>OZ026613.1:104653767-105253767 GCA_964020975.1 Hermodice carunculata
CTGTTTCTTTGATCGTGCTTGTCGCCAATTTCTAATTGATGCCACGGATAGACGTGCCCAAGATGGCTGATAGATGTGTGGGACCCACTACTCGTTTAATTTGTACATACTTGTTTTTAAAGTTTTCTGCTATATTGAATTTGCTGACATTTTATAACTTATTTATTAGTACAACAGGTAGCGCACTGTGTCGCGCTCGTGGATGCGCTTCCGCTACAACCCCGGCGGACGGCGCTCCCGATGTAAATTGGATCAATCCTTCCATGAATAAATAATAATAATACTTTCGGATTGAAAAAAAATCGTTAGAAACCAGGAATCCACAGCAGTGCCACCTACTGAACAACATGCCTTGTAAAATAATATGGTTTCCCAGCCACATCTTCAAATGGGTATGATTGAAGTCCATCAAACTTGGTCATTATGTACCCAGGTGAGACTTCCTTTAAATTTGCTAAGAGGTGACTTTGAGGTCAAAGGTCTAGGTCAAACTTTCTGCAGAAGAATGTCGGCCCTCTTAGAGGGGTGGCCTCTGGTGAGAGGTGCCAGATCGGGGAATACATAATGTTTTTCGCACGAAACACGCGCTTCTAGTTATTGGTGAAAGTAACCCAGGTCATCAAATGCAAGTAATGAATGGTAAATGTCGCGGCATTATGAAAGTAAACTTGAAAATAATAGAAAACTATAGGCTCATGGCAAGTGATGAACCTTGCCTTATATGCTTTCAATCCCAGCAACTATTGGACAGAAAAATGTCGTTCAAAGAGAAGAACAAAGATACAAAGGAAGTGAAAAAATATATATATGATACTGAAATATCTAATGCCGTCCATCGTTTTGCATTTTAAAAGAGGAAAGGAAATAAATGATGGCTATATATACAAACAGACACACAGTACCAGTAAAACGTGGGCGTGGGCGTGGGAGGGGAGACAAACACTATGATGTGGCTATAGATCAGCAGCCACATCTATTTATAATGTGGGGTCGACTGCGTTATTTTCATATGCATAATTGAACACCATTTTCCATCCACTGTATGACATATACCACCATATCTGCAGGAAAATATCCCAAGCATGAAGATACAGTATTGTGCACAAACACCAACAAATTTGCTAGGAGACACGGTGGTGATACTAAATTTTTGCACTAGTATTATCAAGCACAGTGCAAGGGAAAATTCATAATCTATCTCTAAATATAAACTGCTCAGGGCTCGATGTTACCACTGTTGATAACTGTCACCAAACTGAATGACATTTTTTATTCGGCAGCTGCAATAGCAAAAGTTAGAAAATTCAAGCCACCTTCTGGCTAAAAGGGTAAAAAGAGGAAAAAGTGCAAGAATGGAATGACCAAGATTGGACAGATTTATTCAAAGACCTTAAAAATTGGAATCAAACTTAAAGCAGAACCTTATCAAAGTGACCTCCACACTCTTTACACAGCTAAAAAGAAACAATATAAGATATTGTTGGTTCAGCAAAATCTCATAGACGAGCTTTACCACAAACAAAAAGAGGCCCAAAACAATTTTGGAATATCTATAATGACCTTACGGAAGCGAAAGCCAAGAATAATGCAAGCAATCCCACAAGCCCAAGTGAATGACCAACAATTTTTACTACTTTTTGAACCAGCCTGGAATTTTTTCTGATCCCAAACTTGAAGAGTTCATATAGAAGAATAACAACACAGTTTTAATCAACTCAATTTCAAAATAACCCCTAGAGAAGTTAGAACAGCATTGCTTAAACTGAAAACCAAGAAGTCAGCTGGACAGCACGCTATAAGAAATAAAATGATAAAGTGTGGTGAGGATGCAGTGTGGTGAGGATGCACTTATACTCTTACTTACCCTCTTGTACACATAAAATTTTAACAAGAGATATATTCACAAATTCATGGAGGATAAATGTACTTACGCCAGTTCACAAAAAGTAAGCCATCACTGTCCATACAATTACAGAGGGATTGCTGTGTCCAATCACCCATGTGAGCTGCTTTGCACGATTCTCAACACCAGACTTACAGATTTTACAGAGGAACAACATTGTGTTCCAAAATATCTAATTGGTTCCAGGCCCAAAGCAGAACTACTGATTAAATTCTTACGTTCCAAATACATTATTGACAAGTATATGAACAAACTACCTACAAATATTTATATACCAGTTTCGTGGATTTCAGATCTGCTTTTGACACTGTGTGGAGGCAAGCACTCTACTACGAACTCCTTAAATATGGTATGGGTGGGAACTTTCTTCCTTCACTCAAAAATATGTACGCAAAAGTTTTGTATGCAGTTGAAATAGGCAATGGCGTCGCTGACAAATTCAGCTCTAATGTTGCGGTGAAGCAAGGGCGCGTGCTGAGCCCGAGTCTATTCAACATATTTCTACATAGCCTCCCCAATATCTTTGATACTTCATGTGACCCTATGCAATCTGAAAATTGCAACATAAACTGCCTAATGTACGCTGATGACCTAAAGCATGATTTCAATAAGGGAGGACACAAAATTTTACAAATCCATTTTCTACAATAATTCGGAGCTTGACATAAGTGACAATTACTGCTTTTTGGATGTTGAGTTTAGTTCTTTCGGAAATTTTAATGTCGCAATTAAGAAACTAAAAGAGAAAGCCACAAAAGTTATTTTCAAACTAAGAGATACTGCCTTATTAATGGTAATGTGGGTGTCGCCTTGAAATTATTTGAGACACTTGTCTTGTATATCGGAATATGATGTGAGGTTTGGGCTCCATATTTATTACAAGTCCTGAATAGAAGTACCTTCATGAAGAAATGTGAATCTGCTCCAATGTAGAACAAGTACATGTCAAATTTTGTAGATTTATTCTAGGGGATCACAAAAATCGTCCATGGCTGCTATGAAGGGAGAACTTGGGAGTTATCCAATCCTATTACATGAACTCAACAGTACTGTTAACAAAACTAGCAAAGGTTCTTAATCGTGACGCAGACAGTCTCATATCATTTCTAAAAGAAAATTACTTGCTGTTGCAAAGTGGTGACTCCTGTTGGCTACAATACATAAAAAATTAGTTTGAAAATTTTGGAATGGCCAGCTACTGGGAAAATGCTGGCAGTAATGACAGTGGGAACAACATACACGTATTACAGGAAAAGCTACAGTACCAATATAAAACTGATTTATTCTAGGACTTCACAGAAAATATACCATATCTGCTGTGAAGGAAAAACTACGGAGTTAGCCAACCCCATAATGCACACACAGGAAATTCAACAAATGAGAACATCACATTGTAACAAATACAACGAATTTAGAAACGACCTCAACGGGAAATTCAATGCATTCTTTGCCACCAGAGGGAGTAGCTGACATGGCTCATCTTGGATGCCCCAGGCAGGTGTTATGTATGTGTACTACACTGGCACTTGTATTTGTACATATATGTACACACCAAACAGGTTGTCTCATCTGGTCATAGTATGTTATATTGTATCTTATATATGTTTTTATTGTTTTAGTTATAGGCTTACATCTATCTGCTTGTACATGTGATGTGCGAATGTAAAATTGGTTTTGTACAACAAACCTTTCCATGTACACCTGCTGGCTTCCCATATTAAATTCCATTGGACATGTTTCTTCAGATTTTCAAATCCACACCATGTGCGAGATACAACTGAACCGTAGTAGCCTAACCTAACAAAGCTCACAGCTTGATTCTTTTATGTTGAGGCTGTAAAGCAGAGCGATTTTTGATATGTTGGACTGCCAGATGCAGACTTATAGTCAATCGAAATAAATGCCGGCAAAATGTTGACTGTTTTTACCCGCATTTGTTATGCAGACTACTCATCTGATGAATTAGACGTTAAAGTCTTAAAAGGACCGCACAAAATGTCCTAAAATATTATGTATTCGAAACTCGTAACCATGGTAACAGTATTTTAAAGCCTTGAAACGGACGGATGATGGCAACTTGCGAGCCTGTATTTAAGAATTGGAAATTCTAATTATCGAACAGAAAGAATAGCGGAGGCGGGGGGGGGGGGGGGGGGGGAGAGAGAGTGCAGTACTGCACAAAACGCGTTTGAGATTTTTCAGGAAGGTAATGAGAACTGCTGTCGTATGCAGTCAGAGCCAAAAGCACGGAACTTCAAAATTTTGCTTGTAAGAGAGTCAAGCCAAGCGAACAAACAAACAAAAAAACAAAAGAAAAAAAAAAACACAGAACAAAACAAAACAAAACAAAACAAAACAAAAAACAAAACAAAACAAAAAAACATAACAAAACAAAACAAAACAAAAACAAAGAACAAAAAATACAAAAACACATGCAAAACTCGGTGAAACGGAAGTTTTCCTTTTTTACCACAAATAATCAGCACACGACCGTCAGCGCAAAAAAGTGAGATAATTTCAATCTAATACTGGACATGTTTTTTGTGGTCATTTGAATATGAGAACCAAAATCGTCAGCTGTTTATCGAACTGTCGTGGAGTTTTCATGATGTAACTGATGCAAATTTTATTCTGTGTTCGATAGGCCGAGAAGTACCGCACTGCTGCCGAAAATGCACAGAAGATGTTCCAACCTCAGACTATACGGTTTATGTATTACGGCCTGGGTGTCTGGACTGTTATCTTCCTCTGCTTCATAATCTGGGAGTTTGCTTATTGGAGACCTAAGCATAAAAAGCGCAAAGGTATGACGTTGGCTATGTATTATATTCTAACGTCAGCGATGTATCATACATCAGTGGTACCTGTTAATTACACTAACCTTAGCGACGTATTATAATTACATAGGCGATACATCATATTCTAATGTTAGCTGTGTATCATTTACTAACCTTGGTCGCGTATCACATATTAATGTTGGCTGGGTATTATGTATCAACCTTAGCTATGTGTCACAATAACACGTACCAGTACAAAGATGTTTAATTATTATCATCATCATCATAATCATCATTATTATTATTATTATTATTATTATTATTATTACTATTATTATTATTATTATTATTATTATTATTATTATTATTATTATTATTATTATTATTATTATTATTATTATTATTATTATTATTATATACTGACGTTAGCGATGTAATCATTGTTGGGCCCCATGTAAGAACATTTTACTCTTCAAATGCTACCGAGGATAAATATATTCATTAATGAATAAAATAAAATAAATAAACGACTATAATAACGTTTATGACGTATATCACATACTGACGTTTGTAATGTGTATAGCATATAACTATGTTGACGATATATCATATACTAATTTTTGCGATGTGTCGTATATATGGGGCATTCTGTGCCGGATGACCAAGTATCCCGATACTTTGGAACCAAGTGGTTCCAAAGTATCGGGATACCGCATTTATGTTCCGTACAAACTATGATTACTTGGTCATTGTATTTGTGTCTTTTTGTCCAGAACCACTTCCAAGCAGTCATCACCCTTTTCCGCAGTCCGAACTCTTTTCTCTCCATAAGCTAACCTGTCCCTGTCTAACTTATATACATAAGGAAGTACTATTGTCCGTATTGCACATGTTCCTCTGTAAAAGTTTGACATAGGCTGTATTAGCCCAAATAAATTAAAGAGTCTTCAGCGGGTAACCACTCAGAACATGTTTCGGAGCCTATTGCCCGTACATGTCTCTATGAGTAGCGGCTCCTTGTCTAAGCTAAATATTTAGTAAAGACAACCCACATAATAATGAATAAATATGAACGTGGCAAATGATGACTTGGCTAAATACGTGAAGTTTTGCTTATAAATGCAGAGCTTCATTATGAAAGAAGAATATCTGTCAAACAAACCACGATTACTAAATTTGTATAGTACAGGTTCAGATAAGAACAATTTGAACCAATAATTACCTTTTCTATGTCTTTAGTTATGCATCATGGTACCTCTTTAGCTCAGTATCAAGTTTGTCTATTTTCAGTTTTGTGTCGTATGAAAAACACATGTGTATAGCCATTGTACCCGTATTAGGTTAGTCCTGTATCTAGGTAAACATAAATTATCAGGCTTACACAACTCTTTTAGTTCTGTATCAGGTGGAGACGTATTGCCAAGCTGTTTAAGCTCTCACATATAAACACATTCACCGGGGCTTCCCCTTGGTTTGGTGTCGTTTAAAAGAATGTTTATTTTAAAAGGGGATCATATAAACCATGCAGTATTCCACAGCTGGTCCTTCAGCTTTGTACCAATAATCTTTAAACACTTATCATCAGATGATCTGTCACTATAAGGTTCCGTTTGCAGCCTCCATCATGTAAACTATAGTATTCGCTGAGATTTCCAGCTGATTGTATAACATGTATGTGGAACATATATTATAGTTGATGTTCATATTGGAAAGTGTGATTAGTAAAGTTGAAGGCAATCAAGTCTGCTTCCTCATTTAACTCAACCAGAATTTTAATTCAATTATATATGTATATATATATATATATATATATATATATATATATATATATATATATATATATATATATATATATATATATATATATATATATATATATATATATATATATATATATATATATATATGCCTCCTTAAGCCAACGGCCAACGTTGTCTCATTCAATGGAAACTTACCTGTGCTTATAAAAATTTACATCTTTTATTCACAGTTTTCAAGTCAACCATCAAGCGAAATTACAAAGCGAACAAAACACAGGAAGCTGCAGATAAAGTTGAACACATGAAGCAAATTCAGCAAAATCGACATAATGATTCTTCCAGTCTTCAAAATGGAATTCTAAAGCAGGGAAATGGAACCTCATATACAAACAAAGGATTCATTCAGGAGAGGAAGATCGAGAATAATACTATTCAAAACCCAGACAATGCGAGTTTACTTTCGCTGGTCAGTAAGCAAAATGAAGAACTGCTAAACCTGGAAGAGGAATTTCGAATTTATAAGAAAGAATGGGAAGAGAAAGTTGCTCAAGTACAAAAAAGACACAAAAGTGAACAGGAAGAGTACTTACGTATTGCTCACGGATACGATGTACCTCCAAATTTGAATATAAAGTCTGTTTTGTTGACTGATTCTAACAAAACAACTTTGTCTGAAGAAACACAGAAGAGAAGAATGGATGGCATGAATGCGGATTTGTTATTTAGACTGGCTGAAAAAGAAGGACAACGTACCGAAGAAAAACCAAGCCTATTTTTTGATCTTGAAAGCGCACCTGTACCTTCATTTTCGAACACTGATGAGAAGTCTAAAAGAAAGCTTAGAGTTGATCAAAATGCTCCTCCCGACGATTATCTTGATTTCGAAAAGAAATTGTATGATCAGCCAGGTGCCCTGAATCTATCAGATCTGCCACCAAGGCCACGTTCCCCTGTTCCACCTAAATACACGTATATTTTAAACTTAGAGGAAGATGTCAATAGCCATGACAAATCGCGTGACAAGCACACGTCACCACATGTAAAATCAAGAAGTGGAAGACATCATAGAACTCAACCATTAAATTTACAACATCTGGATCATATTAGGCTTATGGGTGACCAAACTAGTTCTGATGTGCCATATGACAGCATGAGTCCTAAACAAGCTGAAGCGTCAGACAGTTCGATTTTACCACATTTGAGAGAAAAGCCATTTCATAACGACGTCAGCAATGATATATCACCGTCTCACTGTCAGCGGGTGTCTAGAGACAGAGATAAACGAGATAGCCTACCTGTCCCACACATATATCTATCCACCCCAGACGACGTGGACAGAAGAAGTTCAAGTTCACGTGAATCTTCCCTCAGGCATCCAAAAGATGGAACATATCAGCGACACAGATCTCGCCATAGATCCACAAAGTCACGTTCACCATCACGTGGTTCTATGCGAACTCGAAAGCTGCCTTCAATAGGCCGTCATGAAAGAGGAGGTAGTTTACCTATAGATGCACCACTTGATGTTACGTACACTTGACAATGGTATGGTACTGTTACCGCTAGTTTATCTGTGATACTTTTTGCATGAATGATGCTTATGCAGGAAAGTTAATTAGTATTTATATCAGTTATAATTGCAATTAGTATAAACATAAGTGACGAACAATATAAATGTGATTCAATGTCGCATTGACCGATAGAAAGCTCCAATTTGTCCCAGGCTACCTTTGATTATGACTGGTGATAAATTGAAAGAAAATTGGGAAAATTGCCTCTAGGATGCCGGGCCTCAAGGAGCAGAAAAATAGAAAAATAAACATTGAACAATTTATAGAAATCCTCCTGTAATACGGAGAGGCTTCAATATATCTCTGTATAAGGGCATAAGTCCAATAAAGTTGTGCGCGATCTGCGCTATCGGTAAATTGCACCGCTGGATCTATGGTTCGCGCACCAATCGATATATGGCGCTGCGCATTTTCTGGGTTTGTTTGTGGCGAATTCAAGTGAGCAAAAGTTTTTTCTTGCAGGTGTGTTTCCGTCATGTTATGGTTAAATACTATGCTTTCATATGTAATCATAATTATTCCGCTATTATAAGGTGATCATTAAATTAAGCTTCCAACTTGCCCATTGTCTATTTGGCAGGTTGATTTTGTTGAGAGACATTAAAATTGGCCATATTTCACAGTTGAAGTCATGATCACAATATTTGATAACAACTTTGATGTGACAGAGGTCTCGCAATAACAAAAAGGCGTACAACAGGTGACAAAAGAGGACAGAAACCGGTATAAAATAGACTTACAGGACAAAGCGTGTTTCTTCATAAAGGGGGGGGGGGGGCGTATGACCTTGTATCATCTTTTTGGCCGGTAATGTTGGTAAAGTGACAAATTGATTGAGGATCAAATGACAACATTGACTCTATGAAGTCATTTGCAATTAGTAAAAGGTACAAGGAAGGTGTCAATCATAACAAATAATGGGTCCAAACCGTCTCACTAACAAAATGCAGATTTAAACAATGTAAACGTTAAACACAGTAAAAATATAAGGTGGCACGGATCTGGGCAATTGAATTCTGAATAACAATTCCGTGAGATGTAAATTCTTTTGGTTCTTTTTCTCCAGGCAAAATGACATATGCTTTTAGGAACATCATCCTCATTGTTATCCTTATTATCATGAGTTTGTACCAATCACATTAACAACACTCACTGGCTTTCCTCTTTCATGATATTCTTGCAGCATGTTGATATGACCAAACCGTTATGTTTTCCTCCTATCGGTTCTAAATGTGAACTCGGCATCATTTAGCTTACACACGACCACCTAAGAACCATTATATTTTGCCTGGACAGCATTTCAGGCATACAAAGTTTCAACCAACCCCCATTTGAGCACATTTACGAAAGCCAGGCTTTTTTGGGGTGGGTGGGTGTGGTAGTGGAAGGGGGGGGGAGGCTAGGTAATAACCACATTTCACCAGTGTGTGCATTTCAACCTAATATTTCAACCACTGTATGCTCAGATAGGCCTACATGTCCATGTGAAGATATTGGAAATTATGGATAACACATTTCAGCTGCATTACTGGAACTGAGACTTCATTCGTACTTCTATGACAAGTCGCAAAATACCAGAAAGAAGATCCTTCAATATTCACAACGTTGTACATACATTGTATTATATACTGTGGTGATATTCTAATTAAGGCCCTCACGTATATTCGACATTTAATTGTATACGGTTTGTGTCTATTTCATATTAGCATTACAATTATGTATATGTCACTTTGCGTGATATACCTACCTGAACTCGGGTACACCAAACAACACATTTTTTTTTTCAATTGTATCAACAAGTCCTTCCTTGCTAAAGCAGACTGATTGCAACAGTTCAGACAACAATTATTTAAAGTTTTCAGTCAGTTCTATTCTTTCGTTTAAATTTTCAAAAGATAGTTGTGCAGGAAATGAAGCTTTTAATGCCCTAGAACCGTAAGCACTACTAAGGCCATTCCATGACGTATGATAAATTTGTTTGTATTAATTACAAGAGATAAATAAATAAAATTAAAATTAACGGGGAAAGCATAGAACCTATTTCAACGGCTTTGGCTTTATCTGATTTCAATCAGATTGTTTTGCCAAGAGTGGGAAAGGCTGCATGTTTAAAGCGAGAAATGAAACAAAAGCAGTTGCAAAACAAGTTTGCATAAACCCATGAGATCACGAGCACAAACTTACTTGTTTCTCATCAATGCCATGGATCCAACCATACATTTATATCACATGCATATTAAATTGAACTAATTGATTTAAATTCTGGAAAGTGACCCGCACAGCATTTTCCTACATTTGTGTAAGAATTCATCGAACTAGATTTCGCCACGGGTATGACGTTGCTACTTTGATCTTGTGCAATATGAGTTACTTGTGATGTGATATAATAATGATGATTATTTTTTTTATTGACAATGGTGAGTTATACATCATTTTTATTTATTTGTAGATCTTGAAGCATGTTTTTAAAGACCAGTGGTCAATGTATTGTTTTGTCCTTATTTTGATATGCATCATACATTAAATGATGGCACATCGACACAAAGCATTAGGTATGTACCGTTCCTTTCTGTACATAATCAATTAAATCTGTCACTAAATGTGTGACTTCCCATTCCAACAATAAACTTACTCAGGGCGCACGTTCTTTATGTCAGAACCTTTTTTCCAAAACGTAGCCCAGTGATATGACACTGCCACAGCATGGAGGACGAGAAATATCATAATAATACCCTGTTTATAGATTCCGTTACAAAAGGAGCGATTGGTCGGAGTACTGAAGCACACAAGTAATTTTGGCTTGGCTTTCCAAGCTTTCAAAGACATTCTTACCTCAGTAATCGTGTGTGTGTGTGTGTGCGTGCGTGCGTGCGTGCGTGCGTGTGTGTGTGTGTGTGTGTGTGTGTGTGTGTGTGTGTGTGTGTGTGTGAGTCTTACTGCTGCCAAAGTAAGCTAGGTTTCTAATCAGGTTTCGTCTGTAAGTGGCTGATGTTTGGATATCTTGGGAATATTGATCTTGAGCATTAGATGGCTATTGTATGTTCAGCCTTTTCCGCAGCTCAGCATATTTACATGCATGTAATATGCATGTTTGGGGCAAAATGTAACCGTACGGTATTGACACGGAATGGTCTCGGATTACTAGGTTTACAAAAATCTGTGTACCGACCATTACCAAATTTTCACAGAAGCAAGAATATAAACCGTGGCAAAAGGCAAAGAACTGGTCATTTGTAACATGCAATAGATCTCAAAATAAACGTTTTCCTTCCTGTTATCAACAAGATTAAGTCAACAGCTTTTTTGCGGCCAACCCGAGCCAAGCAAAGCTAGTGGCCAGAGGCTATGGCTATGCTTTCATGATAGATGTTACCCCTCGGCCAATATAGGCGGGGGGGGGGGGATTACTATCGCCTGTGTCTGTGTGGGAGTCCGTCTGTCTGTCTGTGTGCCTATTGTGTGCGATTTCAGAAGAAAACCACATAAGCTGAGATCATGAAACTTTCAGTTGATACTCTTTTTGAAGGTTACATCAAGTTCGAAAGACAATGACCTGACCCAATTTTAATGTTACCTAGATCCTTCTCCATGAATTTCTTACACGCAATATCAGTAGAACCAGAATTGCTTGGATCATGAAACATTTACAGACAATAGCCCTTGGAAGGGTCTTCGTCAAGTTCGAAGGACGGTGACCTTGACATTATTTGATTTGCAATTTTTCTCTGTAATAAATGTCTTGTACATGAGATATTAAGAGGTGGATAAGATAGGCTCCAGTTCAGGCTTGAAGGACAGTGACTTTGACCTGATTTCAAGGTCACCAGAGTGAATCCACTTTAAATAAAAATGCAATGAATATCAGAAGAACCAGACAAGCTAGGATCACAAAACTTTTACAGCTAATCTCCCTTTCGAAAGGTGAATTGAAGTTTGATAGAGAATGGCATTGACCCAATTTTAAGGTCACCCGGGTCAATTTACTTTGAAATTCTTGCGCACGATATCAGGAGAACCAGATCCCGTTTGAGGGTGACCGAGGGGTTTTAAGGCGTTAGCCGTTATGGCTCTGAACTGAACTTTTCTTAGCTGTATCATGTACATACATAAATCATGACATTTTGCTAAAGAAAATTACCACATACGTAAATACCGGAGACAAGTATTTCACTAACACGATACAAGAAAGAGCAAATACATTTACTGTTACAACAACACAATCACGTGATACATGAATGATAATACGTGTAGAGAAAAAATCGTTTACTGTTCACAATGCTGCAGAAAGATCCCCTCTTCTGATGTATATCTATACAAAATTCTTTGCAATTGCAATTTTGTCGAAGTCGTTTAACGTGATGATGGAAAAAATGTTTGGAATCATCAAGATCGTCAAATGTCGCGAAAGTATCGGTCAGGGTATCGTATGGGCTTTTTCAGTTTCATATATTTTACAAGTTTATAAAAGAATGACATTCATCTTCTAAAATATAAACATTTAAGAAAATGTTGACAGATGTAGATCTTGAAGCATGTTTTTACTGGGACAGAGAACTGGGACAACTAAATTACAGGTAATTTTTTCTAGAAAATCTACACAAGTTTACCACATGGGGAGAACTAGGACAGTACTTGGAAACAACTGGGACAGACTGTCCCACTTCTCACCATGGACCATTTTTTCATAATATGGCCGAGAACTTCCCAACTGATTCAAACTTCTTAACAATTGTTTGGCCGTAGATTGTTGAGGTTACATATTTTCCACAACAAAAATAAATGCCTTGTTAATTTATGTGTCAAGAAAGACATAAAAATATAGTGAGAAGCTAAAACAAGAGGATCATGATGATCCTGTGCTCTGCTGACTGGGATCTGCTTTTACAGTATTGGAACACATGGACTGCAGTCTTGATTTGTACAGCTATATACATGTATGTAGAGTGGTAGCAAAGTTTGTCCTTAAAGTAAATTTTGCGGAAGGACGGACGGACGGACAGACGAACGACGGACGCAAACGAATTCTATAAGCTCTGCTGATGGTAGTCCGTGTATTATCAATTGACATACCTTGCTGTTTCAATGGCTGCCGGTGTACAGTGGCAACACTCACTTACAGTCACAAATTCTGATATCGCATAACTTTGTCAAAAATTAACATATCCACATTATTTTCGCAAACTTTCATTGTCTAATGTCCAACTATATTTTGATAAAATTTTAAGCAATTCTATCATGTTGTTCTGGAGAAGAAGTCGAAAATAGCCTTAACACGTAAAAATTCATAAAAAATAGGAAAAATTGCAGCGCCACCTGGTGCCCAAAATGAGAACTAGTTGACCCCAGGTGACCCTATGTGCAATATCAAAGCAATTGGCCAGGTAGTTCTTGAGATGATTTTTTTTCTTCAAAAAATAAATTAAAAAATTCATTAAAAATAGAAAAATTATTGTATCATCATCTCCTTCGCAAAGTTGGTAGAGGTTTACCTGGGCAACATCCATGTGCAAAATTAAAACATTCCATACAGCGGTTTTTGAGAAGAAGTCAAAAGGGTAAATACAATAGTGTGATATATGCACTGTCTTGCCATATATATATATATATATTGTAACGCTTCTCTCTAATGGATAGGGAAGGTGGGAGCTAAGAATGGGCAATGATCACTCACATCCAATTCAAACAGTCATGCAGATACCAATGTCCGGTCAATTTATACAAGTGTAAATTCAAAGCAGTTTATTCTCAGTAAATACAATGCAGATTTGAGTTTCCTTGGATCCTGCACACTTTATATGGCCCATGTATCCATACTGTACTTTAATCTGTATTTTGCCACTGTATTTGGACTCTACCCCTTGGACTGCACTCTGTTCTTTACTCTGTACCTTGGACTCTGTACTTGTACTCTGTGCCTCTGCACAATCCTCTGTAACCTTTCTCTGTACCTCTGCACTATCCTCTGAAACTGTACTCTGTACCTCTGTACTGTACTCTGTACCTCTGCACAATCCTCCACACTGTACTCTGTACCTCTGCACAATCCTCTGAAACTGTACTCTGTACCTCTGTACTGTACTGTGTGCCTCTGCACAATTCTCTACAACATTACTCTGTACCTTTTTGTTATCCTCTAAAGCTATGTCTTCTATGGTACTTGGAATTTCTTGGTTCCATCAGTTCCCTTTGTTCCTGCGGTCCCTAGAGGTTCCTTGGTAGTCCAAGTCAAAGATGGATCCACTTCTGAGTCCTCTTCTTCTGTCTTGGGGTTCCTCAGTTTCCACGGTTTCCTCGGTTCCTGGAGTCCCTGTAGATTCCCTGGTTGTCCAAGTCCAAGATGGATCCTCTTCTGAATCCTCTTCTTCTGTCTTGGGGTTCCTCAATTTCCACGGTTTCTCAGTTCTGGTAGTCCCTGCAGTTCCCCTGGTAGCCCAAGTCCAAAATGGATCCTCTTCTGAGTCCTTTTCTTCTGTCTTGGGGTTCCTCAGTTTCCACAGTTTCCTCGGTTCCAGTGGTCCCTGCAGTTCCCCTGGTAGCCCAAGTCCAAGACGGATCCTCTTCTGAGTCCTCTTCTTCTGTCTAGGGGTTCCTCAGTTTCCACGTTTTCCTCAGTTCCTGGAGTCCCTGCAGCTTCCCTGATCGTTCAAGTCAAAGATGGATCCTCTTCTGAGTCCTCTTCTTCTGTCTTGGGGTTCCTCAGTTTTCACAGTTTCCTCGGTTCGGGTGGCCCCTGCAGTTTCCCTGGTAGTCCAAGTCAAAGATGGATACTCTTCTGAGTCCTCTTCTTCTGTCTTGGGGTTCCTCAGTTTCCACAGTTTCCTCGGTTCCTGGAGTCCCTGCAGCTTCCCTGATCGTCCAAGTCCAAGATGGATCCCCTTCTGAATCCTCTTCTTCTGTCTTGGGGTTCCTCAGTTTCCAAGATTTCCTCAGTTCCAGTGGTCCCTGCAGTTTCCCTGGTAGTCCCTGGTTCCATCAGTTCCCTTTGTTCCTGCGGTCCCTAGAGGTTCCTTGGCAGTCCAAGTCAAAGATGGATCCACTTCTGAGTCCTCTTCTTCTGTCTTGGGGTTCCTCAGTTTCCACGGTTTCCTCGGTTCCTGGAGTCCCTGTAGATTCCCTGGTTGTCCAAGTCCAAGACGGATCCTCTTCTGAATCCTCTTCTTCTGTCTTGGGGTTCCTCAATTTCCACGGTTTCTCAGTTCTGGTAGTCCCTGCAGTTCCCCTGGTAGCCCGAGTCCAAGATGGATCCTCTTCTGAGTCCTCTTCTTCTGTCTTGGGGTTCCTCAGTTTCCACGGTTTCCTCAGTTCCAGTGGTCCCTGCAGTTCCCCTGGTAGCCCAAGTCCAAGATGGATCCTCTTCTGAGTCCTCTTCTTCTGTCTAGGGGTTCCTCAGTTTCCACGTTTTCCTCGGTTCCTGGAGTCCCTGCAGCTTCCCTGATCGTTCAAGTCCAAGATGGATCCCCTTCTGAATCCTCTTCTTCTGTCTTGGGGTTCCTCAGTTTCCACGGTTTCCTCAGTTCCGGTGGTCCCTGCAGTTTCCCTGGTAGCCCAATTCAAAGATGGATCCGCTTCTGAGTCCTCTTCTTCTGTCTTGGGGTTCCTCAGTTTCCACAGTTTCCTCGATTCCGGTGGCCCCTGCAGTTTCCCTGGTAGTCCAAGTTAAAAATGGATCCTCTTCTGAGTCCTCTTCTTCTGTCTTGGGGTTCCTCAGTTTCCACGGTTTCCTCGGTTCGGGTGGCCCCTGCAGTTTGCCTGGTAGTCCAAGTCAAAGATGGATACTCTTCTGAGTCCTCTTCTTCTGTCTTGGGGTTCCTCAGTTTCCACAGTTTCCTCGGTTCCTGGAGTCCCTGCAGCTTCCCTGATTGTCCAAGTCCAAGACGGATCCTCTTCTGAATCCTCTTCTTCTGTCTTGGGGTTCTTCAGTTTCCAAGATTTCCTCAGTTCCAGTGGTCCCTGCAGTTTCCCTGGTAGTCCGAGTCCAAGATGGATCCTCTTCTGAGTCCTCTTCTTCTGTCTTTGGGTTCCTCAGTTTCCATTTTTTCTTCGGTTCCTGGAGTCCCTGCAGCTTCCCTGATCATCCAAGTCCAAAATGGATCCCCTTCTGAATCCTCTTCTTCTGTATTGGGGTTCCTCAGTTTCCACGGTTTCCTCAGTTCCAGTGGTCCCTGCAGTTCCCCTGGTAGCCCAAGTCCAAGATGGATCCTCTTCTGAGTCTTCTTCTTCTGTCTTGGGGTTCCTCAGTTTCCACGCTTCCAGTGCTGCCTGCAGTTTCCCTGGTAGCCCGAGTCCAAGATGGATCCTCTTCTGAGTCCTCTTCTTCTGTCTTGGGGTTCCTCGGCTTCCACTGTTTCCTCGGTTCCAGTGGTCCCTGTGGTTTCCCTGGTAGCCCAAGTCAAAGACGGATCCTCTTCTGAGTCCTCTTCTTCTGTCTTGGGGTTCCTCAGTTTCCACGGTTTCCTCGGTTCCAGTGGTCCCTGCGGTTTCCCTGGTAGTCCGAGTCCAAGATGGATCCTCTTCTGAGTCCTCTTCTTCTGTCTTGGGGTTCCTCAGTTTCCACGGTTTCCTCAGTTCCAGTGGTCCCTGCAGTTTCTCTGGTAGCCCGAGTCCAAGATGGATCCTCTTCTGAGTCCTCTTCTTCTGTATTGGGGTTCCTCAGTTTCCACATTTTCCTCGGTTCCTGGAGTCCCCGCAGCTTCCCTGATCGTCCAAGTCCAAGATGGATTCCCTTCTGAATCCTCTTCTTCTATCTTGGGGTTCCTCAGTTTCCACAGTTTCCTCAGTTCCGGTGGTCCCTGCAGTTCCCCTGGTAGCCCAAGTCCAAGATGGATCCTCTTCTGAGTCTTCTTCTTCTGTCTTGGGGTTCCTCGGCTTCCACGGTTTCCTCGGTTCCAGTGGTCCCTGTGGTTTCCCTGGTAGCCCAAGTCAAAGACAGATCCTCTTCTGAGTCTTCTTCTTCTGTCTTGGGGTTCCTCAGTTTCCATGGTTTCCTCGGTTCCAGTGGTCCCTGCGGTTTCCCTGGTAGTCCAAGTCCAAGATGAATCCTCTTCTGAGTCCTCTTCTTCTGTCTTGAGGTTCCTCAGCTTCCACGGTTTCCTCGGTTCCAGTGGTCCCTGCGGTTTCCCTGGTAGTCCGAGTCCAAGATGGATCCTCTTCTGAGTCCTCTTCTTGTGTCTTGGGGTTCCTCAGTTTCCACGGTTTCCTCGGTTCCAGTGGTCCCTGCGGTTTCCCTGGTAGTCCGAGTCCAAGAAGGATCCTCTTCCGAGTCCTCTTCTTCTGTCTTTGGTCTCAGGGTCTGCTCTTGAGATGTGTCTTCTTCGGCCACCTGGGCCACTCTCCCCCCACTCCTGGCTTTTGCTGCTCCTTTTATACATTTTTGGGGGGACAACCATGCACAACAATTTATCCAATCATCATGCAGATATGATTTTAACCAATCAGGATGCAGCCATTTGGACCAATCAGCATGCAAATATGAGGACCAATCAGTGGGCAGCTATTTGCACCAATCACCTTGCAGTTGATTAAACCAATCATGTTTTAATGCTCAGCAACTGTTAACCAATGATCATGCAATAAATTCAACCAATCAGCAAGCAGTAATTGGTGATGTCATTGTAGCCAGCAATGACGTTGGTAGTGAGTCATGGGTTGTATTAGATCAACTTGCTGTCAGACCATGCCCCTATGGGTGAAATTGGGAACTATCACTGGAATGTGGACTTTTCATCACTCACAGTATCCAACTTTCATCCACGCACTCACTTCCATACCACAACATACAGGGTTCACATCACTTCATACAGGTTCACTCCCACAGGAAACAATCTTGCATGGCAGGAAATTGGAGGAAGAACAGAGTTCTTGAATGCGCATTACCATTCACACAGGTACATGTAGGCCTAAGTGGCTGCATGGTTTACCAGGGTCAGAATAGGCATATTCATGGATACCAAAACGAAATTCCACAGCACTTTATTGGCTATCTGTTCTATCTGGAATTGATATACATATCCCTGTTGGGGTAGGTGAGTAAGGAAACATTTCCACTTTTAGAGGCACAGGAGCATGTCACCATGCCTGTTGATGAAGGACATCAAAATGGCTGCCAAGGTTATGGAAACATATTTGTGTTCATTCTTTAAAACATGATGCAGATACTGTCTAACATGCCTGCAATTCTGTAGTTGGACCATTCATCTTTCACATCAACACAAGTACTTTGAGGTTACCTACCAGGTGGCTTCCAGATTTGGTAAAAACTTAGGCCTACTTCACTCTGCCAGTCACGCACATGTATGTTGAGAGAAAGAAACCCCTAGTGGTAAAACTGTAAAGCTCTCAGGGCTGGGTGCCTGGGAAGTGCTGCCCCCTACCTGTGAGAGGAGGCCTATTTACCAGAGCTGATCCATGCTATCAACAGTAGCACTATGACAGATCAAGTCTGCCCATTACAATATATATATACAGCTCCAGCACTTCCTTACAGTTGCGAAGTTTGATATCCCATAACTTTGCCTAAAATAAACATATCCATATTATTTTCGGAAACTTTCATTGTCTAATGTCCAACTATATTCTGATAACATTTTAAACCATTCTGTTCAGCAGTTCTGGAGAAGAAGTCGAAAATAGCCTTAACAGGCAATAATTCATAAAAAAAAAAAAGGAAAAAAATCACAGCGCCACCTGGTGGCCAAAATAAGAACTAGTTGACCCCAGATGACCCTATGTGCAATATCAAAGCAATTGTCTTCATAGTTTTTCAAATGAAGAAATTTTAATTTTTTTCAAAAAATAAATTAAAAAAATTAATAAAAAATAGCGAATTTTTATTGCATCATCATCTCCTTCGCAAACTTGGTAGAGGTCCACCTGAGGATCATCCATGTGCAAAATCAAAACATTCCATGTAGCAGTTTTTGAGAAGAAGTCGAAAATATAAAAAGTCTAACGACAGACGGACGGACGGACGGACAGACGGATGACGAAAGCAAACGGATTCTATAAGCTCTGCTGACTGACAAGTCAGCAGAGCTAAAAATCTTTTGGGGAGACAAAATAAGAAAACATGTCTCTACTCATGTGTAGGCCTCCAGTTGCGTAAGTCTCCTAGCGCCAGAGTGAGGGCACGCGGTTCCAACTATCGATGTAAGCAGGCACTTTATTGGTTTTTATATATTAAAGATGTGAAGTTATCCCAGGTTACCCTGTTCCAGTTCTCCCAAGTTTCCCCTACTAGTTTACCAGTGGTGGCGTAGGAAGCTTTGAACTATTGGAGGGCCCCCAAGTGATGAACTGTGCACGGAAGGTGCACCCTGCTTGCACCCCAAAAATTATGGGGGGAGAAGCCCCCCTCCCCCCCCCCCCCCCCCGCCACTGTTTTGTTGCAAAGTGAAGCAAGACCAAGAGAACAGAGAATGTTCTTTTTCACTTAGCTGGGAGCTTACGCCCCCTTATGTATGTTTGCAACATTGTGCCTGCTTGTTATTGTGACGTAAAATCATGGCGTGACGTCATAGATCTCGGTTCCCATGACAAATATAGGCGGACGTAGGCCCTTTTCCTTGCAAACAGATCAGTAGACCTCTAAAAGAAAAAGAAAACAAGAACATATAATATAATGTAATATACGGGGATTTAGCAAATGTGGCCACACGCATAGTGGAGTATTATTTCCCTCATTACCTAACACACTTAAAAAGCTGGTCCGGGAATGTGGCCACAAATGCGGTCAATGTGGCCACATTTGTCATAGTGGTTTGTGGCCACAAAATTAATGTTGATAACTCTAAAGTGACCAAAATTTGTCATTGTTTTCATGTTTTTTACAACATTTTCCCTGTTTCAAAGACAAAGTCAAACTTCAAGGGACAGCTCTGGTGTCATGACACGGATAACACGATCCATCCTCGGTGACCCGGCCAACATTCAAATTTCCTGTATTCTTTAATAATACTTCCGTTGGGGCTTCTGGTGTTTGTCTATTTGCTTTCGTTTTACCTTTCGGTTTTGGTAATATCGTCCCGTTGCTGCTTGTATTTGTAAAAAGGCAATGCAGCTTCGGAAATTGATCCTTCCGCCCACTCTAGAACCGCATCGCGTTAAGAACGTGCAAGGGCCAATACGCTTGCGCGTAAAAAAGGTACCAAAGTTTACCATTGCGTTGAGTGTTCTTTAACCAGGATGAAAGTTCAAACTGTTCTGATTGATACAATTAGGGAATATGTTTCATTGAAAACACTTAGTTAAATTTATATGTCATAATTTTGTGGCGTAAAATGACATACTCAAAGTCTCCGAGAGAGTGCACCCAAACGACCTTTGGCCTTGCCCATTAGACCGCTTTGCGTCGTTGTGGAGTGTGCGATGTATACGGTTCCGCCAAAAAAACTAGTTTTAAACTCAAACGTGCTGTTACGCTTGTCTACAAAACGGAATAAAGTGAATCTCTCAGCGGATAATTACAATGTCAGGAGCTTTACCGTTGCACAGGATCTTGATTTCCGAAACTTTGATGCACTTTATTTCGTAATTTACGGTAAATTCATGACCTTGTTTCTGTCGCACTTTTCAAACGGAATAAAGCTGTCTTAACAAGGAGCATGCAACGGGCTCCTTGGGGTTAACAAGTCGCACATACAGGGCGCATTTTAAACGGACTGAAGTGAGCCTTTCACAGGGAAAAATATCCTTTTAATGACTATTTGGGGAAATTGATAAATGTGGGTGATCCTGATTTCTGTACGCATTATAGACGGAATAACGTCGTCTTTGGTTTTAGGCCTAACAAAGAACAAAGAATGAGACTAATTATATTGAGTGGCTGGATCGGGGGGGGGGGAAGAGAGAGAGAGAGAGAGAGAGAGAGAGAGAGAGAGAGAGAGAGAGAGAGAGAGAGAGAGAGAGAGAGAGAGAGAGAGAGAGAGAGAGCACAGCTTTACCTGGTATTGGTAGAAGACCTTGGTTGTAATATGTGGGGTTCATATTAAACTTCTTAATATGAACATTACTGGTTTTGTTGCTCTTTACGTGCATGCATCACTGAAAATTTGTGGTTGATGGCTGTGTATAAACATGAAATGTAACTGGTAACTTTAAGAAATGAAAGCATATTATTACATGCCAATGTTCATGAAAGCTTTTTTTTTTCAAAACTGCAAGTTGCAACTTGTGTCCACTGTGTTTTTCCCGTAAGTTTATGTTATTTCAATATCTTTAATACTTCCAGTTTCTTTCACTGTCTGCTTCAGTTTTTCACACATAATGATATATGACAGTAACCATGACATATATATATATATAGGCCTACATAATGCAGGTCAGCACATTTTAAATACATTATGGCAGGCTTTTGTGCCAACAGGTGCCTGGGAATGCCTTCATCTCCACATGGATAATAGGTGAGAATTAGATCCATTAAAGCTGCTAAGGTGTCTTCCTTCTAATGGTTCCATCGCCACTTGACTTCGCCAAAAAAAAGCTCCCATCTGCGCTCTGTGGACTCCATGTATTGCCTTCAGGGGCTCTTTTGCGTTGCTCCAAAAACCGTGTATCATTTGAGAATGCGCCCCACTGGCTGCGTCAACAAAATTTTCTGCATGATTGACCAATTCATGTGTGTTGTTGTTGGGGTGGTTCCCAAGACTTAAATACCCTGCCCAAATGTCAGTGTGTATGATTGACCTTGGTGCAACATATTGCTCAATTTTGTTGATGAGCTGTGCAGCTGTTCTGTTAGGAACCTGAAAGAGGGCTACTTTCCTTGTGTGTGTGTCAATTGCACCAAACACCCAGGGACCATCAGGCGGCACTCTTCCACGATTATACTTCCGCTTTGCCCCAAATTTGCTCTCATCCATTTGGACAACAATATTTGGTCCACCCAAAACAATGGGATGGTCAAGCATGTCCCTTGACTTCAAGTCTCTAAACATGTTGTACCAGTCACTGAGGCTCTTGGGGGAGATGCTGCTTGCTGGCATCTTCTCACTGATTGTCAGCTGTATACTGTGCAAGTGCAAACAGGTAGAGCACACTAAATATAGTTTCCATGGGTAATCGTTGACGAGAGAAAAAACTTCCATCCCTGATACTTGCTTTTTTCTGCCGTCATTACATCGCCACACATACCCATCACATATGCGGTGTCTGTCAGCCTGCAGGACCATCCGTCTGGTACATGTGGGGCACACAATTCCGTACTTTAAGATATGTTACTCTCTTAAATAAGTCATAACATGTCTGCTGCTGGATATGATGCGCGCACATGCAAGAAAAAATCCATATTTGATAAAGCTATACCAGAACAAAAAAGCACATGTATGGCAGCAAAGTTTACAAACACTACAGATGGCCACACCCTCAGGGATGCTGCTCGATTGACAGTTCAGAATATCCCGCATATCCACAATGCGAATCGAGTGGCACGGAACACTGTTCCGGAACGATTCCAGTTACTCCTTTTTTCAGTAGGAGTGAAGGGAATCGTGACGTACCGGTAATCAAAATGGCGTCTTCAAGCAAATTTGTCACCGTGTATCGCTGCCAGCCATGTGGCCGATTCTTATCGATAAAAAAATTATAAACTCAATCACGGTTATTTGTAAATTATATGAGGCCAATCACATTTCACTGGTATTTGATCTTCATGCATAACAAGGAACTACCCTGATTCACAGATCACGGCCAAGTTTATCAGTCAATTACGAATGTCCAAGTACCGAAATAGGTATTTCTTCCCGTCAGTATTCTGTCAATTTGTGAGACTGTGTATGAAGCAGTAAGCCTTATAGGCACTGATAATGCTGCTGCAGGTGCTGGTAGTAGTGCCACTCCAAAATTGTCCCTGCGATTTACCCTTCCCTCGTCAGGACTAAATTTTTCTTTTGCCACTACACATGTGGTCGCCAATGTCAACTGACGTGACGCCATTTTTGATACCAAAGCCACCTCGTTTTTATTCGATTGGCAGAATCATCGGAACAGCGAGAATCTGGTTCTGGAATTGCCAATCAAGCACGCCCCCTCCTTTGTACAACTTTTAGCCAATAAAAATGCATGGAGCGAAGACCTGCCACGGTTGTATTCTTGTCGTAATTTTGGGTGGACAAAGGTATATTAAAGAACAAACGGAACACAAACAATTATACTGCAGAAACAAATGAGCTTTTATTTAGTTATTTTTCTCTTTTTTCAATAAAAATCTGAAATTAAAAATAGTCGTAGCTGACTCGACTCGAGCAGACGTAATGTGAGCTTTCCGCGGAACAATGTTGACTTCTTGAGGTGTAGAGTAGTTCAGCCGTCATTGATAGTTGCTGAATTTACATACGTTGTAAATGGCGCAAAGATACAATGTAGCCCCCTCACATGGCACTATTTACTATCTTCACGAGATTCGCCCCTTTTGTGCAAACGCACAACTTTTCCTTCTTGGAAGTCCCTTCCAGTGAGCGACCTCCAAGAAGTCAACATTGAATTTGAACGTCCAAGACCAAGCCCGAAAAAAAAGAAGAGTTCATTTTTGCGCCCACCCAATTGTCTACTGGAACGAGTGCAAAACTCGAGGTATGGATAAGGTAAATGAACCTGCTGAAAGCATTCTTACTCTTTGGAATACAATTCAAGATTTGATTGGAGAACAGGCACCGTATCTTTGCCACATTCTGGATTTGTTTTTGGCGGCAAACTGTGAACCACTGGGAAAGACTCTTATTAGCAACATTTGTATTTGTAAGTGGATTAAATCCTGATTTTTTTTCATGGAATGGGCAGAAAGAATGCACGCGTCGGGATGGAGCTGCTGAGAATCCTTTCCAGGCCATTTTTAGATTGTTTGAAAGTGGAAAATACTATAAATTATAAGCCTTCAACATTGTAATGAATCGGTCTGAGTACCGGATGGAACAGTTCATAGGTACAAGCAATGGTCTAAAAGAAACTTACTGACCCCCCCCCCCCCATTAAACATGCTGGTGTTATATAGATTAATGAGCCCTTTATCAGTTTAATACACGTTATTAAAGTAGTCCTAATTTTATTCATGTAGTTCTCAATCTAAAAATGACAAAATTTATTCACAATTTACAATGAAACCACCAGAAATTGTTAGAGAGAGAGAGAGAGAGAGAGAGAGAGAGAGAGAGAGAGAGAGAGAGAGAGAGAGAGAGAGAGAGAGAGAGAGAGAGAGAGAGAGAGAGACTTCCCTGACTCATAGTCATAGAGTCCTATTGTAGTTCACGACAGTCACAGTCCACCAGTGATTATTGTTAGTTCTGATTCTGAATCCGATTCTGACGTGGACTGGTATGGCATGCCGAGTGATGAGTCATTTGACAGTCCAACATTTTAAAACATATCTTGCATATACTGACAAAAGCAAATGTACAAATGTTATATTTTATTGCTGAAATGGAATACATAGGCCTACATGTACATATGTTATAGACAATTAACACTTTTAGTTCACTATTCAGTATTACAGTGGCTTTTTCATATGCATTCACGTGTGCATCAACTGCACAACAGCGACAGTGTACACTGTGTCTTTCAAAAAGTGAACATTGACTGATTGAGGAATATGGTGGCTTATTTGAAGGCACACAGTAGTGCAGCCCAACTGGACCTAATGACATTTAAAGTAAGATTGTTGAATCTTGCATAATATTTAATTGTGCTATCTTAATTTGGACATACGTCCATCAGTTTTTCTATTATAAGGATAAAACTTAAAAGATACATATATTATATTATATATGGAAGATATGGAGCTTTTAAAATTTTAATTGCCCATAAAATTGCATACTTTTAAACATCATGACTATTCCAAATGAGACGCACAATTTCACTGGTAAGGTCAGTCACCATAGTTAGCTTGGTGGTTTTCGAAAAAATAATGCCTGAGAAAATCCCTAGACCAAATTGGTTGTGAAGAAGAATGAAAGAAAAGAAAGAAAGAAAGAAAGAAAGAAAGAAAGAAAGAAAGAATTGTTGGAAAAACAAAATGTCTGGGTTGGCACCGAGACATAATTAGAATCGATTGGTGCAGCTTGCACAGACAGGAACCAACGATAATCGTCCAACCAGCTGATCCCAGACGACTCCGCATAATTCATGACTTTCACCCACAGGTGGACCACTGTGCCCATTGATTTCCCCACCTCCAATGCCTAGAGAAGGCCCCTTTGCTGGGGTAAGACTACTTGATAGTATAGTTTTAACATAGGCACTTGCCACAGAGCAAGGTTTACATGGTAAAATAACATGAATATCTCAGCTGAACAAGTTTTATCATGGAAGGAAAATGGCGTCTAAACTATTAATGAAACCTGTCATAAAATGTTGAACTTATAACAATAGGTTAAGACTATTTTAGGGCAATAAAGACTTAAGTCTTAAGCTTGCCCTGATCGGTGAAGTGCCTGTCATAACTGAAACAATGACATTTTACCCTTTAAACACCACTCTTGTATAAATGGTTATGTCCCACAGAGCCATATGCTGTGGCATCATGAGCACATGCTGCCAAAATGTACTCAGTTTAAAGGTTTTACAAACTACTCTGGTGATTAACTCTGCAGTTGTCAGAAACCAAGTGACACCTATGCATGTGTAATGGTCAGTACACAGATACTGTATGAGGGTCTCATTAAGTTTGCCTGTATAAAGTTTCTAACATCTTCAAATTAAAAATGCCTGGTACATTACGGATATTGACAGACATACTAATCAAAGAGTTCTACAGTTTATGTTAATGTTGCTATAATTGGCCTCAAATTTACTTTGAAAGTTGGTACTTTTAACATGCATTACCCTATGCCCACAAGTGTCCACCCCCTCGATGCCCTCTCCAGTCAGCTAGAGGTGAGAAAATTCTATGCTTTGCTGGTTCTGTGAAAGGAGTCAATTAACCTGGATATCCAGGTCAGTGAGGCAGTGTATTAATATATTAAGCCACTGAAAACGTGAAGTGGCCTGGATTACGCAATGTATAGAAGCGGGACAGGAAATGGCAGCACGCCAACTTTGGTCGACAAGCCTCTGATTTTGATCAAGTTCGAATCGGCACGGAAGCCGGTATTTTTTATGTTTGCAGGCAAATAAATTGTGCACCCCAAGGACAATACGTTATTAAAGAGGCCAGTATTTTTACACGGAATAAAGTAAGTTTGAAGGTAGGGTGACCGAGAATCGACCGTGTTATCCCGTGTCATATGACACCAGAGCTGTCACTTGAAGTTTGAATTCGTCTTTGAAACTAGGGAAAATGTAGTGAACAAACAAACAAACAAACAAACAAACAAACAAACAAACAATAAAACTATGAAAAATTATGGTCACTTCAGGGTTATCAGCATTAATTTTGTGGCCACAAACCACAAATGTGGCCACATAGACTGTATTTGTGGCCACATTCCCGGACCAGCCTTTTAAGTGCGTTAGGTAATTCTCGGATCCGCACATCAGGGAATGCCCGCGTTACTCGGTGAATCTCCCTGAAAGCGTCTGTGGATACTCATTCAATGTATGCTAAGCGTTACCCGAAAACCAGCGCTAAAACCCTAAGTTATGATCGTCAAAATCTCTCCAATTTTTTATTCAGTAGCAGAATTCGGCAAAATGATGCTGCCTTCAGAGCTATTTTGTTGATTTGCGGTCGACAACATGGATATAATTTTGGATAAAAATGTCTAATTTTACATGGGACTATATGTGATGTGGAACGTGTTTTCACAGGGCCCGCTCATTTGCATAACAACAGCAGTCAGCTGATAAGCAGCTTATGACGCGTTGGCGGATCCGAGAATGAAGGAAATAATACTCTACTATGCGTGTGGCAACATTTGCTAAAACCCCGTATATTACTGTTTCCACCATTCATACAGTTGTTGGTTGTGGATATTGTTGATTGGTAAATGCATGGTCTTACTTAAATTTCATGCAATTGGTAGATTCCACGATAGATAAACCAAGTTCAAATGTTAGAGCGCTGTTTAGTTATTTTTACCTTGAAGTTGAAGGCTTGAGTTTGAGCGAGGCTGGACCAGTGTTCATGAGTAAAGTGAGGAAAAGTGTGCACTCTTTCAAAGTCTTAATAATTTCTCAAATGAATCTGAATTTTTCCGGGTTTTAGCTCAGTATAGAAGTTAGCAAAGAAGGAGATTGTTATGTTGTCGGCGAAACGTTTGTACCGCTGACAGTTGAAACATGTGGCATGCCACACATGTTTGGCCTTCTCATTCAGCCCTTTTCATGTACTGTTGACACTGTTGTACTACTAGGACAAAACGGCGTCAGGTCGAGTGGCGTTTTTCCAATAACACTCAAAAATGTTGGGCTCAACGTTTTAGTTAGCAACGCTCACCAAGTTGTTTGATTTACGTGCATCTTAATTCTTATGATAAAATAATACTTCGAGGAGAAAGGTCAATCGTTTTGTTTTTAATGCAGGTGATTGTGATGCGGATCAACAACGACAAAATGGGCCCATCAACATTAACCTAGCTAAAGTTTGGCCCATCGGTAATGTGTAGGTAAGGTCAAGCTATAACCATGGGCCTAGTATAGCACGGCTTGTCCTTTTTCAGTAAACCTAGGAAAATACTACAACTACAACAACAACAACAACTACTACTACTACTACTACTATTACTAATCATTATTATTATTATTATTATTATTATTATTATTATTATTATTATTATTATAGTAACCATGTGGCTCTCCGCTTTCTGCCGTGGTCCTGTGAGACACAGGTGGTCTAGAAAGGGAGAGAAAAACCATGGTGATCAAAATTTTCTCATCGGCTTGTGTTGCCCTGTTTTCTAGGACCAGATCGAGGCGAGGTAAAGGGTCCACCACCCACTCTCTCACAGCTGTGGTGGGCCCCTGGTCCTGGGTATATCTCCCTACACTCATGGCTTGTACTTTTAGTTTTAACCCTCCCCACCCACCCCCAAAAAAGCCTTCCCTTGCACACCCTCTACATGCCTCTACGGCTCAGGCATTTCCCATTGGAGCCCCATCATTCCCTTTCCTCCCTGTACCCTGGAATTCTAATTTGCTCTGTTAGTGTCTAACATTATTTCATTCGTTTTTTTCCCAGCAGCCTACCAGGTAGTCCTGCACACTTTTAGTACCTTTCCTGCCTCCCAGAATGCCACCCTTCAGACCTAAAACCCATGTTACACGTTCCTCTTCCTCTAAACACCAAACATCTTCTAAACCCTTGTAATTGTAATGTTCTTTGTGCCACTATTCTATAATTATAGCTTTAATTTATTTTAGGATACATATTGAGGCATTGATTCAGGCTGAAGAAAATGCAAACTTAACCTCTGTAATCTGTACTGGTCTCCAGGTTCATGACCAATTAAAACAGCAAAACGTCACGCAACTAGTCCTGCTTAAGACTCTTATTTGATTCGTTCTAAAACAAAATAGCTAATGAATATTATGAAAAGTTAAATTAAGAATGAGAACGAAGCTGAATAATCTAGAAGTTGTGTATCAGGGCTCTGGAGAATTCTACACTAATATCCAAGTAATTTCTGAACTGTTGCCGGGGAAAAAACGGTGTGTTTACTTTTGCACCAAATGTATTGATTTGACCGACATTCAGTGTGAGGCTCTGCAGAGACACTACTGTTTTTTTGGTTTTATCTCATGTGTGTGAAAGAACAGAAACAAATGGAAGATAGTAAGAATGGTAATGCTAGATTAAAGACAGTGTTGTCAGAGCATCATAAAGAAATTATTAAGAAATTTGGAAACAAGAAACTAAGACTGAAATAAAACGTAAGAACTGTATGAAAGATGTTCCAGAGAAGATAAGCAGGACCTGGGCTGTGCAATTGGGCAGTAGCCAAAATGAACCACCCCAAGCAGATGTGAAGAAAATAAAGGAAACCATGATTGAACAGAAGAAAGAGGAAATGTCAAGGGAAATTCGAGAAGAAAATATCATTCATAATGAACAAAAGAAATCATCATGATGCATCTCAGAGAAAACAACAAGACCAAGAGTTTTTTCGATCTCTGTGTTCAGAAACTTTGGATGTCTCAAACATCGAAGCCCAAAATGTTACTTAACGTGGCAAGAAAAAAAGATGAGGGTAAAGCAAGACCTATAGGGGTGTCATTAAAGAACAAAGATGACAAACAGAAAATCATGGCAAGGTTATGGAAACTTCAAAAGGCACCATAGAAATACAAGTGCATAAGTGTTATGGATGATTTATTTGAAGAAGAACATGAAACTGTGACAGCAAAAGTCTCAGAGGCCAGAGAGAAAACTAGATCGAAAGGGGGAAACTGAGTTACAAAGTTTGGGCTCCCCGAGTAACCTGAAAATAGTAAAACTTTAGAAACAAGAAAACAATTAAAATTGACACCAGAAAATCATGGAAATCGATACAAAGAAATGAAAAATTGAATGCCTCTCTTAGAACATTGTATACAAGTATATACTGCATAACAAACAAGAAACCAGATGACTATTCTACAATAGAACAATATGACCCAGATATAATAGTAACACAAGAAACTAACCCATAGAATCAACGTTTCCTTATGCCTACGGCAGAATTACACATTCCAGGTTACACAGAATTTACCAATGTAGAGGAGAAAGGTAAAAGAGGAGTATCAGTTCATGTTAAAGAAACACTTCAACCAACAGAAGCCAAGACCCCAAACTTTTCTGCCCTGAATGAGATGGTCCCAGCTGAACTGAAACTGTGTGGTTGAGAGAGACTACTTATAATTGGAATTTACAGAAGCCCAAATTCAAGTGTGGAAAATAAGAGTCTATTAAACACTTTAATATAGAGCTGCACCACCTTTGGATATTCACATTTGCTATTGTTAGGAGATTTCAATCATCCAGGAACTGAGTGGAATGAGGGTGGAGGTACTACATCTCCTCCAAATACTGAAGCTGGCAAGTTTTATAGACGCAACACTGGATGCATACTTACACCAGCATATGACATTTAATACAAAGTGCCAACTCAACAGAGAATCAAACATACTGAATCTTATACTTACAAATGAAGCAAATATGATTAATAATATTGAAGCCAAAGCATCTATAGGTAAGAGTGACCATATAGTTGTAACTTTTCCATATAATTGTTACATGCAAGAATCATACCCGGAGAAAGTATGCTGCAAGTTTTCCGAGGGAAACTATAACCAAGTTAAAAAGCGACCTACAACTGGACTGGGAGTCAATATTAAAGACAGAAACATTGATGAATGCTGGAACTTTTTTGTAAGTCACCCATGTACTGAGTAAGTCCGACCTTTATAGAAGAACACTAACATGTGCAACATCAAGGTCCCAGTTCAAGTAGTCCTCAAGTTACATTGGAGAACAAAATTCACGTATGTTGCACTGGGATCCCAAAAATGAGATCAAAGTCACTCATGTACTGTCCAAGCATGACCTTCATAGAGAAACAGTAACGTGCAACATGAAGGTCCTACCTCAGTACAAATCTCATATTATCAACTGAATAGTACATTTCGTGTCAGTTGTCCTGTAACCTTGGGAATGAGGGAGGTCCAAAAATCACTGGAGCATGACCACTTAACCAAATAGGCAGTCACTTATAAAAGGTACATCCCTACCAAGTTTGACACAAATCTGGCCAAAATTATTGAAGTTATAACCATAACAAGAAATTCTCATGTTAAACTTACTTGTTAAAACCGTTTAAAAGATTTTCATAAAAAATCATAACAAATCTAAAAATCACTGGAGTGTGACCATTTGAAGAAACTTCGTCGAGTTCCACCTAAGGTACATTGCCACTAAGTTTGAAGTCACTCTGACAGCCAGTTTCTTTTCAGATAAGTAAAAAAAGTGAATAAGCATTAGAATGCCTATTGACTTGCATAGTTATCAAGAGAAAAGATGCATTTACTGACAAGTACCCGAATTGAAAAAAAAAATCGTTAAAAGTCAGGAATCTACACCAGGGCTACCTTATAAACAGTTTTGTTTGACCCTTCCACAAGGTACATATCATCCAAGTTTCAGCTTAATTTGAGTCACAGCGCTGGAGAAGTCGAAAATAGCAAAAACACACAAACATTCATGAACAAATTAGGAAAAATTAGTGAACAAATTAAGAACTAGAAGTCCCTGGAAGTGTCCCTGTGCAAAATCAAAGCAATTGGATGAGGGGTTTCGGAGGAGAATATTTTTTAAGATTTTCCCCCCAAAAGAACAAAAAAATTCATAAAAAATCCAAAAATTTATGGAGTATGACCATTTGAACAAACTTGGTAGAGACTCACCCAAGGCACATCTCAACCGAGTTTGAAGTCAATCTGGCTGATGGTTTTGGCGAAGTCGGAAATGTGAATTGTGGACCGTGGACGATGGGCAAGGGAGCTTTACAAAAGCTCAGCTGACTGACCATTAAGCTGATCTAAAAACCAGGGGACATATTCTTGATCGATCTGGAGTGGGAGCAAAAAGTAGCCTCAAGCAACTGTGAAAAAGCTGAAGTTCTAAATAGTTGTTTGTGAGTAACTTTACAAAGGAAAATGTGTTTAACATCCCAGAACCACGAGACAATTGTAATTCATGCACTTCGAGAACTACAAATAAGTGCAGAGGATATATCAAGTAGAATACAGAAGCTTAATATAAACAAATCAATGGGTCCAGACAAAATCCACCCCAGGATGCTAAAATAAACAGCTGAATTAATCTCAGTAGCTCTTTAACTTATTTTCTGTAAGTCACTCCAAACAGAAACAATCCCAACAGACTGGAAGCAAGGCCCTATTGCACCTATTCATGAGAAGGGGTCAAGGAAATCACCAAGTAATTAAAGGCCAGTTAGTCTTACATCTGTGGTGTGCAAACTTTTGTACAGGATAATCAGAGATCATATAATAGAACATTTGAAAACAAATGATTTATTTACCCCACATTGCCATGGTTTTCTTAATGGCAGGTCACCAGTGATACAGTTGTTGGAATCTTTGGGTGTGGTCATCATGGATAGAATATAATTTACCTGTAGATGTCATTTACTTAGACTTTGAAAGGATTTTTGATTCTGTGCCCATACAACGTTTGCTTGTCAGGGTTAGAAGTTACAGAAGTGCAGGTAACAAAATGGAATGATTTTTTCTGTCCGGCAGACAACAGAGAGTTATTGTGAATGGAAATATGTCACATTGGGAGGATATTACAAGTGGGGTTCCATATGACAGTGTCTTGGGCCCATTTTGTTTCTATTGGTCATAAACGACATGCCAGCAGTAGTCAAAGCTTTTATCAAACTGTTTGCTGATGATGCAAAACTATTCAAACCAGTCCGGCAACCACTAGATTCTGAGAAGCTTCAACAAGCGGTCAGATCACTGGAAAAATGGGCAGATATATGGGAGTTAAATTTACATCCTAACAAATGTACGGAATAAAGAATTGGAAAAAAATCTTTCTGACTTTCAATATAAAATTTCAGAGTCTGGCAAAGAAGTAAACCTACAAATCAAGCAAGAAGAAAAGGACCTGGGAGTTTGGATAGACAAAGATTTAAAATTTGAGAAACACATTACCCAGATGGTCAACAAAGCTAATAAAATTGTGGGCATTATGTTGAGGTCTTTTGAGCATGTGAACAGAACAGTTTTAAGATATTCTATGATTAGACCCTATTTGGAATATGCTGCACCTGTCCTGTATGGTCACCCTATATGTGGAGGATGGTAGACCAAATCGAATCAGTGCAGAGCAGAGCAACAAAACGAGTGCGACCATTAAGGACAGGTAGACACCAAAACGAAATCCCACTGTTATCAATCCTAGCTCAAAATGTATTTGCGTTAGGATAACAAATCGTATATGTGTGTAATCGTCACACTCCAAAGAATTTATATGTCCCGTATTTAGGTGTCCTTGATGTTAATTGTTGAATAAACAATTGAAAGTTGACCGCAAAGCATCCACCCCATATATATCGATGTAAGTCCCTAATTATTGGTGATAAAATCATAATTACACGTGCATCTTAATCCTGACATATTGGCAACAAAAAAAAAAAAAAAACAAAAACAAAAACAAAAAATAAAAAACAAAAAAAAAAAAACAAAAAAAAAAACCAAAACAAAACAAAAAACAAAAACAAAGGTCCTGCGATTTTTCATGTTTGGTTTAGCTTTCTGTTATCCATCCTCAAGGCTTGACGTTTCAATTTTCCCTTTGATTTCCAGGATGTTCATTTTCTTCATTTCATAGAAAAAAAAACCAAGCAAAATTTTGAAAATCGCTGAATCTTTTATGCAATTCAGACATTACAGAATCAAATGCCGTTAACCGGATTAAATTTTGCCCAACCTTTTTCTTCGAATAGCCCTTCTTAGGTTGGGTTCTCGTCTTTAATTATATTACAGCATGTCTACCAGAGTACATAGTCACATGTTTGTACATTGTATGGTCCTCTGCGTCTTGAATATATCATTTTGTGCGTCTCTGTGTCTGGAGAACCCCTAGATTAGTTTTATTTTATGTACTATTGGGTAATCCAGTGAATATTAATATGTTTAAACTAAACTAAACTAAACTATTATCCTTTCTGAGAAAACAACTTTCAAAGGCCTTTGTTGTTGATCATTTGCCTCTGAAACAATACCGTTTGCTTAAGTTGAGCTGATATTTGTACAAAACGTAGTAAACATCGTCCCTCAACATTTGGTGAGGTTGTCAATCAATTATTGGCCAATCACATGAATAAAAGAGCCTCTGAAGTACAGAAATAATAATAATAGTTTATTCAACCTCCGGGAACGGAGAAAGTAAAATGCATATAACTCGTACATCGAAATAACATCACATTACACAACGGCTAAGTATGTACGTATGTACATATAATGAGAAATAATAAGACACATATATAAGCCTATATAATTATAATTTCACCAAATTAAATACAAATACTTTAGATATGAAAGTGTATATGCATATAATAATAATAATAACAATAAAATTAATAGTTCATTTAACCTAACGGAGAAAGTAAAATACAGATAAATTGGACGTCGAAATGATGACAATAAATTAGTGTGCACACAAGAATAAGAGACAAGCCAACATAGGTATGATAACTAAAAAAGAACACTTAAGACATTGTTACATTCAGCTCCCCTCATGCAAGAGATGCCCGCCGCGCGACGCCAACCACCGGGTCACGCGCCGGCATCAAGCCAACCCTTGACCCGCAGAGCAGCCACACCGCCTAGCCCGGCCACATTCCCGGTGCATACCACCTAAATTTCAAGTAATATAATAGGCCTATAATGCAAGACGAGACGGCCAACCAGAGCCCAGCAAGCTGTAAAAGTCCTGGTCCGCACTCCCGCCATATATATATGCATCAACTGATCGACACCCCTACCAACTAAAAGAAAAAAAACCAAACACATTATTCAGCGATCTGTCAAGCAAACGTTGACAGCGACAATCTGGTTTCAAACCGTGACGTCATGGAGGCGGCCCTTCAAGCCTGGCAACGAAATCTATGTTGCCTTGCTTCAGTGGGGCGGCCAACTGCCGCTCGTGGTCAGTGGACGGATGGCGGGTTTGGTCTTCCGCCCCCACGTGACAGACTGTTATGATTGACGGGTGGCATTGTTCTGTTTGGCAGCTGAAAACCAAAAAGAAGGACACTGGACGTTCCGAGGTCAACATGCCTGTGTGTTTTTTGGCGTTTTTCTCATATTTCTACTTCAGTTAAAAGCTTGAAATGTTGACAACTTATAGAAAGGACTTTCAGCTTGTAAAAACCGTTTAAATTTCAAAATCGGCCACACAAAGGTTTTTGGTGTCTTACCTGTCCTTAAAGAACATGCCATAAGAGGACAGATTAAAGTACCTGGAAATCCTAACTCTGCTTTACAGGAGACTAATAAGGGACTTGATCAATACATACAAATATATACATGGTTACTACAACACGGAGAAATGTTTACCACCAGTCGTGACAGATTCACCATCAAGGGATCAGAATTTAAGACAAGAAAAAAAAAGACAAAATAAAAAAAGAACAAAAACAAAACCAAAAACAAAAAAAAAAAAAAACAAAAAAACAAAAAACAAAACACAAAAAACCAACAAGTCCAGGATCAGACAGGCGGAAATATTTTTTTACCAATAAAGTGGTTGATTGGTGGAACGCCCTTCCACATGATATTGTAAAAGTCAAACTGCTATCTAGCTACTATTTCATGCTCCCTTGTATTTACAATTAACTGGTTATTACAAGTAGGCCTACTGATTGTAAGCCGTGTCGGTAATTTAAAAGATGAAGCCATATTTAGTTGTTGATTGATAGGTCTCTAGCATCATTCACTCATCAGCTAATCTGTTGTAGATTCACAAGTTATTTATTTATGCGGTGCTTAGTATTGCTAGAAACCTGTTTGTATCGGTATATTTCTTATTTTATGAGTAACTGCACTGTAATCTTGTTTGACATACTGATAGTGATCACATCTTTTTACCATAATTCCATTGGTAAGACGCAATTTTGTTTGTTTACATTGCCACTGTTCATTCTAAAACGAGGCTAAATGTTTTCCTGGAAGGTTGACTCAACAAGCCTAGAAAAGTTAATTTTACTTGGAAACTCTTATCAAGAAGAAAACATTGGGGTAAAATACATGTGTAACTTTTTTGTGGAGAAATTCCATCCTAACTTTTAACACAATTTGAAATTATTTTGATCATTTAAGACGACAAAATTAATTCTTTTATGATTTTTTAAGCAACTTTTGATCAACATGACTTTTAACTTTGAGGTTCGTAACCGTTCCGTTTGCCTGGGTTCCTCACCGAAGTCTGTCCGTTTATCCTTGTTCCGTCAATTGGGAATGAATATATTATATATGATGAGGAGACTGAAAGGGCGCAAAATTTCGGAACTGCCCAGTGCAATGCAATCAAGTCGGTGGTGATCCGTGATTGTGTGTGAATGGTTTTCCGTTTCCGGTCATATTTTTACTATTTTGAAGCCTGAACAAGTCTCCCTGGTAAATCAATGATTATCCTGATTAGGCAAAGAACAACTTTGATCAATTATTCTCCACTTGTAAATCCGTGACTGAGATACTAGTCACAATATTGTAAATGCATGTGGTATACTTGCTTTCAAAGCGAGGTTAGATAAACAATTTGCGAACCACCCAGTTATGTATAATTAACTTTTGTTACAGAAAATTAGACACTCAAGCCGGCACTCAGATCACGGTTGACTGATCATACTGAAGAGCAGCTATCAATTGAATTTTTTTCATATGTAGCTGAGTTCAAACTATTAACAATAAATGTGGGGCTGTCATATAGCGTCGAGCGCAAGGAGTGAAGGAGAAGTCTTTATCGGGTTGACCCTTCACCAAGGCTGCTTCGGGGTCTGGCTAGTTCGAATTTGATGAAATGACCGCCTCATCATTTATTTTTATAATATTCATTAAGGGATAGTTCAACATTATCATCATTTTTGAATTAGTACTTAGGGTACTAAATTTCATGACCCCCCTCCCTCCCCCCAAATTAGTACTTTAAAAATGATGATCCCCCCCCCCCCCAAATCATAGCAAAATTGCACAAAACAGGCCAAAAATTGACCATCATTTTCCATATCCTGTGAAAGTGTACAGACCCATTTAACACCCTCCCCCCTTGCGTACCGTGAGTACTAATTCAAAAATGATGAAAATGATGAACCATCCCTTAGCTACTTTGTTTTAGAACGAATTAACTAAAATGGTCTTAAGCAAGACTATTGACGCAACGACAGCATCAGGTGGAAAGTTGGATTGCTCTGCATACATTTTTAACGCGGGTAAGGCCTATATGGCCAAGTATAAGTAAAGTATGCCAAAAAAGCTAAACACATATATTGCTCATCAACATGAGTAAGTGTATCTGTTATATGAGTTTTCTGTTGCCACAGGTCGAGGGACAACATTGTTGGTTCTATGTTTGCAATTGATTGGAATCCAGATGTGAACAATCAAAGGCAAAGATCTAGTTTCAAGTAATTCGTGTCAAAAAGTTTAATTCGGTATTATACAATGAAATTTTGTGGAAAATGCGAACATTGATTCCTAATTCCGTGTAATTCCGCCTATTTAAACGCCGAACTGCCAATGAAAATATAAGTTTCAATAACTCTCCATATGTCACAAATTTTTCCTGCATTGAAACCAGAAAACCCATTTCCAAGCAAAGAAAATTTATTTTACTTAGCTTGGTACTCACGCCCCCTAACGTATAGTTGCAACATTGTGCCTGCTTGCTATTGTGACGTAAAATTGATAGTGTGACGTCAAAGATCTCGGTTCCCATGACAAATAAAGGCGGACGTAGGCCCTTTTCCCTGCTAACATGCAGATCAGTACTACAGTAGACCTGTATTGCTGTAAAAGGAAAGGAAAACAAGAACATGGAGGTAAACTTTATAATCAATGCATTCATTCAGTTGTTGGTAATGGATATTGTTGATTGGTAAGTGCATGTTCTTACTTAATTTTTCATGAAATTGGTAGATACCACGAACAATATGTCAATATAGATTAACAAAGTTGAAATGTTAAACTTTTTTACATTTAGAGCGCCGTTGAGTTATTTTTACCTTGAAGATGAAGGTTTGCGTTTGAGCGAAGCTTGACCACTATTGACTATTTCCCAAAATAATCTGAATTTTTTCAGGTTTTTAGTTTAGTAAAAAAAATGTCAAAAAAGTAGATTATTATCCTGTCGGAGAAGGGTGCGTCGTGTTTGAAATGCAGGCTATTGCGATGCTGTTACTGATCAATATTAACCTAGCCAACGTCTAGCACATCGGAAATGTGGAGATAAGGTCCAGTTCTAGGCTTAGCCATAGGCCTAGTATAGCCAGAGTCCTTTTTCAGTAATACTAGCCCTGGACTAGACTATAATTATTGTTGTAATTTATTTCAGAATACATGTTTAGGCATTGACTCGGGTTGAAGAAAACCCAAACTTAAGTTCTGTATTCAGTACTGGTCTGTAGCAGGTTCATAACCAATTCATACCAGAACGTCAGTCAATTAGTCTTACTTAAAACCCTCTCTTAGTTAATTCGATATATAACAAAATAACTTGTGAATATCATAAAAAAACAAGTAAATAATGGGGCGGCCATAGCATCGAGCTTAAACGAGCCAGGCCGCTATGCGGCACCTGGCGAGGAGAGAACTGAAGAAGTGGTCTTGTCAGGTTGACCCCTCACCAGGGCCGCTTTGCAGCCTGGTTCATTCTAGTTTTGACGGTATGGCCGCCAATTATTTACTTATATAATATTCATTAGCTATTTTGTTTTCTATTGAATACGCCATATGTACATTAATGTCCCGCCACAATGCACAGGTTTGACGCCAGGCAAGCACGGGAGACAAGGGAATCATAACATCACTGTCACAGACAAAGGCCATATGCTCATTTCTCACAAAATTGGGTGTTTTGAGAAACCTAAGTTCACAAATACCAAACTGGTATTCATCTAGTACTTCCCGAGCCATATATAAAGAAAACAATTCAGCTGCCTTTACTAAGCATTCTTTATTTCCAAAATGTTAGTAATATCCCGCTTGTCCCCACAGGTACTGACCCATATCCCGCCAAGAGAGACTAGGCCTACGCAATAAGGTATGCAGTTCTGGCGGGAAATTAATATGCATATCGCCTATTAATACAGAAATGGTCTTAAGCAAGAGTATCCACGCAACGACAGTGTCAGGTGGAAAGTTGTATTGCTCTGCATACATTTTTAACGCAGTTTATATATAGCCAAATAGGCAATAAAAGGCAAAGTGTGCCAGAAAATTTACACATAGGCCTATATTGTTGATCAACATGAATAAGCGTATTCGTTATATGGGTTTTCTGTTGCCACAGTCGGAGGAATAACAGTGTTGGCTCTATGTTTGGAATGGATTGGAATCCAGATGTGAAGATTCAAAGGCAAAAATCTCATTTCAGGCAATTAGTATGAAAAATTTAATTTGGTATATTATAATGAAATTTTGTTGAAAATGTGAACATTGATTACGGATTCTGTGTGCGCCAATTTAAACACCGAACTATCCTTGAAAATTTAGTTTTTAGTAACTCTCGTTATGTCACAAATTTTTCCTGCATTAAAACCAGAAAACCCATTTCCAAGCACAGAAAATTTATTTTACTTAGCTTGGTGCTCACGCCCACTAACGTATAGTTGCAACATTGTGCTTGCTTGCTGTCGTGACGTAAAATTGATAGTGTGACGTCATAGATCTCGGTTCCCATGACAAATCACGGAGGACAAGCGGGTCACATCACTTTCACAGACAAGGGCCATATGCTCATTTCTCACAAAATTGGGTGTTTTGAGAAATCTAAGTTCACAAATACCAAACTGGTATTCATCTAGTACTTCCCGAGCCATATATAAAGAAAACAATTCAGCTGCCTTTACTAAGCATTATTTATTTCCAAAATGTTAGTAATATCCCGCTTGTCCCCACAGGTACTGACCCATATCCCGCCAAGCGAGACTACGCAATCAGGTATGCAGTTCTGGCAGGAAATTAATATGCACATCGCCTATTAATACAGAAATGGTCTTAAGCAAGAGTATCCACGCAACGACAGTGTCAGGTGGAAAGTTGTATTGCTCTGCATACATTTTTAACGCAGTTTATATATAGCCAAATAGGCCAATAAAAGGCAAAGTGTGCCAGAAAATCTACACATAGGCCTATATTGTTGATCAACATGAATAAGCGTATTCGTTATATGGGTTTTCTGTTGCCACAGGCGGAGGAATAACAGTGTTGGTTCTATGTTTGGAATGGATTGGAATCCAGATGTGAAGATTCAAAGGCAAAAATCTCATTTCAGGCAATTAGTATGAAAAGTTTAATTTGGTATATTATAATGAAATTTTGTTGAAAATGTGAACATTGATTACGGATTCTGTGTGCGCCAATTTAAACACCGAACTATCCTTGAAAATTTAGTTTTTAGTAACTCTCCATATGTCACAAATTTTTCCTGCATTAAAACCAGAAAACCCATTTCCAAGCAAAGAAAATTTATTTTACTTAGCTTGGTGCTCACGCCCACTAACGTATAGTTGCAACATTGTGCTTGCTTGCTGTCGTGACGTAAAATTGATAGTGTGACGTCATAGATCTCGGTTCCCATGACAAATAAAGGCGGACGTAGGCCCTTTTCCCTGCAAACAGCTTAGTACTACAGTAGACCTGTAAATGGAAAGGAAAACAAGAACATGGACGTAAACTTTATAATCAATGCATTCATCCAGTTGTTGGTAATGGATATTGTTGACTGGTAAGTGCATGTTCTGACTTAATTTTTCATGAAATTGGTAGATACCACGAACAATATAGATTAACAAAGTTAAAATGTTAGACTTTTTTACCTTTAGAGCGCCTATGAGTTATTTTTACCTTGAAGTTGAAGGCTTGCGTTTGAGCGAAACTTGACCACTATTGACTATTCACTATTTCCCAAAATAATCTGATATTTTTCCGGTTTTTAGTTTAGTAAAGAAATTGTCAAAAAAGCAGATATCTATTCTGTCGGAGAAGGGTGCGTCGTGTTTGAAATGCAGGCTATTGCGATACTGGTACTGATCAATATTAACCTAGCCAACGTCTAGCACATCGGAAAAGTGGAGATAAGGTCCAGTTCTAGGCTTAGCCATAGGCCTAGTATAGCCAGAGTCCTTTTTCAGTAATACTAGCCCTGGACTAGACTATAATTATTGTTGTAATTTATTTCAGAATACATGTTTAGGCATTGACTCGGGTTGAAGAAAACCCAAACTTAAGTTCTGTATTCAGTACTGGTCTGTAGCAGGTTCATAACCAATTCATACCAGAACGTCAGTCAATTAGTCTTACTTAAAACCCTCTCTTAGTTAATTCGATATATAACAAAATAACTTGTGAATATCATAAAAAAATAAGTAAATAATGGGGCGGCCATAGCATCGAGCTTAAACGAGCCAGGCCGCTATGCGGCACCTGGCGAGGAGAGAACTGAAGAAGTGGTCTTGTCAGGTTGACCCCTCAACAAGGCCGCTTTGCAGCCTGGTTCATTCTAGTTTTGACGGTATGGCCGCCAATTATTTACTTATATAATATTCATTAGCTATTTTGTTTTCTATTGAATACGCCATATGTACATTAATGTCCCGCCACAATGCACAGGTTTGACGCCAGGCAAGCACGGGAGACAAGGGAATCACATCACTGTCACAGACAAAGGCCATATGCTCATTTCTCACAAAATTGGGTTTTTTGAGAAACCTAAGTTCACAAATACCAAACTGGTATTCATCTAGTACTTCCCGAGCCATATATAAAGAAAACAATTCAGCTGCTTTTACTAAGTATTTTTTATTTCCAAAATGTTAGTAATATCCCGCTTGTCCCCACAGGTACTGACCCATATCCCGCCAAGAGAGACTAGGCCTACGCAATAAGGTATGCAGTTCTGGCGGGAAATTAATATGCATATCGCCTATTAATACAGAAATGGTCTTAAGCAAGAGTATCCACGCAACGACAGTGTCAGGTGGAAAGTTGTATTGCTCTGCATACATTTTTAACGCAGTTTATATATAGCCAAATAGGCAATAAAAGGCAAAGTGTGCCAGAAAATTTACACATAGGCCTATATTGTTGATCAACATGAATAAGCGTATTCGTTATATGGGTTTTCTGTTGCCACAGTCGGAGGAATAACAGTGTTGGCTCTATGTTTGGAATGGATTGGAATCCAGATGTGAAGATTCAAAGGCAAAAATCTCATTTCAGGCAATTAGTATGAAAAATTTAATTTGGTATATTACAATGAAATTTTGTTGAAAATGTGAATATTGATTACGGATTCTGTGTGCGCCAATTTAAACACCGAACTATCGTTGAAAATTAAGTTTTTCAATAACTCTCTATATGTCACAAATTTTTCCTGCATTAAAACCAGAAAACCCATTTCCAAGCCTAGAAAATGTTTTTTACTTAGCTTGGTGCTGACGCCCCCTAACGTATAGTTGCAACACTGTGACTGCTTGCTGTCGTGACGTAAAATTGATAGTGTGACGTCATAGATCTCGGTTCCCATGACAAATAAAGGCGCACGTAGGCCCTTTTCCCTGCTAACAGATCAGTACTACAGTAGACCTGTATTGCTGTAAAAGGAAAGGAAAACAAGAACATGGACGTAAACTTTATAATCAATGCATTCATTCAGTTGTTGGTAATGGATATTGTTGATTGGTAAGTGCATGTACTTACTTAAGTTTTCATGAAATTGGTAGATACCACGAACAATATAGATTAACAAAGTTAAACTGTTAGATTTTTTTACATTTAGAGCGCCGTCGAGTTATTTTTACCTTGAAGTTGAAAGCTTGCATTTGAGCGAGGCTTGACCACTATTGATGTGTAAACTGAGGAAAGGTGTGCACTCTTTCAACATCTTAGTTATTTCCAAAAAGAATCTGAATTTTTTCCGGTTTTTAGTTTAGTAAAGAAATTGTCCAAAAAGTAGATTTCTGTCCTGTCGGTTTGCCACACACGTTAGGCCTACTGATTCAGTCTTTGTGGTATAGGCCTCGCTTGTTGGATTAAACGGCGTTACGTCGAGTGACATATTTCCAATAGCACTGTAAAATGTTTGGCTCAACGTTTTAGTTCGCAATGCTTACCATAATAATATTCTGTGGCACTCCGCTTACCTACCAAGTTGTATGATTTACATATATCTTAATTCTTATGATAAAACAATGCTTCGAGGAGAAGGGTCCATCGTGTTTGGAATGCAGGCGATTGCGATATTGATTATTGTTACTGATCAACATTAACCTAGCTAACGTCTAGCCCATCGCAAATGTGGAGATAAGGTCCAGTTCTAGACTTAGCCATAGGCCTAGTATAGCCATAGTCCTTTTTCAGTAATCCTAGCCCTGGACTAGACTATAATTATAGTTGTAATCTATTTCAGAATAATAGTCCTTTTTCAGTAACCCTAGCCCTGGACTAGACTATAGTTACGTGCCCGGTTTTCGACCATGCCCAGTTTTCGACCAATTCCGAAATATCGCGATATTTTCTTCATGGTGTCTGCTGTATATCGCCGCTTGTACATCTGAACTTGTGAGTTGTTTCTTCCTATGGACATTAACTCCTGGTATTATATTTTGATGCATATATAAAGAATTACTTTGAGACAAAACTACGATAGCCAAACAAAAGCTTAAGTGGTCGAAAACTGGGCCCCCCATCCTTATTATAGTTGTAATTTATTTCAGAATATATACTTAGGCATTGACTCAGGTTGAAGAAAACACAAACTTAAGTTCTGTATTCAGTACTGGTCTGTAGCAGGTTCATAACCAATTCATACCAAAACGTCTGTCAATTAGTCTTGCTTAAAACCCTCTCTTAGTCATTTCGTTATGTAACAAAATAACTAATGAATATCACAAAAAATAGGTAAGTAATGGGGCAGCCATAGTGTCGAGCTTAAACGAGCCAGGCCGCTAAGCGGTCTCTGGCGAGAAGTGAACTGAAGAAGTGATCTTGTCAGGTTGACCCCTCACCAGGGCCGCTTTGCAGCCTGGCTCATTCTAGTTTTGGCGGTATGGCCGCCAATCATTTACTTTTATAATATTCATTACCTATTTTGTTTTATACCGAATACGCCATATGTAAATTCATGTCCCGCCACAATGGACGGGTTTGACGCAAGGCAAGCACGGATGACACGCGGGTCGCATCACTGTCAGTGTCACAGAAAAGGGCCATATGCTCATTTCTCACAATTTTTTTTTTTTTTTTGTTTTTTTTTTTTTGAGAAATTTAAGTTCGCAAATGCCAAACTAGTATTCATCTATTACTTCCAAAGCTATATATAAAGAAAAAATTTCAGCTGCCTTTACTAAGTATTCTTTATTTCCAAAATGTTAGTAATTGTCCCCACTCGTACTGACCCGTATTTCGCCATATCCCGCCAAGCGAGACAGGTATGCACTTCTGGCGCCAAATTAATATGCATGTCTCCTATTAATACAGAAATGGTCTTAAGCAAAAGTATCCACGCAACGACAGTGTCAGGTGGAAAGTTGTATTGCTCTGCATACATTTTTAACGCAGTTTATATATAGCCAAACAGGCCAATAAAAGGCAAAGTGTGCCAGAAAATTTACACATAGGCCTATATTGTTGATCAACATGAGTAAGTGTATTTGTTATATGGGTTTTCTTTCGCCACAGGCGGAGGAATAACAGTGTTGGTTCTATGTTTGGAATTGATTGGAATCCAAATGTGAAGAATAAAAGGCAAAAATCTCATTTCAGGCAATTAGTATGAAAAATTTAATTTGGTATATTACAATGAAATTTTGTTGAAAATGTGAACATTGATTACGGATTCCGTGTGCGCCAATTTAAACACCGAGCTATCGTTGAAAATTTAGTTTTCAGTAACTCTCCATGTGTCACAAATGTTTCCTGCATTAAAACCAGAAAACCCATTTCCAAGCCTAGAAAATGTTTTTTACTTAGCTTGGTGCTCACGCCCCCTAACGTATAGTTGCAACATTGTGCCTGCTTGCCATTGTGACATAAAATTGAGTGTGACGTCATAGATCTCGGTTCCCATGACAAATAAAGGCGCACGTAGGCCCTTTTCCCTGCTAACAGATCAGTACTACAGTAGACCTGTAAATGGAAAGGAAAACAAGAACATGGATGTAAACTTTATAATCAATGCATTCATTCAGTTGTTGGTAATGGATATTGTTGATTGGTAAGTGCATGTTTTTTCTTAAGTTTTCATGAAATTGGTAGATACTACGAACAATATAGATTAACAAAGTTAATTTTATTTTTTTTTACATTAAGAGCGCCTTTGAGTTATTTTTACCTTGAAGTTGAAGGCTTGAGTTTTAGCGAGGCTTGACCACTATTGATGTGTAAACTGAAGAAAGGTGTGCACTATTTCAACATCTTAGTTATTTCCAAAATGAATCTGAATTTTTTCCGGTTTTTAGTTTAGTAAAGAAATTGTCAAAAAATAGATTTCTATCCTGTCGGCATGCCACACACATAGCCCTACTCATTCAGTCCTCTTCTTGTAGCTTGGTGTTGGACTGAACGGCGTTACGTCGAGTGGCATATTTCCGATAGCACTCTAAAAATATACTAAAATGTTGGGCTCCACGTTTAAGTTAGCAATGCTCACCAAGTTGTGTGATTTACATGCATCTTAATTTATATGATAAAACAACGCTTCGAGGAGAACGGTGCATGTGTTTGGAATGCAGGCAATCACGATTGGCCTAATATAGCCATAGTCCTTTTTCAGTAACCCTAGCCCTGGACTAGACTAGAATTATACTAGTAATTTATTTCAGCGTAAGATATGCATATTTAGGCATTGATTCAGGCTGAAAAAACACAAACGTATAAACGTATTCTCTGTAATCTGTATTGGCCTGTAGCAGGTTCATGACCAATTCATAGACAAACGTCAGGCAACTAGTCTTGCTTAAACCCCTTTCTTAGTTAATTCGTTATAAAACAAAATAACGTATTAATACTATAAAAGATAAGTAAGTAATGGGGCGGTCATAGCGTCGAGCTAAAAAGAGCCAGGCCGCTAAGCGGCCTCTGGCGACGAGTGAACTGAAGGAGTGGTCTTGTTAATGTTAGGTTGCCTCCTCACCATGCAGGACCGCTTTGCAGCCTGGCTCGTTCTAGTTCGACGATATGGCCACTCATAATTTACTTTTGTAATATTCATTAGTTATTTTCTTTTATACCGAATTAACTAAGAAATGGTCTTAAGCAAGAAAATTCACGCAACGACAGTGTGAGGTGGAAAGTTGTATTGCTCGCAATACATTTTTAACGCGGGTTATATATAGCCAAACATAAAAAACAAAGTGTGCCAGAAAAGCTACACATGTATTGTTGATCAACATGAGTAAGTGTAACTATTATATGCGTTTTCTGTTGCCACAGGCGGAGAGATAACAGTATTGGTTCTATGTTCGGAACTGATTGGAGTCCAGATGTGAAAAATCAGAGGCAAAGATCTCGTTTCAGGTAATTCGTGTGAAAAAAAGTTTAATTGGGTATATCAAAATGAAATTTTGTTGAAAATGCGAACATCGATTCAGAATTTCGTATAGACTGATTTGAACGCCGAACTATCGTTGGAGATCTGGTTTTCAGTAACTCTGTAGACTATGGCATAAATCTATTCCTGCATCAAAACCAGAAAACCCATCTCCAAGCATAGAAACTACAAGATTGTATAAGCGTAGAAAAAGTATGTTATAGAATCATGGCTTCTTAGGGTGGAAGGGCAAGATGTGGCCTTTTTCAACCTGTTGTGCTATATAACACACACACACACACACACACACACACACACACACAAACACACACACACACACACACACACACACACAAAACAAACAAAAAAAAACCCAAAAAACCCGGAGAATCAGTCAAGAACGGGCTCGGCGACATCTGAGTGCAGAGTGCATCAAGGAAAGCTGTTGACTAATCGTCTGAATCATTCTTGATGGAGTGGGAGAAGCACGTTGTTTTACGACACTGCATTATGCCTGCTTATTTTTACACGTTTATGACAATGGCGTCAAGTTTCTGGAGGCCGAACGCTTCAAAACGTAGTGGTAATGGGAAGATGGAAGGATCAATGATGATAGGGCCTACAATCTGCGATTGGGGGTGAGGGTGTACTCCCATTATGCGAAGTGACGATATTGGGTATGTGCTGCTCTGAATTCCGTCTTTTCAACGAAATGTCCCTGACAAAGGTGCAGTATTTTTCCAAAAATTTCCTAAAAAAGATAATTTTTCGCTTTTATGGCCAAATATTCGACAAAATTTTCCTAAGATGAAAATTTTCTTCCTGGAGCACTTTTCACGCCAATTTGGGACCGTATTTTCAACCATTTCGGTTAAATTATTCCCTAAAAAGGAACAATTTTTGTGAAAAAGTTTCTTTTCCGAGCGGCACACCCGCAACAAAAATTTGGGGAAGTACTCCGCACGTAGAGTACAAGAGGAAAGACCCAGTGTAGAATGGAAACAAAAACTTTGTGGGAAACTCTATTCCGTCTCATAAGCCATATTTGTCAACATGAGTTCCTTTTTTGGCGTAGGCCTATTAATCAACAAACTTCCTTACCCCGGCCCCTGTTTTAAATGCTCGATGCAGGTGTTCAATTCAAATTGCCTACTTCATGACGGTCTTGCTTCTCGGAAAATTCCGGGTAAGCCCAAGGACCTAGTAAAACAGTCTAGTCCTCCGGCAAACAGCATATATGTATAAAGTAACAAAACAATCTAATGACGGACGATGAGGTGCTATAGGCATGTGTTTATCCCGAGGCCGTTCCATTGAATACATCACATTTTTCCGTTAAAAAAAACAAAAAAAACAATCTCCAATGAGATAAGGAATAAGGTAATACGCTACTTACAAGTACACATGATTATAGAAAGTCATGTGTATGCTTTGTCCCAATATAGATAATATAAGTTATTTGTTCATAGATTTTCGTTTCAACTAGTTTTAGGTGTTTTCTTCCTCTATCAGCTATCATCGTTTTTCTTGATGGTACCCGATCTTCATTCCACAGGGACGTATACATGTAATGTTTATTGAAAATGGTACTCATGACACCAAAAAAATTTACCCTCCACCCACATAACAAAACAAGTGTCATAGCCCTAACATGCTTTGTCTGGGGGTATGTTGTCCTAAGTAACTAAACAGTAATTCCTTAAAATAATATCAAATGATATGAACTTTATTAACTGCACTTGTATATACACCAAGTAATTTGTCAATACACAAAGCACAGCAAATAACAAAGCACACCCTGCAAACAAACGCAAAGAGAGCCCAAATAAGCATATATATATATATATATATATATATATATATATATATATATATATATATATATATATATATATATATATATATATATGTATGTATATATAACCAATAGACCATACTTGTTAAAAGGAGATACGAATTATATAAACAGATAAAAACAAATAAAAAAAAATTAAAATTCCAAAACAATTATATTCCTCCATCATCGAACACAAACTGTTTTTGCCATTTGTCACACTTTTTGACGACGTACCCTGAGACATATAATGAATGAAAATAGCCTCCAAGAAACTGGTTGTAATCTTCTTTTACATTTGTACTTCAGATGTTGATGCTTCTTGTGTGCAGTTTACCTGTTCAAACTAAGATTATAGTTGATGCTTTTTTTCATTATTTAAGAATATCAAAAGATACTCAGATAGTAGCACACCATTCCTTTCTTTATGTGTCTAAAGTTGTATAGTTGGGAGCTGGTTTGTTTTATAATGTTCCAATTATGATGACATATGAAAGATATTCGTATATTAGCATGACGTATAACAACTTACCCGTTGACAGTTGACCAGATCAAAAGGCATATTACCCCGGTCTGTTTGCTATATTACCGGTAACGTAGGGGGTAACGTTGCCAACCTGATCATTTTAATGTCATTCTTTATTCTGTGACAAGAATGCAGCATTACTAAAGAACAGATAAACAGTTCAATTTACATTGTACAAAATCACGAAATATTTTTGTCTAATGATATATTCATTTGTTCAAGATATCAGAATTTTCAAAGGGGCAGGAATAGGCTAATACCGAAAACCCCGACTTGACCTAATAGATTTGTTATGTTTTCCAAAATTCAGAGGAGCTTTCCAAAGTGAAAATTTACCAAATGTGATTATGTTTGATTTCAGAGCGGATCATCTTTGGTTGAACCTAACAGATACCGATCCAGGTAGAAAAACCAGACTAGAGTATCTCCAAGGAAGGTACATATATCAAAGCATTTCAGCTTTACAGTATGTATTTAACTTCGACTGTGAATGAAATAAGTCGGGTCAGACGTGGTGTCAAGGTTTATCTTTTAGGATATATTCATTCACATAAATGCCCGTTTTAACAAATTTCGCTTGTGTATATTTGATGTATACGATGTTTTCGCATCCATGTGGTCATTTTCAATGCTTTTATAACTAGTAAACCAGTAAATTTGTTGAAGTAATCAAACATTTTAATAATAAACATGGCACTCCATATAGGGTAAGTCATTCCAAATACTTTAAAGAGCACAACTTGGTTCGAAACTACATCAGCACAGCAGGGCAACTTAACGTTCTCTTTCTGTTCCCATTTCCTCACAGCTGTATGATAGAAACTTCGGCTCAAAAACGATTGCATGAGAGGATGGCTCGACATACAGAAAAAACTGGTGTTATGTGAGTTCACAATTGTTTACTTCTCTCTGATATATGTTAATGCAATACGAAATGGAGCCCATCATTTCAATTTCCATGACACTTCCAAACAATATCGAAGTTTCAATTTTAGAAAAGTGACAATAACTTTGATGGAAGAGTAGCATTGTATAAACCTGCTGTCTATCACCCATAATTTAAGGTCTAACGCTTAAAGATTCATGCTTTGTGGTTTCAAACGTGGTCATAACATTTAAATTCCATTGTAGTTTCAAAAGTCTTCATGGGCATACAGTTTCCTCGAACTTAGATGTGACAATAGGCAAAACCTTTTTTATGTTCATAGGATTTTCCCAATTGTAAAAACATCAGACGAGAGGGTTATTCCAGCTGCGAATGTAACAGATTTAGACATGACCGTAAAAAGCAAACATCAAAAAGACGAATCTGGCAGGTGAGTTTACACCAGGAAGGGTCCATCTGGCTTTGGGCGTGACCAAATACAAGTGGACCAGTATGAAACTTTGAACATTTTATCACCGTAAACAATTATTTTCAATCTAAAACTGTTATTCTAATCCAGTACAAAGGGGTAATGACTTTGAACTTGTAGAATATTCATTTACTTCACGGACAAGGTCAGATGACAGCAGCTGGTAAACCATGTCCCACTTGGCTATGTTACGGTACAAGTGACAGCTCGTATGTTGAAGTTCAACTGGCAACTTGGATTATAACCATCTATTTAATTGATGCATGGTGTAAACATTAATTTTTTATGTCATAGGTAAGTTCCTTAGAACGGTTACAAGTTTAGTCTTCAATAGAACACAGTCAAATTAGATTTTTAACTTGACCGACAATATGATGCAGGTATGAAATAAAATTCTTCTTTCATTCTGGTAGCTTTTTTTCGATAAATATTAGTCATTAGAGACATTCAAAAAATCTTGTGACGAACAAGTCTGCACGGCAAATGGTCTGAAATGTTGCTGAATGTTCACATTGGAGTTTGAAGAACTTCTTGATCATGATTATGATCCATCTCTACAGAAAGCATTATTTTCAAATTTGGCTTTTTTATTTCAACAGAGAAATTATATTGAAAAGTTGGGTGGCTGATGAGACGGAAATTTTTGGAGTAAGATGGGGTCCAAATAGAATATTGGACACAAAAAGACGTCGGACAAGGTGAGTTTAAGATCAAGCGTCAGCTTACCTATTATTATTATTATTATTATTATTATTATTATTATTATTATTATTATTATTATTATTATTATTATTATTATTATTATTATTATTATTATTATTATTATTGTTATTATAGTTATTGTTGTTGTTGTTGTTTGTTGTTGTTGTTAATATTATTTTGTCCTTTTAATCCGTTCAGTCAGTTGTGGCCCTGTATCTAAAAATACGACTGTCCAGAGTTATTTTGGGTTTGCATCAAATATTACCGAAGTAAACCAATCGAAGACTTTATACAAGGCAAAATGACATTGACATACTTATATGTATGTTATGATCTACATGAGCAAACTTATTTTGTCCCAAACTATATTTCTTGCACACGAATTCAGACCATTTTAATAGTTTCATGGTAATGCTTCTGAGATAACTGTTATTATTAACATATGAACTCTATGGGTTAGGGTCAGGGTCAGTGGTCACCTGAATTCTTACCCTTGGATGAGTTTAACAAGAATTTAATTCCATCTATTAACACCCCACGTTCTTTGCGGAAACGTTAGTCTGGCAAATTATATTCGGGCTCTATGAGCTCTTGAAAAGCAACACTGTTTGTTTTCCGTGTACGCGAAACCTGGGAACGGCTGTGAATACCAACTTTTTGTTTTCACCAACCTGCAATCACAAACATATATACATATATATATATATATATATATATATATATATATATATATATATATATATATGTGTGTGTGTGTGTGTGTGTGTGTGTGTGTGTGTGTGTGTGTGCGTGTGTGTCTGTGTCTGTGTCTGTGTCTGTGTGTCTGTGTCTGTGTGCATATAAGCAATATACATTTTATAATTTGTGCGACCCTGCCTTTGAATTATTGAGGTTCATAACCACAAAATAACCACCCTCCCCAAACACTCACAATTTCATCCAGAAGTGTATTTGCTTTTCATAGGTATTTTTATTTGTTGACCTACATTTTGGTCCAGAAATGAAGGTACTTTACCATGATCCATCGAAAAATTAGAACTCCAGATGCCCGCACCTGCGTCGCTCTGAAACTGACTGGACCCCTGAACATTGTTGATTGCATATTCTGGACAGGAATCTTTGTCAACTGAGATGTTCTGGCACCACAAGAAAAATTGTGAAAGTGATGATAATATATATATATATATATATAAACTGACTGGATCCAATGCATTGTTTATTGCCTAAACTAGACAGGAATCCTGTCAACTGAGATGTTCTGGCACCCACAAGAAAAATTGTGAAAGTGATGATATATATATTATGTACGATAGACCACCACCAGAAAAAAGAACCCTCAGCTTTTGCCAAGGTTCACAGGTGGAAAATAGTATGCACTTGCTGTTGTATTGTCAGAAATATACCGTTCCATTTTACATATATATATATATATATATATATATATATATAATTATTATTATTATTATTATTATTATTATTATTATTATTATCCTCCGAATCCGGGGCTACTTTTTTGTAAAAGAAACAAGTTTGCTCAGTGATCAATAACAAAAAATATATTTTATGCAAAACTGACTGGAAAAAAAGTTTGTTCACCGAATATCGGAAAAAAAAAGAGTTTTGCGTTGTAGCAAAAGCATAAAAATATAGTTTGTATGTGTAGGCAAGGGGTAAGCAAAATGCCAGTTATGTAAAGGAGAAAGCCAATGTGAATAAATTACTTTATTCCCTACTGTAATAGCACAGGTACGTATCAATCTATTTCTGTAGGTCATTCATGATTTGCATCCGTCGCAATTACTTGAACGGTGTTGTTGCATCTGTGTAAACAAACTATTTATAAAGGAAGTTACCAAAAATAACATGATTAGTAAATAATATGTCACTGTAAAACACAATCAATCAGTAATGAAATGGTGCCCTTGCCTGCGTGGGACAAGAAGAACTATGTACCTGAGGGACGAACTGTCAACCCGAAGCGAAGCCGAGGGTTGAGTTTTTTTATTTACAGCTTTTTTTAAACGGCACAACGTAAACTCTCTCTCTCTCTCTCTCTCTTTTTTTTTTTTTTTTTTGATCTCTGGCCCAACACAAACATTTTCCCCCTTTTTTTTTCAATGTACCTGAACATGACCATTTTCTCTGAACCACACATACAGTTTTTTGGAGTTCAAGAAGCTCGCCATTTTATACACAAAATTCTGAATTTAACACCCATTGCTACATAGTAATACACTTTCATTTTTGATAACCCAATTTCTTTTTATTTTTATTTTGAGTACACCAGTTTCTGTGGCTGTCAGATTTTTCTGGTTGAGTTAAATGGTTTTTTTTCTTAGTTGTGACAGAGTTGCATTTAAAAGCCTAGGGTTGATTTTTTTTCACATTTTCGCTTCAACAAACTAGTTTGTTCCCAACATTCTGAACAAACTTTTTTCCCAGCCAGTTTTGTACAGAATATCTTTTTGTTATTGATCACTGAGAAAACTGTTTTTAACAAACAAACAAAAAAAAAAAAAAAAAAGCCCCACCCACCCACCCACCCACCCCATGGGTTTCGGACCAGTGGGCCTCCAAACCAATGGACCCTCGGACTGATGGTCCTTCGTAATTCGGACCAATGGATCTTCGGCGGGATCGTGGTACCAATGGGCCTTCGGACCATCATGCCGTCACCCTAGGTATGCTGTTTGACGTATCACTGTAAGCCTGATATACTTAATATTGCAGAATTGTTCCTGAAGATAGAGGCGACACATTGCACAAAGGCATCAATGATGGGGGCCCTCTGGATACATTGTACCAAGGCATCAATGATAAAGGCCCTCTGGGAATGTGAGTTTACCTTGCAGTCTAAGTATTCATCTCTAGAATAGGATTGCATACCATGAAAGTGCGATGCGCATGTCATCAGTGACACCCACTTAACGTTCCCATTTAAATTTATTGAAAGCAATCGCATATGTTGTTGTCTGCTTTAATGGTTGTCTGTGAATTTCTGGTTAATAGAAATTATGTTGACAAGACATGTAGGGAAGATATATCATGAAAATATGCGTTCTGCCAAACAATTTTCTTCGCACAACTAGTCGCATTGTGGCATCTCCGTGCCACGGAAACCTGTTTATTCAGAGTTATTCTGACCAAGAACCAAAAAGGTGTTGCATTCCCCCTTTTTATGTTTAAAAAAACCTCTGAAATTCTGTTAGTCGGTTTCTCCCAGTTTTTGCTGCTCCTTTTGCTGATGTCTTCCAAAGGAAAAATTGTTTCATTGCTAGCAAAATTTCATAATAGTTTGACAAAACTGCAAGATCAGATTACGTTGTACTCTTCTATTTGTAAATTATTGTAGGTCAAGTTCTATTGAATTTTCAGGCTATTTTCATTAATAAATATTGGAGCATACTATTACGTTTTGACATACATACAAACAAATGCATGTTTCTCAGTAAATCCAAAAAAAGCACAGGCTTTGGAGTTAAGAAAGCCCTAAAATAATACTCTTAAACTGAAAGGCTGCTTTGTCATGGTGTTGTCATGGACGTGTACAATGGGCAGCTTTTTCCTCTTCTACTGTATTGTTTCCTGGTAAGAATTATATGCATAAACTTTCAATTTGATATAATGGCAGGAAAATTAAGGTGCCAAAGGTGCCCCACTTTTTCCCGGCAAGCCGAGTGATAAAGTCTGTGTGATGTCTGTACAAGAAGTGTAAATCAAATTTTTGCAAGAATTCTTCGAAAAATGAATGCAAAGTGTGCATGAAAAGTAACAAAAATCTGTCTCTACCGTCATTCGATTGCTGACAAAACATCCAATGATGATATATTGTTTAGTCCATGTATGAAATTGCATCATGCGGACTTTGGCACACTTGCCAAACTAATATAATGTATTATTACAGGAATTTGACTTAAGGTTCAGTAACAAAGGACCAGTTATTAACGATCAATTCCCATGTTGCAACAGAATGATTTGGTGAAGGCAAGGCAAATTGATCTTCTGCAGAATGTCTTATTGGCACGAGTGTAATTCTTGGATCAGTCAGAGCTGCAGATTTTTATGTTTTTCTTTTATTCATATCATAGCCTTTGACCCATTGTTTCGGGAATGTTTTTATCTTTTAGCTTGCTACATAAGTTCATTAATTTAAGCTTCCCAAATATCTATTGAAATTTATAATGAAAGGAAGGTTTGTATTGTAAATGTAATATGTACACCTAGGACTCATAAAAGATTTTGTCTGGAGCAAAATATTTGTATCGTGCTTAGTGTTGTCCATTGTTGCAGGCTCCACAGCAGGATCACAAACTACAGAATATGTGAATACCTTGCAATATATAACAATACTCGTAAGTATTGTCTTTGTGTTTTAGCATTGTTACAAAGTCGACGATTGTGAAATTTTTCCACAATAGAGCCAGATGGTTTGTCATGCAAGCATAACATGAAAAGTGAATGTTCACAAAGCACAAAGGTGTTGAAAAAATACACAAGTGGAGAGAAATATGTGTCAGGTCAAGATAAGGAAGTAAAAGTGCAAATGATATATTTCTTTGTTATTTGGTGACACTGAATTTTAAAATTCAAAGGATAATAGACAAGGAGAAGAACAGGGGTTCAAACACTGTCTAAAAGAGGTCACTGCACTCAATGGAGGGCTAGAGTTGTGTATTCCCATTACTACTACACACAGAGAAACCAAATTTTTATAGTAAATTTTAATACATGACTCAATCTCTCATTCAAATTATATAACCACAGTAACAAAAGGGCCAAGATTATTTAAGGTTACTTTAAAATAAAAAATAATGGGAATACACACCTCTAGCCTTCCAAAATGTTTGTGTATTCCGTTAGGGTAAATACATACTTTATAGCTAATCTTGATTTTTCCTATTGGGCCAACACCTAAACCTTACTTTTTGAGCGACTTTTTGTTGTTCAGACGATGTATTTAAGCTGTCGACTGCATACAACATTATTTTTCTTTACAACTGTAAAATGTCGACATATTTTACCACTCAACACAGTACTTCTAAAGATTGCCACATAATGTATGGATATATATCATAAACATTTGTATATCAACAGTTTAGGTCAGGGACAGTCAACGAGATACAATGAGATTGCGAATGATGGTCTCGGTAGGCATCTACCAAGTCTGTTTAGCAGGTTATGTTTCAGTAATCTGTTTCAATTACTGTTTTAACATGTTTTGTTCCATCTCGTTTGTTTGTAATATGTTTTGTTTTTACTATTTCTTGGGATTAACAAAACAGTTACAGTTCATTGAAAACTTCAAGGCTTTATGAGCTAGAACCTTAACATTGCAGACAATGATGGTGCATGATATTGGTTAGACAGATGGTATATGTGTGGATGACCTTCATCCAATCACTTGGTCATTAATCTATTTGCTCTTTAACTGTAAACGTGGCTGATCTCGCCGATTTTCTCGGCCTTTGAAATCATATATTATAGCAATGACCACAAGGACAACAACAATGATGATGGTCATCTAATTACATAAATATCAAGTTAAGATGGCACATTGGTGGCCTTGACCTTATTCCCAATTTTAGAGGGCGACTCACGTATGTGCATGTTAGAGCAGTTGAGCATGTGCAGGAGTTGAAAAACAAGGGGAGAACAAGGCAAAATGGCTAGCATCTACGTGCCAACTGATCACCCACTTTCAATAAATAATAAATAGATGGTTACACAATTTTACGGGCTTCCTCTCCCTACTTCTACTCATTGTATTTGTGTCTTTTTGCCCAGAACCTATTCATGACTATTAATGAAATGCCTGACATGACTGACTGACACAATCAGCGTTTCTATTCTTTTAATTACTGCCTTTGGATTTGTACTGAAATTATTTTAATGTTCAAAAAGTATGAAGCACAAAAGCTTTATCACAAAACAATATTAAAGGCTTGTTATGTCTCCCGATGGAAGCCGGGGGACATATTGTTTTAGTGCCCGTTTCTTCCGCTTCTTCTTGTTGTTGTTTTTGTTGTTGTTGTTCAGGTTCTTCAACACTTGGTTTCCGTACGATAAGTCTTGAAGGACTTGACAGAATTTGATGAAACTTGGTAAGATTATGTATCTAGGCAAGACCTAGCTTGAGATTGTATTTGGGTGACCTTGACTTAATTTTCAAGGTCACAGGGTCACTTATGTAAAATTGGTTTCCATTCGATCGATAAGTCATGAAGAACTTGATGGAATTTAATGAAACTTGGTAGGATTATGTATCTAGACAAGACCAAGGTTGGGATTGTATTTGGATGACCTTGAGCGAATTCTCAAGGTCACAGGGTCACTTATGTGAAATTGGTTTCCGTTCGATAAGTCTTGAAGAACTTGATGGAATTTGATGAAACTTCTTAGGCTTATGTATCTTGGCAAGACCTAGGTTGGGATTGTATTTGGATGACCTTGACCTAATTCTCAAGGTCACAGGGTCACTTATGTGAAATTGGTTTCCGTTCGATAAGTCTTGAAGAACTTGATGGAACTTGATGAAACTTGGTAGGATTATGTATCTAGGCAAGACCTAGATTGGGATTGTATTTGGATGACCTTGAGCGAATAATCAAGGTCACAGGGTCACTATGTGAAATTGGTTTCCGTTTGATAAGTCATGAAGAACTTGATGGAACTTGATGAAACTTGGTAGGCTTATGTATTTTGGCAATACCTAGGTTGGGATTGTATTTGGATGACCTTGAGCAAATTCTCAAGGTCACAGGGTCACTTATGTGAAATTGGTTTCCGTTCGATAAGTCATGAAGAACCTGATGGAATTTGATGAAACTTGGTAGGATAATGTATCAGGGCAAGACCAAGGTTGGGATTGTATTTGGATGACCTTGAGCGAATTCTCAAGGTCACAGGGTCACTTATGTGAAATTGGTTTCCGTGCGATAAGTCATGAAGAACTTGATGGAAATTGCTAGAGTAATGTATCTAGGTGAGAGCTAAAATCGGATTGTAATTTTCAAGCAGAATTGGTCATTTGTAATTTGTTATCACCTGTAGCTTATTCAGAGACCTAAGTGTTCCACCGGGAGACATTTGATTTTCTGTTGGAAAAGCAGTCTGTTCTAGTTGTTTATGTGATAATTGTACTAAAACTAAGACAAACTCCTATTTTTATCTTTCAGGAACTGGTGGTGACGGAATTTCTGAGATATCAGATATGAAAGATCGTATCATTGTGGGAGTACTGTCTCTGTGCAGCTTAATATTAGGTGAGTTATATTTTACTTCATGTCCAATTGACTTACCTTGCTTTGATTGTCTTCTGCTGAAGCCATAGCAAACAAACAAATAAATCCAAAGAGCATGTAATAGCATTTTCCCAGGAAAACTATTTAACAAGGATTTGTAATTTCAAATGTCATCTGCTTTTAATTTTACCATAATTATTGAACTTCCATCTGAAGCTTTGAATAAAAGCCCATCAGATCAAAATATGTTAAGCCACCAGCTTTACACTCAGAGATAAAACTCTTGCTTAATTTTGCACCATAACAAATTAATCAGTGGTTTATGAGTTGTAATCAATGCTTATTCTTTTATATGAATGGATAAGAAAAATAAGGCATATCATTACAAACAGAATAAGAAAATTAAAGACATTAAAAAAAAAAAAAAAAAAAAAAAAACAACCAACAGATCTTGTTTGACCAATCTAGTTGTTCAATGCCGGCAAGAGATGCATGATAAACATGTTTTTGCACCTGCAGAAAAAGCATCCAGTGATGATTTTATCATGTAAACAGTTTTATTACAAGGTTCTCATTGACGAATTAGGCCTGTTGACCAACTGAAGTTCTCCAACATATGAAAAGGTGCACCAATCACTGGATATTATTTTGAATAAACAGCAACAATTTCTACCTTTATTTGGCCTGATATTTTCAGATGTACATGCCCATTTACCCAACATGGACTCACTTCCAAAACTCTTTCCACAGATATAATGATTAATACAGAGTGGGTAGCTTGAGCTTGTGGGCATGTATTCAACCTGAAAGACACAGTTATACAAATGGGAAACTGTGAAAAACTTATCATGTTTTCAAATATGTAAGTTTGATTTATTTTTATTTGCAGTCATTGGTCAGCTGCAGACTATACTGGAGACAAGTTACACGAGATTCCCATTGCATCATTTCCCAAGGCTGATGACCACCATTGTGTTCATCATATCTGCGGCATATGAAGGGCTTCAAACATTTTATATAATTGTAATGATGCAATATATATGTAGATTCTAACTTGTTTTCTTGGAGCAAAACAGGTTTGAAATGTTATAATAAACACATGTACATAGAAATAGATTTCCTTTTTCAGCATATAATAAATGGGTTATTTTTCTCAGTATCTATTATTCTTGTTCTCATTCTCTTGGACACATGATGCACATGATGATATCATCGTGTTTTGTGCAGGATGTACATTGATGATGGCATCATTCTGTTTATACATGATATACATTGATGATGACTTCTTCAAGTTTGTTAGAAGATGTATAATGCTGGTGACAACATTCTGATTGATACAGAATGTATTATGCTTCTGACATCATTCTGGTTGATACAGAATGTATATTGACGGTGAAACCATTTTTGTTCATACAGGATGTGCATTGATGACATCTTCTATTTGGTATGGGATGTTCAATCATGAAATTCTCTTCGCTACAGGAAATATACTCTGAAGCAAAAAAATATTCACTGTTCCCATTGGTTTCACATGAGGTGCTAAGAACAGGATTCTTCTATAGTGAATATGATGCATAATTATGGAGTAGCGTAACATGGCACAGAAAGTCAAGTTTACGATCCAGTGCTGAGTAAAAAAAAGTTGGCCTGGAATTAAGAAAAGGCCAGGTCAAACCAAAAAAAAAATGGTCAGGAACTGCATCTAGTATTGAGGTGCATATGACCTTTAAAAGGCCTGTGGCGAGCACGTGAGACATCAGTGATGTCAGCATGCCTCCTTAGCATGGGGATCACTCGTGACAGACCTCTGATTTTGAGAGAGGAAATATTGTTGGTATGCTAATATGCACACACACACCCTCCAAAACATGTCCAATGTAAAACAAGTGGGACCAGTCACTTTTATTCCCCAATAGTATATATTGATGATGATCGCATTCTGTTTGAACCAGGATGTATATTGAAGACATCATTACGTTTGGTACAGGGTGTACATTGAAATAAATCAGCCCTTTTTCCAATTCGCAGGAACTAAAAGCAGCATTTCCCAGTTCCCAGTTAAAAATTTTATGAATTCCCAGTTCCCCATAATTTTCATTTTCCATTGCCCATGAAATAAGATCTCGCTTTCCTAATTCCCAGGAAATAATATTGCACTTTCCCAATTACCAGGAAATATATAAGACCTTTCCCAGTTCCCGTCAATACCTATGATCCCCTGATGAACTGGCGGCTTGCTCAGAACAATGTACAAAACACATTTTCTACACAAAATATGTGGTACAAATATGGAAAGTATACTTCAGGGGCGGATATGATGTTATCTTAACCAATTAACCAAATCTAGCATGACAATTGGTAATCCAATTTATTGTAATACCTGCAACAAGAAACGGTGTTTGGAACAACATTTGTTTCATCTACCCCAGTATTAGATTGTATCCAGTTTCCCCAATAGAACTGGCAGCTGTGGAGGCAAAATGGCAGTTATAATAGAACTAGTGGCTGGCTGAGAACTGGCAGCTGGGAGTAATGACGGGTATTACTTTATCTAAAAAATGTACAAAACATGTTATACACGAAATATGTGGTACAGACATATCAGTCGAAATGCTGAGACATGAATGAGATTGATTGGCTACCAGCACGCCTCGGTTTCAAGCTAAGCCTTAGGCTGTGACGTCACCAAAATACACAAAATCCAACATGGCGGCCATGATATTAACTGGTATAACATACAAATAAGAAATTTGTAAAAAGTGGTACAAAAGATGTGTTATGATCTCTTACCTTTATATGTTCTCTTTCCACAGATTTAAATCCACATTATGGTATTATTCCAGTCTAATAATAGGGCCATGGTAGTCCAATATGTCCATTTCATTTCTGATCTGTCAGCCATTGCTGACCCTAATATCCAGAAGTCATGTACATGTAATTTGATCAAATTTTGTACAAGCAATGTGATGACAAAATATTTTGCCATCTACTGCAAAAATACTTTCCTGATGCAAGCAGTAAGATGTAGGTCCAAATTAGAAAGAAATAATCTTGTGACCTGACTTTGAATTTCAACCTCTAAAATCCGCCATTTTGCAAAAAAAATTCACTTTTTCTACAAAGCTCCACTTTTGTACCATGGGGTCTATTCCCGGCAATTCGCACCAAGAATGCACTGCCAAAGCATACAGATCCATAATCCAATGGGGGTGGTGGGATAGTGACAACCCTGTGTCCACCTTTCAGCCAAAAACGAAGGAACCCCAAAATGACATATTTAGGGGGTATGGCCCTTTGAATTTTGATCAAATCTGTACAATTTGCCCTAGAATGCTCAAATATATTTTTTTCACAACTTAAAATATCAGTAAGTATGAAACTTAGCCTAATCTATGTTATTACAGAAAAGGTTTTATTTTATCAGTAGTTCTAAACCCCCATTACTTCTGATAAAATGGACTGTTCTGTTATTCAAATTGGACCACTTGTATCTTGAAAATTTAACCCAATCCAGCCCAAATTTATACCCTCTTGAAAAGCATGAACACTTGTTGGTCAAGTTACAGCATGAAAGGGTCATGGATCTGTTTTGAATTAAAATGCCAGAGCAGTATCTGGTTGGTGGGTGTTCCAAACAGGCATCTCTTGTGTCTTCAGCGGGGTATCGGGTGACAGGATGCTCGTAAAATGACCATTAATCGTAACCAAATAAATGCACTGCCTGTTATATACAGTAAAACCTCTCTAACCGAACACCTCCATATACCGGACACCTCTCTATACTGAACACCATTTCTTGGTCCCGAATGTATACTTCCAATGTTAGCAAACTTCCCTATACTGAACACCTCCCCTTACTGAACACTTTTTTCAGGTCCCAAGGGTGTTCGGTATAGGAAGGTTTTACTGTAAGTGGTAAATGACTTATCACACCCCTTTCATGTGATCCGCGAACACCTCAACACTCCCAAATAGCATGGACTAAGATGTGCCCATGCGTCTTTTTTTACATAAGCACTGCCCAGCAATGGAACCAAACGAGGCTGCTGATTTGACCCCTAATCTCGCATCTCATTAAACCCAGGTCAGCATCTCGACTGTATACAGGATGGGGGGGGGGGGGGAGTGCATGATGTTATCTCGAATAATTAACATGATCTAGCATCAAAATTGGGAATCTGATTGATATTAATACATACAACAAGAAATGGTGTTTCTCGTCTACCCCAGTATAAAATTTTAGACAGTTACCTCCTTAGTGAAGATTTTAGATAGAAATGGCAGGGAAAATGGTACCAATGATAGAACTGACAGCTGGGGAAAATGATGGGTATTACTCTATCTAAAAAATGTACAAAACATTTATACACATAATATGTGCTTAGAGATAGAGCAATTTTTACTTCATGGGTTGACATAATGTTATCTCGACCAACTATTATTGTTAAACCAGATCTGGTATCGAATTGGGAATCTACATGTAATTGATTTTAATACACACAAGACGAATTGATGTTTAGAACCACATTTAATTAATCTACCCGGAAATAAAATTGTACACAGTCGCCCCCCCCCCCCGATTTTTTTATTTTATTTTTTTTTTGGGGGGGGGGCAGGAAGTCTGGTAGAAAGCCAACAGAAAGCTTGGAAAACAAACTAGAAACTGGTGGTAAATAATGACTGGTCCATTTAGAATGGGCAAGTGGCAGCCAAGATATCGGATGGGATGTTTCACACGAGACGGTGATGCCCGCTACATGCAAACGAAATGCTGAAATAACGACAGAGTGCTGATCTATACACAAACATGTATCTAGCTTGGTAACTTCAGCTGCACATGTATAAATTGGGAAACGAATACAGGGTCACGTCCTCTATCAGTGGACTTTCTGAAGAGCTATAGAGACAATCTTCTGACCTAATGGTAAATGAAGCAATGAGAAAAGGTAATATATCAGATCCGGCTCCTGTAGCTGATCCAGCAGCCCACTTTCATGAGCAGTGGAAGGACCATTTGCCACCAGTGACCACAAAATGATCAATCGCGAAGCACATTGCCCAATGCCTAGGATAGTTTGGGCACTGAGAAAGACACTTATATACAATGAGGGAGACCAAAAATGACTTGACAGGGACAACAGAAATTCAACTCAGGACCACAAAGACATAACACCAAATATTGAAAACACATGCAGATTTTTCAAGGAAAGATAACAAAGAAAAACAGATTGCTCACAGAAAATCCAACCTAACAACCGACAAGTTTCCAATATGGATGAAGTAAAAAGCACAGTTTTATAGACCAAAGACCATCATGAAGATTAAACTATAAACATAGCGAATATATCCCAAAAGTGCTTTGGAGTGACGCAATACCCAACACCAGTAACAATGGCACTGTAGGCCTGACAAGCTCATGAAAACAGGCAAATAGCATCAAATACACGCGAAGCAGAAACTTTAAACAATTTCTGTGTTGAATTCATGGAAGTAGAAACACCAATTGATTTGCAAATGATAGACAAAATAGCGTCTGAAAGTACAATATGTCATCAGAGACATAAAAAATTACACTTATAATATTGAGACCTACAGTCTGTTGAATGCGATTTGGTATTAAAGGTGGTTGAATGTGCCATCACACGGCAAATGTAAATTGGTTTGTTTGTTTACGTTTCTGACTGATACTGATTAATACTGAAAGGGGCACCTCCAATACAAAACATACTGCTACATGTTGTCTTTAATAAAATTTGGTAAACCTGAACGAGTCTGTATTTTTTGCCATATGATGGCTGTCATGTGTCATCTTGAGCAAATGTATTGTGATATTTCGTAATTTTCAGTGGTTCAATGTAACTTAGTTTTCCAATTTTGTCTGGAGAACTGTAACGCATAGTGTGAAGACTTTTCATGCATGGTCACTTGGCAATTCTACACTTGTGTACACCTTCTGCTGTGAAACTTGAAACTTGAAACTTTATTGCTGCATCAAACATACAAACGTGATATTATGCAATATATACAACCATCCACACATAAACACACAAGTTACATTAACATCACATTTTGACAAAATCAAACGTATACACGCTAAAGCAAAGTACATAAGTACTGGTAAGAATAAGAAGAAGTATATACATAAAGACCCCTGACTGGGGAAAAAAAATCACTGTTCCTGATGCGTCACTGATGTTGTTGGTAGTTTACGTTTGGAAATTAGGAGGATCCCCTCTGCTCCATGAATGTGTTTTATAGCAAAACTGCTCTTGTATGATCCAGCTATTGGAGTGCTTAAATTAAGTACTAAAATCACGGAATGTCTTCATTATATGTATATACCATCAATGACACCACTCTAAAGCAAACAGTAGTAACAAAGGACCGAAGTCATCATCTGGAAACAAATACTGTGGGGGGCACCAACGCTGTAAGCATTGAAGAGAAGCATGAGATCCCTGCTCAAAGAATAAGAGGGATAATCAACCAAGGGCCGTGTAGGTTAGCCTAATAGTTCTACTACTACACTATCAAAAACTCCAAAAGAAAGAAAAAAAAATGTTGACAGATGCGACAGTGAACAAATTTGGTGGTGACTAAAGTGAATTTGGGATTCAATTTTTACCTTTACGGACAAATATAAAGGCAAATCAAGCAGTCGTATGCTACGAAATTTCACCCGTCCCTTGAACTGGATGGCAACAAGATAGTTGTGAGAAAGGTGACTTCTGGTCTGAAAATAGTAGGTACGAATTATCATTGGGCTTGCAAATAAAGAAGCCACAGTTCTGAGACAGTATATTGCGATTCAAATACAAATGGATTGCTTGCCTTATGACTCGCTCGACATCATACAGCCATAGGCTATTGAACAGCATAAATATTAAAATCATGCAACTATTGGGGGGGGGGGGAGGGGATACTCCTATTGCTTAGCATTACGGGTAGGCTCCGCGGTAAAGACCCCCGATTTTTTTACCACATGTCACTCTCTAATTGTCGCTCCCAAAGACACCCCCACCCCCATTCGACTTTCGAGCTCAATTACGGCTCTTTTTCCCTTTATGCGCACGTCTCCCCCCCCCTCCGCCCTGCCGCTCCCAAAGACCCCCCCCCCCTTATTTTCTTACTGATTCAGCTCCCATTGGGTCTCGGTTTCATACCGTCAGTGGAGCCTACCCACCCTAAAATATGGGTTGTGCCCCCCCCCCCCCCCCAATATTCTATTAGTTTGCTTTGAAAAGCGAAGCAAGCTAACGGAATGTCTTTTTCACTTAGTTGGGTGCTCACGCCCCCTAACGTACGTTTGCAACATTGTGCCTGCTTGTTATTGTGACGTAAAATTCATAGCATGACGTCATAGATCTGGTTCCCATGACAAATAAAGGCGGACGTAGGCCCTTTTCCCCGCAAACAGATCATTAGACTTGCAAAAGGAAAAGAAAACAAGAACATGGACGTAAACTTTATAATCAATGCATTCATCCAGTTGTTGTTGGTGGATATTGTTGATTGGTAAGTGTATGTTCTTTTCTTTTCTTTTCTTTCTTTCTTTCTTTCTTTCTTTATTATTTTTTTTTTTTTCAAAACTGCTCTTGTATCATCCCGCTACTGGAGTGCTTAAATTAAGAATTAAGTACTAAAATCAGGGAATGTCATCATTAGATGTACATACCATGAATGGCACCACTCTAAAGCAAAGAGTAGTAACAAAGGACCGAAGTCATAATATGGAAACAAATACTGTAGGCACCAACGTTGTAAGCATTGAAGAGAAGCATGAGATTCCTGCTCAAAGAATAAGAGAGATAATGAACCCAGCGCTATGTAGGTAAGCCTCATAGTTCTACTACTATCTATCAAAAACTCAAAAAGAAAGAAAAAAAGTGCTGACAGATGCAAGAGTGAACAAATTTGGTGGTGACTAAAGTGAATTTTGGATTCAATTTTAGCACCTTTACGGACAAATATAAAGGCAAATCAAGCAGTCGTCTGCTACGAATTTTCTCCTGGTCACTTGAACTGGATGGCAATAAAAAATAGTTGTGAGAAAGTTGACTTCTGGTCTGAAAATAGCAGGAACGAATTATCATTGGGCTTGCAAAGAAAGAACCCACAGTTCTGAGACAGTAAATTGCGATTCAAATGCAAATGGATTGCTTGCCGTATGACTCGCTCAACATCACACAGCCATATATTGAACAGCATAAAATCATACTACTATTGGGGGGGGGGGGGTACTGCCATTGCTTAGCATTACGGGTAGGCTACGCGGGAAAGACCCCCATTGTTTGACCACTTGTCACTCTCAAAGATCCCCCCTTTTCAAACTATCGATCCTTAATGCCCCATGTTTTTTTAATTGTCGCTCCCAAAGACCCCCGTATTCGAGTTTCGAGCTGAATTAGGCATACGGCTCTTTTTTTTCCTTTATGCGCACTTCTCCCCCGCCCGGCCGCTCCCAAAGACCCCCTTATTTTCTTATTGATTCAGCTCCCGTTGGGTCTGGCTTTCATACCCTCAGTGGAGCCTACCCACCCTTAAATATGGGTAGTGCCCCCCCCCCCCCCCACTATTCTATTTGTTTGCTTTGAAAAGCGAAGCAAGCTAACGGAATATCTCTTTCACTTAGCTGGGTGCTCGCGCCCCCTAACGTACGTTTGCAACATTGTGCCTGCTTGTTATTGTGACGTAAAATTCATAGCATGACGTCATAGATCTGGTTCCCATGACAAATAAAAGGCGGACGTAGGCCCTTTTCCCCGCAAACAGATCATTACTGACATTAGACTTGTAAAAGGAAAAGAAAACAAGAACATGGACGTAAACTTTATAATCAATGCTTTCATCCAGTTGTTGTTGGTGGATATTGTTGATTGGTAAGTGTATGTTCTTACTTAAACTTCATGCAATCGGTAGATTCCACGAACAATATAAGTTAGCCAAGTAAAAATGTTAGAGCGCTGTTGACTCATTTTTACCTTGAAGTTGAAGACTCGAGTTTGAGCCAAGCTTGACTACTAGTTGTCTGTAAACTGAGGAAAATTGTGCTCTATTTTTTCAAATTAATCTGATTTTCTTCCTTTTTTAAAAAATGTTTTAGTTTAGTGAAGAATTTTGTCAAAAAAGTAGATTTCTAGCGTGTCGGCAAAACTTTTATGCCGCTGACAGTTGAAAAATGTAACATGCTAAACACGTTAGTCGTTAGGCTTACTCATTCACTGATTCAGTCCTTGTCATCTAGCTTGTTGAACGTTGTAAGACTAAACGGCGGCCGTTAGGTCGAGTGGCATATTTTCCGATAGCACTGTAAAACGTTGGGCTCAACCTTTTAGGTAGCAATGCTATCCATGTTGAGTGATTTACATTTATCTTATGAAACAATGCTTCGAGGTGAAGGGTGCATCGTGAATGCAGGGGATTGCGATGCTGATAAACATTTACCTAGCTAACGTCTAGCCCATCGGAAATGTGGAGATAAGCTCTTGAAAGCTATAGCCATAGTAAGCCTATACCCCTAGTCCTTTTTTCAGTAAGCCTATGAATTATACTATTAGGCCTATATACTAATTGTTATCGCAACTTATTTCGTAACACATATTGAGGCATTGAGTCAGGTTGAAGAAAACACAAACTTAAGCCTGGAAATCTCTGCTGCCTGGTCTGTAGCCGTAGGTTCCTGACCAATTCGTAGCAAAACGCCACGCAACTAGTCTTGCTTAAGACCATTTCTTAGTTGATTCGTTATAAAACAAACTAGCTAATGAATATTATAAAAAAAATAATAAATGATGGGGTGATCATAGCGTCAAGCTAGAATGAGCCAGGCCACTCAGCGGCCTCTGGCGAGGAGTGAACTGAAGGAGATCAGTGCTCTTGTCAGCTTGATCCCTGACCAGGGCCGCTTCGCGGCCTGGCTCGTTCTACTTCAACGCAATGACCGCCCCATCATTTATTTTGACAATATTCATTATAACTACTCAGTACTAACAGTAGGCCGTTCTCTAGTAGATTAGTTCGATTTTGCGCACACGGTAAAGCCCCGCAACACTACGCACTACCCGTTCGACCCATGTACTAAAGCATTAGCGGCCCAGTACTTTTGTTAGAACAGGGATGTGGACAGATCACCCCTGGTGAGAAGTAGCATTGGCAGTAATAACATGATTTTGTCGGGTGTAACTCTTTTTTACTGGCCCGACATCAATGATTAGCAGTCCGACACTGTCAGCACCCGAGCGAAGCGAGGGTGCTAATGACAGTGAAGGGCTGTACGTGTAACGCCTTCCAAAATCATGTTTTTGTTATATTACCTATTTTGTTTTTATAACGAATTCATTAAGAAATGGTCTTTTACTTTATCAAGACTATCCGGGCAACGACAGTGTCAAGTGGAAAGTATTGCTCGGCATACATTTTTGACGCGGGTTATATCCCCGAATACAAAAGGCAAAATGTGCCAGAAGAGCTACACATGTATTGTTGATCAACATGCGTGTAAAGTGGATCTGTTATATGCGTTTTCTGTTGCCACAGGCCGAGAGACAACAGTATTGGTTCTATGTTTGGAATTGATTGGAATCCCGATGTGAACAACCAAAGGCAAAGATCTCGCTTCAGGTAATTGTGTAAACAAGTTTAATTCAGCATATTCCAAAGAAATTTTGTTGAAGAAGGCGAACAATAATTCTGAATTTCATGTAGACCTATTTTAGCGCCGAACTATCATTGAAAATCTAGTTTTCAGTAACTCTCTGTTTGTCACAAATTTATTCCTGCATCAAAACTAGAAAACCCATCTCCAAACAAAGAAAATAGTTTATTACATAAGCGTAGAAAACGTAGGCCTACGTAATACAAATATGACTTCTTAGAGTGGGAGGACAAAATATGGCCTTTTTCAACCTGTTATGCTATATATATATATATATACATATATATATATATATATATATATATATATATATATATATATATACATATATATATATATATATATATATATATATATATATATATATATATATATATATATATATATATATATAAAAGAAAAAAACTGGAAAATCCGTCAAGAACGGGCTCGGCGACCTCTGAGCGCAGATTGCATCAAGGGCAAGGAAAGCTGTTGACTAATCCTCTGAATTATTCTTCATGGGGTGTAGTGGAGCAGAAGCACATTTGTTTACGACACTGCATTTTGTCTGCTTATTTTTGCACAGGCGCCATTTATATGTCATTGACGTCAAGTTTCTTGACACCAGTCGCCTCAAAATGTAGTTATGTAGTAATGGGAAGATGGAAGGATCGATGATGATTAAATCTAGTCTTCGATTTACCCTGGGATGGGGGGGGGGTACTCCCCTTTAGTGACGATACTGGGTATGTGCCGCTCTGAAGGCCCCTCTGTTCAGCGAAGTGTCTGCAGTATAAAGGTCCAGCATTTTTTCAAAAATCCTTTGAAAAGGGTACTTTTCGCTTTTATGACCCAAAATTCGGGAAATTATCCTAACTGACATGAAAACTTTCTTCCTGGAGCACTTTTCACGCTAATTTGGGACCATATTTTCTTCTATTTCGGTCAAATAATTCCATAAAAAGGCATCATTTTTGTGAAAAAGTGGTGTAACAAAGGGTGGGTGTTTGAAAGGTCGAGCGACCCTTCCCACCCCCCACCAAAACTTTGAGTACACCACCCCCAACCCCAAGCTACCACATAATTATAGTACAAGAGGAAAGCAATAATTTACAATGAAAACAGAAAATTGTAGTAAACTCTTTTCCGTCTCATATTTGTCAACCTGAGTTCCTTTTTTGGCGTATTAATGAACAAACTTCTTCATCCGCACCAGTTTTTTCAAATGCTCGATGCAGGTGTTCAATTAAAATTGCCTACTTCGTGACGGTCTTGCTTCTCGGAAGAGTCCAGGTTTTGCAAAATCACAAAATATTTTTCTCTAATGATATATTCCTTTGTTTGAGATATCAGAAATTTCAAAAGGGCAGGAATAGGCTAATACCGGAATACCCCGACTTGCCCTAATAGATTAGTAATTATGTTTTCCAAAATCAGAGGAGCTTTCCAAACTGAAAGAATACCAAATATGTTTATGTTTGATTTCAGAGCGGATCATCTTTGGTTGAACCTAACAGATACCGATTTTGGTAGAAAAGCCAGACTAGAGTATCTCCAAGGAAGGTACATATATCAAAGCATTTCAGCTTTACAGTATGTATTTAACTTCGTGTGTGAATGAAGTCAATGAAATACGTCTGGTCAGATGTGGCGTCAAGGTTTATCTTTTCGGATATTCATCCACATAAATGCATGTTTTAACAAATTTTGCTTGTGTATGTTTGTTGTATATGATGTTTGTGTATCCATGGGGTCAATTTCAATGTTTTGCATAACTATTAAACCAGCAATTTATCGAAGTAAACAAAAAAATTAACAAAAAACATGGCACTTCATGTAGTAAGTCTTTCCAAATCTTTAAAGAGCACAACTTGGTTTGAAACTACATCAGCACAGCAGGAAACTTAACGTTCTCTCTCTCTGTTCCCATTTCCTCACAGCTGTATGATAGAAACTTGGGCTCAAAAACGATTGCATGACAGGCTGGCTCGACATACAGAAAAAACGGGTGTTATGTGAGTTCACAATTGTTTTCTTCTCTCTGATATATGTTAATCCAATACGAACTGGAGCCTATCATTTCAATTTCCATAACACTTGCAAACAATATCGAAGTTTCGATCTTAAAAGATGTGACAATAACTTTCATGGAAGAGTGGTATTGTATAAAGCTGTTGTCTATCACCCATAATTCAAGGCATAATGCTTAAAGATTCATGTGTTGTGGTTTTAAACGTGGTCACAACAGTTAAATTCCATTGTAGTTTCAAAAATCTTCATGGTCATAGAGTTTCCTCGAACTTAGACGTAACAATAGGCAAAACCCTTTTTTATGTTCACAGGATTTTCCCAATGGTAAAAACATCAAATGACAGGGTTATTCCAGTTGCGAATATAACAGCTTTAGACATGACCGTAAAAAGCAAACATCAAAAAGAGAAACCTGGCAGGTGAGTTTACATCAAGCTGCGTCTATCTGGCTTTGGGCGTGACCCCATGCAAGTGGACCAGGTGGGGCAGGAATATTGCACTTCTTGAGTGTGAAACGTTGACCAGGGATTTATGATCACTGGAAACAATCATATTTTCCAACTAAAACAGTTATTCTAAACTAGTACAATGGGAAATGACTTTGAACCTGTAATATATTCTATTTACTTCACGGACAAGGACAGACGACAGCGGCTGGTAAACCATGCTCCACTTGGTTATGCTTATTGCTACGGTACAAGTGACACCTCGTATGGTGACGTTAAACTGGCAACTTTGATTGTAACCATTTATTTAATTACCGCACGGTGTAAGCATTAAATGTTTATGTCAGTGTAAACCATGCTCCACTTGGCTATGCTTATTGCTACGGTACAAGGGACACCTCGTGTGGTGAAGTTAAACTGGCAACTTGGATTGTGACCATTTATTTAATTGACGCATGGTGTAAACATTAAATGTTTATGTCATACGTAAGTTCGTTAAACGGTTTCAAGTTTAAGCTGGAACACAGTCAAATTGAAAGTTTAAGTTGATCGACAGTTAAATGCAGGTATGAAATAAAATTCTTCTTCCAGTCTGGTGGCTGAAGCGATAAATGTTAGAGACATTCAAAAATTCTTACGGCGAATAAATGTGCTTGCTAAATAGTCTGAAATGTTGTTGGTGAATATTCAGTTGGGATTGGGAGAACCTCATAATCATGATTATAATCCATCTCAAAAAAAAAAGCGTTATTTTCATATTTGGCTTTTATTTCAACAGGGAAATAATACTGAAAAGGTGGGAAGCAGATGAGACGGAAATATTTGGAGTAAGGTGGGGTCCAAATATAATATTGGACACAAAAAGGCGTCGGACAAGGTGAGTTTAATTTACGATCAAGCGTCCGCTTACGTATTATTATTATTATTATTTTTATTATTATTATAATAATAATAATAATTATTATTATTATTATTATTATTATTATTATTATTATTATTATTATTATTATTATTATTATTATTATCATTATTGTTGTTGTTATTGTTATTATTATTGCTATTATTATTATTATTATTATTATTATTATTATTATTATTATTATTATTATTATTATTATTATTATTATTATTATTATTATTATTATTATTATTATTATTATTATTATGTCCTTTTAATCCGTTCAGTCAGTTGTGGCCCTGTATCTAAAAATACGACTGTCCAGAGTAATTTTGGGCTTGCTGCAAATATTACCGACGTAAACCAATCGAGGACTTTATATAGGGTTAAATGACATTGACATTTAGTATTTTTAAGTTTCTCTTTGTTTTAAATACTTTTATGCATGTTATGATCTACATAATGAAACATACTTTGTCTGAAACTATATATCTTTTGCACGAATTTGGACCATTTTAATAGTTTCATGGTAATGATCCTGAGATAACTGTTACTTATTTACATATGAACTCTATGAGTTCGGATCAAGGTCATCGGTCATCGGTCACCTGAATTTTTACCCTTGGATGACTTTGGCAAGAACTTCAGTTCCATCCATTAACTCCACACGTTCCTTGCTGAAACGTTAGTCTGACAAATTAAATGGGGCTCTATGAGCTCTTGAAAAGCAACATTGCTTGTTTTTCCTGTACGCAAAACCTGGGAACGGCAGTAAATATCAACTGTTTTGTTTTCACCAACTTGCACTCACATATATATATATATATATATATATATATATATATATATATATATATATATATATACATACGTATATATATATATATACATACGTATATATATATATATATATATATATATATATATATATATATATATATATATATATATATATATATATATATATATATATATATATATATATATATACCTATACCTATTAAAACCTAACATGACGAAAGGTCCAAGTTACTTATGTTAGGACTTGATGGAGACTATTTGATCACAAGACAAGTCATGAACTATGTCAATTCATGTTGAAACTTTACTTTTATTGCTCTAAAGTAACTGTTATACAAAGTGCAGTGCAACTGGCAGAACCATTTATGAGCATGTGTGTGATGTTTATATCAATTGAAATATTGATTTGTGCCATTTATGCTGTTTGGCGTATCACTGTAAGCCTGGTATCATGAACATTGCAGAATTGTTCCTGAAGATAGAGGAGACACATTGCACCAAGGCATCAATGATGGGGACCCTCTGGACACATCATACCACGGCATCAATGATCGAGGCCCTCTTGGAATGTGAGTTTGCCTTGCAGTCTAAGTATTCATCTCTAGAATACGATTGGATACCGTGAAAGTGTGATGCGTATGTCATCAGTGACACTCGCATTGCCTTCCCATTTAAATTTATTGAAACCAATGGCATATATTGTTGTCTGCTTTAATAATTGTCCATGAATTTCTGGTTAATAGAAACTATGTTGAATAAGAAATGTACGGAAGATCTATGAAAACATGCGTTCCTTCAACCAATTTTCTTCGCACAACTAGTCGCATTGTGGCATCTCCGTGTCATGAAATCATGTTTATTCAGAGTTATTCTGGCCAAGAACCGAGAAGTTGTTGCGTTCCCCTTTTCATGTTAAAAACAAAAACAATCAAACAAAAAAACTCTGTCTGTGTGGTGTCTGTACAAGAAATATAAACCCAATTTTGGCAAGAATTCTTTAAAAAAATAAATACAAGGTACACATGAAAATTAATAAAAATGTCCCTCTGCTGTCATTTGGTTACTTGCAAAACATCCAATGATGATATATTTTGTTTATCCCCTGCATGAAATTGCACCTCCGCCCACTTGCCAAACTTATATTATTACAGGACTTTGACGTAAAGTTCAATAACATAGGACAAGTTATTAATCATCCATTCCCATGTTGTAGCAGAATGGTTTGGTGAGGGCAAGGCAAATTGATCTGCGTAATGTCTTATTGGCACGTGCGTAAAACTTGGATGTTTCATAGCTCAAAATTCTGTTGTTGTTTTTTATTCACATGATAACCTTTGACCAATTGTTGTGGAACTTTTTATCTATTGGCTTGCTACATAAGTTCATTAATTTAAGCTTCCCAAATATATATTGAAATTTATAATGAAAGGAAGATTTGTATTTTAAGAACTCATAAAGATTTTGTCTAGAGCAAAATATTTGTATCGTGCTTAGTGTCGTCCATTGTTGCAGGCTCCACAGCAGGATCACAAACTACAGACTATCTGAATACCTTGCAATATATAACAATACTCGTAAGTATTGTCTTTGTGTTTCAGCATTGATATAAATTGAACGATTGTGTTATGTTTTAAAACAGAGCCAAATGGTTTGTCATGAAAGTATAACATGATATGTGAATGTTCACAAAACACAAAGGCGTAGAAAAAATATGCAGGTAGAGAGAAATATGTCTGAAGTCGAGATAAGGGAGTAAAAGAGCAAATGATATATTTGTTTGGTATTTGGTGACATCGAGTTTTAAAATTCAAAGCTAAGATAATTGGGCCTACACCTAAACCTTACTTTTTGAGCGACTTTTTATTGTTCAGACGACGTGTTTGAATTGTCGACTACACACAGCATCATTTTATTTTATAACTGTAAAATTTCAACATATCTTCTTTCTCAACGCAGTACTTCTAAAGATTTCCCCCAAAATGTATTGTACAGATACAAACAATTGTATATCAACAGCTTAGGTCTGGGACAGTCCACAAGATGCAATGAGACTGCAAATGATGGTCTCGGCAGACCTCTACCAAGTCTGTTTAACAGGTCATGTTTCAGTAATCTGTTTCAATTATTGTCTTAACATGTTTTGTTCAATCTCGTTTGTTTGTAATTTGTTTTGTTTTTACTATTTCTTGGGATTAACAAAACAGTTACAATTCATTGATAGCTTCAAGGCTTTATTAGCTAGAACCTTGATATTGCACACAATGATGGTCCATGACATTGGGTAGGAGGAAGGTATATGTGTGGATAACCTTCATCCAATCACTTGGTCATTAATCTATATGCTTTTTAACTGTAAACATGGATGATCTCGTGATTTGATATCATACATTATAGCAATGACCACAAGGACAACAACAATGCTGATGGTCATCAAATTACATAAAGATCGAGTTAAGATTGCAGATTGGTGGCCTTTAGTTTATTCCCAATTTCACTGGGCGACTCACGTGTGTGCATGTTAGAGCAGTTGAGCATGTGCAGGAGTTTCAAAACAAGGCAAGAACGGGGCAAAATGACTAGCATCTGCGTGCCAACTGATCACCTACTTTCAGTAAATAATAAACAGATGGTTACACAATCTTACGTCCCTCACCCTGTTATCCTGCACCTTTGCCCGTCTTCTGCTGGGAGTTTTAATGAATTGCCTGACATTACTGACTGACACAATCCGCATTTGTTTTCTTTTAATTACTGCATTTGGATTTGTACTGAAATTATTTTGATGTTCAAGAAGTTTGAAGCATAGAAGCTTTATCACAAGACAACATCAAAGACCTCCTTATGTGATAATAATACTAAACTAAGAGAAATTCCTATTTGTATCTTTCAGGAACTGGTGGTGACGGAATTTCTGAGATGTCTGATATGAAAAATCGTATCATTGTGGGAGTACTGTCTCTGTGCAGCTTAATATTAGGTGAGTTATATTTTACTTCATGTCCAATTGACTTACCTTGCTTTGATTGTCTTCTGCTGAAGCCATAGCAAACAAACAAACAAATAAATCCAAAGAGCATGTAATAATGCTTTTTAACATTTTCCCAGGAAAACTATTTAACAAGGATTTGTAATTTCAAATGTCATCTGCTTTTAATTTTACCATAATTATTGAACTTCCATCTGAAGTTTTGAATAAAAGCCCATCAGATCAAAATATGTTAAGCCACCGGCTTTACACTCAGAGATAAAACTCTTGCTTAATCTTGCACCATAACAAATTAATCAGTGGTTTATGAGTTGTAATCGATGCTTATTCTTTTATATGAATGGATAAGAGAAATAAGGCATATCATTACAAACAGAATAAGAAAATTACAGAAATAAAAACAAAACAAACAAAAAAACAAAACAAAACCCAACAGATCTTGTTTGACCACTCCAGTTGTTCAATGCCTGCAAGAGATGCATGATAAACATGTTTTTGCACATGCAGAAAAAGCATCCAGTGATGATTTTATCATGTAAACAGTTTTATTACAAGGTTCTCATTGACGAATTAGGCCTGTTGACCAAATGAAGTTCTCCAACATATGACAAAGTGCACAAATCACTGGATATTATTTTCAATAAACAGCAACAATTTCTATCTTTATTTGGCCTGATATTTTCAGATGTACATGCCCATTTACCCAACATGGACTCACTTCCAAAATTATGTTATACCACAGGTATAATGATTAATACAGAGTGGGTAGCTTGAGTTTGTGGGCATGTATTAAACCTGAAAGACACAGTTATACAAATGGGAAACTGTGAAAAACTTATCATGTTTTCAAATATGTAAGTTTGATTTTATTTTTGTTTTGCAGTCATTGGTCAGCTGCAGACTATACTGGAGACAAGTTACACGAGATTCCCATTGCATCATTTCCCAAGGCTGATGACCACCATTGTGTTCATCATATCTGCGGCATATGAAGGGCTTCAAACATTTTATATAATTGTAATGATGCAATATATATGTAGATTCTAACTTGTTTTCTTGGAGCAAAACAGGTTTGAAATGTTATAATAAACACATGTACATAGAAATAGATTTCCTTTTTCAGCATATAATAAATGGGTTATTTTTCTCAGTATCTATTATTCTTGTTCTCATTCTCTTGGACACATGATGCACATGATGATATCATCGTGTTTTGTGCAGGATGTACATTGATGATGGCATCATTCTGTTTATACATGATATACATTGATGATGACTTCTTCAAGTTTGTTAGAAGATGTATAATGCTGGTGACAACATTCTGATTGATACAGAATGTATTATGCTTCTGACATCATTCTGGTTGATACAGAATGTATATTGACGGTGAAACCATTTTTGTTCATACAGGATGTGCATTGATGACATCTTCTATTTGGTATGGGATGTTCAATCATGAAATTCTCTTCGCTACAGGAAATATACTCTGAAGCAAAAAAATATTCACTGTTCCCATTGGTTTCACATGAGGTGCTAAGAACAGGATTCTTCTATAGTGAATATGATGCATAATTATGGAGTAGCGTAACATGGCACAGAAAGTCAAGTTTACGATCCAGTGCTGAGTAAAAAAAAGTTGGCCTGGAATTAAGAAAAGGCCAGGTCAAACCAAAAAAAAAATGGTCAGGAACTGCATCTAGTATTGAGGTGCATATGACCTTTAAAAGGCCTGTGGCGAGCACGTGAGACATCAGTGATGTCAGCATGCCTCCTTAGCATGGGGATCACTCGTGACAGACCTCTGATTTTGAGAGAGGAAATATTGTTGGTATGCTAATATGCACACACACACCCTCCAAAACATGTCCAATGTAAAACAAGTGGGACCAGTCACTTTTATTCCCCAATAGTATATATTGATGATGATCGCATTCTGTTTGAACCAGGATGTATATTGAAGACATCATTACGTTTGGTACAGGGTGTACATTGAAATAAATCAGCCCTTTTTCCAATTCGCAGGAACTAAAAGCAGCATTTCCCAGTTCCCAGTTAAAAATTTTATGAATTCCCAGTTCCCCATAATTTTCATTTTCCATTGCCCATGAAATAAGATCTCGCTTTCCTAATTCCCAGGAAATAATATTGCACTTTCCCAATTACCAGGAAATATATAAGACCTTTCCCAGTTCCCGTCAATACCTATGATCCCCTGATGAACTGGCGGCTTGCTCAGAACAATGTACAAAACACATTTTCTACACAAAATATGTGGTACAAATATGGAAAGTATACTTCAGGGGCGGATATGATGTTATCTTAACCAATTAACCAAATCTAGCATGACAATTGGTAATCCAATTTATTGTAATACCTGCAACAAGAAACGGTGTTTGGAACAACATTTGTTTCATCTACCCCAGTATTAGATTGTATCCAGTTTCCCCAATAGAACTGGCAGCTGTGGAGGCAAAATGGCAGTTATAATAGAACTAGTGGCTGGCTGAGAACTGGCAGCTGGGAGTAATGACGGGTATTACTTTATCTAAAAAATGTACAAAACATGTTATACACGAAATATGTGGTACAGACATATCAGTCGAAATGCTGAGACATGAATGAGATTGATTGGCTACCAGCACGCCTCGGTTTCAAGCTAAGCCTTAGGCTGTGACGTCACCAAAATACACAAAATCCAACATGGCGGCCATGATATTAACTGGTATAACATACAAATAAGAAATTTGTAAAAAGTGGTACAAAAGATGTGTTATGATCTCTTACCTTTATATGTTCTCTTTCCACAGATTTAAATCCACATTATGGTATTATTCCAGTCTAATAATAGGGCCATGGTAGTCCAATATGTCCATTTCATTTCTGATCTGTCAGCCATTGCTGACCCTAATATCCAGAAGTCATGTACATGTAATTTGATCAAATTTTGTACAAGCAATGTGATGACAAAATATTTTGCCATCTACTGCAAAAATACTTTCCTGATGCAAGCAGTAAGATGTAGGTCCAAATTAGAAAGAAATAATCTTGTGACCTGACTTTGAATTTCAACCTCTAAAATCCGCCATTTTGCAAAAAAAATTCACTTTTTCTACAAAGCTCCACTTTTGTACCATGGGGTCTATTCCCGGCAATTCGCACCAAGAATGCACTGCCAAAGCATACAGATCCATAATCCAATGGGGGTGGTGGGATAGTGACAACCCTGTGTCCACCTTTCAGCCAAAAACGAAGGAACCCCAAAATGACATATTTAGGGGGTATGGCCCTTTGAATTTTGATCAAATCTGTACAATTTGCCCTAGAATGCTCAAATATATTTTTTTCACAACTTAAAATATCAGTAAGTATGAAACTTAGCCTAATCTATGTTATTACAGAAAAGGTTTTATTTTATCAGTAGTTCTAAACCCCCATTACTTCTGATAAAATGGACTGTTCTGTTATTCAAATTGGACCACTTGTATCTTGAAAATTTAACCCAATCCAGCCCAAATTTATACCCTCTTGAAAAGCATGAACACTTGTTGGTCAAGTTACAGCATGAAAGGGTCATGGATCTGTTTTGAATTAAAATGCCAGAGCAGTATCTGGTTGGTGGGTGTTCCAAACAGGCATCTCTTGTGTCTTCAGCGGGGTATCGGGTGACAGGATGCTCGTAAAATGACCATTAATCGTAACCAAATAAATGCACTGCCTGTTATATACAGTAAAACCTCTCTAACCGAACACCTCCATATACCGGACACCTCTCTATACTGAACACCATTTCTTGGTCCCGAATGTATACTTCCAATGTTAGCAAACTTCCCTATACTGAACACCTCCCCTTACTGAACACTTTTTTCAGGTCCCAAGGGTGTTCGGTATAGGAAGGTTTTACTGTAAGTGGTAAATGACTTATCACACCCCTTTCATGTGATCCGCGAACACCTCAACACTCCCAAATAGCATGGACTAAGATGTGCCCATGCGTCTTTTTTTACATAAGCACTGCCCAGCAATGGAACCAAACGAGGCTGCTGATTTGACCCCTAATCTCGCATCTCATTAAACCCAGGTCAGCATCTCGACTGTATACAGGATGGGGGGGGGGGAGTGCATGATGTTATCTCGAATAATTAACATGATCTAGCATCAAAATTGGGAATCTGATTGATATTAATACATACAACAAGAAATGGTGTTTCTCGTCTACCCCAGTATAAAATTTTAGACAGTTACCTCCTTAGTGAAGATTTTAGATAGAAATGGCAGGGAAAATGGTACCAATGATAGAACTGACAGCTGGGGAAAATGATGGGTATTACTCTATCTAAAAAATGTACAAAACATTTATACACATAATATGTGCTTAGAGATAGAGCAATTTTTACTTCATGGGTTGACATAATGTTATCTCGACCAACTATTATTGTTAAACCAGATCTGGTATCGAATTGGGAATCTACATGTAATTGATTTTAATACACACAAGACGAATTGATGTTTAGAACCACATTTAATTAATCTACCCGGAAATAAAATTGTACACAGTCGCCCCCCCCCCCCCCGATTTTTTTATTTTATTTTTTTTTTTGGGGGGGGGGCAGGAAGTCTGGTAGAAAGCCAACAGAAAGCTTGGAAAACAAACTAGAAACTGGTGGTAAATAATGACTGGTCCATTTAGAATGGGCAAGTGGCAGCCAAGATATCGGATGGGATGTTTCACACGAGACGGTGATGCCCGCTACATGCAAACGAAATGCTGAAATAACGACAGAGTGCTGATCTATACACAAACATGTATCTAGCTTGGTAACTTCAGCTGCACATGTATAAATTGGGAAACGAATACAGGGTCACGTCCTCTATCAGTGGACTTTCTGAAGAGCTATAGAGACAATCTTCTGACCTAATGGTAAATGAAGCAATGAGAAAAGGTAATATATCAGATCCGGCTCCTGTAGCTGATCCAGCAGCCCACTTTCATGAGCAGTGGAAGGACCATTTGCCACCAGTGACCACAAAATGATCAATCGCGAAGCACATTGCCCAATGCCTAGGATAGTTTGGGCACTGAGAAAGACACTTATATACAATGAGGGAGACCAAAAATGACTTGACAGGGACAACAGAAATTCAACTCAGGACCACAAAGACATAACACCAAATATTGAAAACACATGCAGATTTTTCAAGGAAAGATAACAAAGAAAAACAGATTGCTCACAGAAAATCCAACCTAACAACCGACAAGTTTCCAATATGGATGAAGTAAAAAGCACAGTTTTATAGACCAAAGACCATCATGAAGATTAAACTATAAACATAGCGAATATATCCCAAAAGTGCTTTGGAGTGACGCAATACCCAACACCAGTAACAATGGCACTGTAGGCCTGACAAGCTCATGAAAACAGGCAAATAGCATCAAATACACGCGAAGCAGAAACTTTAAACAATTTCTGTGTTGAATTCATGGAAGTAGAAACACCAATTGATTTGCAAATGATAGACAAAATAGCGTCTGAAAGTACAATATGTCATCAGAGACATAAAAAATTACACTTATAATATTGAGACCTACAGTCTGTTGAATGCGATTTGGTATTAAAGGTGGTTGAATGTGCCATCACACGGCAAATGTAAATTGGTTTGTTTGTTTACGTTTCTGACTGATACTGATTAATACTGAAAGGGGCACCTCCAATACAAAACATACTGCTACATGTTGTCTTTAATAAAATTTGGTAAACCTGAACGAGTCTGTATTTTTTGCCATATGATGGCTGTCATGTGTCATCTTGAGCAAATGTATTGTGATATTTCGTAATTTTCAGTGGTTCAATGTAACTTAGTTTTCCAATTTTGTCTGGAGAACTGTAACGCATAGTGTGAAGACTTTTCATGCATGGTCACTTGGCAATTCTACACTTGTGTACACCTTCTGCTGTGAAACTTGAAACTTGAAACTTTATTGCTGCATCAAACATACAAACGTGATATTATGCAATATATACAACCATCCACACATAAACACACAAGTTACATTAACATCACATTTTGACAAAATCAAACGTATACACGCTAAAGCAAAGTACATAAGTACTGGTAAGAATAAGAAGAAGTATATACATAAAGACCCCTGACTGGGGAAAAAAAATCACTGTTCCTGATGCGTCACTGATGTTGTTGGTAGTTTACGTTTGGAAATTAGGAGGATCCCCTCTGCTCCATGAATGTGTTTTATAGCAAAACTGCTCTTGTATGATCCAGCTATTGGAGTGCTTAAATTAAGTACTAAAATCACGGAATGTCTTCATTATATGTATATACCATCAATGACACCACTCTAAAGCAAACAGTAGTAACAAAGGACCGAAGTCATCATCTGGAAACAAATACTGTGGGGGGCACCAACGCTGTAAGCATTGAAGAGAAGCATGAGATCCCTGCTCAAAGAATAAGAGGGATAATAGGTAAGCCTAATACTTCTACTACTACACTATCAAAAACTCCAAAAGAAAGAAAAAATAAATGTTGACAGATGCGACAGTGAACAAATTTGGTGGTGACTAAAGTGAATTTGGGATTCAATTTTTACCTTTACGGTCAAATATAAAGGCAAATCAAGCAGTCGTCTGCTTCGAAATTCCACCCGTCCCTTGAACTGGATGGCAACAAGATAGTTGTGAGAAAGGTGACTTCTGGTCTGAAAATAGTAGGTACGAATTATCATTGGGCTTGCAAATAAAGAAGCCACAGTTCTGAGACAGTATATTGCGATTCAAATGCAAATGGATTGCTTGCCTTATGACTCGCTCGACATCATACAGCCATAGGCTATTGAACAGCATAAATGTTCAAATCATGCAACTATTGGGGGGGGGGGGGGGGGAGGGGGTACTCCTATTGCTTACCATTACGGGTAGGCTCCGCAGTAAAGAACCCCGATTTTTTTTACCACATGTTACTCTCAAAGACCCCCCTTTTCAAGCTATCGATCCTTAAGGCCCCATGTTTTTCTCTAATTGTCGCTCCCCAAGACACCCCCTCCCCCATTCGACTTTCGAGCTCAATTACGGCTCTTTTCCTCTTTATGCGCACTTCCCCCGCCCCCCTGCCCTGCCGCTCCCAAAGACCCCCCTATTTTCTTACTGATTCAGCTTCCATTGGGTCTCGGTTTCATACCGTCAGTGGAGCCTACTCACCCTAAAATATGGGTAGTGCCCCTCCCCCCCCCCACACTATTCTATTTGTTTGCTTTGAAAAGTGAAGCAAGCTAACGGAATGTCTTTTTCACTTAGTTGGGTGCTCACGCCCCCTAACGTACGTTTGCAACATTGTGCCTGCTTGTTATTGTGACGTAAAATTCATAGCATGACGTCATAGATCTGGTTCCCATGACAAATAAAAGGCGGACGTAGGCCCTTTTCCCCGCAAACAGATCATTAGACTTGTAAAAGGAAAAGAAAACAAGAACATGGACGTAAACTTTATAATCAATGCTTTCATCCAGTTGTTGTTGGTGGATATTGTTGATTGGTAAGTGTACGTTCTTTTCTTTTCTTTCTTTCTTTTTTTCTTTCTTTCTTTCTTTCTTTCTTTCTTTATTTATTTATATATTTATTTATTTATTTATTTATTTATTTATTTATCTATTTATTTTTATTTTATTTTTTTCAAAACTGCTCTTGTATGATCCCGCTACTGGAGTGCTTAAATTAAGAATTAAGTACTAAAATCAGGGAATGTGATCATTAGATGTAAATACCAAATATGGCACCACTCTAAAGCAAACAGTAGTAACAAAGGACCGAAGTCATAAAATGGAAACAAATACTGTAGGCACCAACGTTGTAAGCATTGAAGAGAAGCATGAGATTCCTGCTCAAAGAATAAGAGAGATAATGAACCAAGCGCCATGTCGGTAAGCCTCATAGTTCTACTACTACTCTATCAAAAACTCAAAGAGAAAGAATAAAAGTGCTGACAGATGCAACAGTGAACAAATTTGGTGGTGACTAAAGTGAAGTTTGGATTCAATTTTAGCACCTTTACAGACAAATATAAAGGCAAATCAAGCAGTCGTATGCTACGAATTTTCTCCCGGTCACTTGAACTGGATGGCAATAAAAAATAGTTGTGAGAAAGTTGACTTCTGGTCTGAAAATAGCAGGAACGAATTATCATTGGGCTTGCAAAGAAAGAACCCACAGTTCTGAGACAGTAAATTGCGATTCAAATGCAAATGGATTGCTTGCCTTATGACTCGCTCGACATCATACAGCCATAGGCTATTGAACAGCATAAATGTTCAAATCATGCAACTATTGGGGGGGGGGGGGGGGTACTCCTATTGCTTAGCATTACGGGTAGGCTCCGCGGTAAAGACCCCCGATTTTTTTACCACATGTCACTCTCAAATATCCCCCTTTTCAAGGTATCGATCTTTTAGGCCCCATGTTTTTTCTAATTGTCGCTCCCAAAGACACCCCCTCCCCCATTCGACTTTCGAGCTCAATTACGGCTCTTTTTCCCTTTATGCGCACTTCCCCCCCCCCCCCCTGCCCTGCCGTTCCCAAAGACCCCCCTATTTTCTTACTATTTCAGCTCCCATTGGGTCTCGGTTTCATACCGTCAGTGGAGCCTACCCACCCTAAAATATGGGTTGTGCCCCCCCCCCCACTATTCTATTTGTTTGCTTTGAAAAGTGAAGCAAGCTAACGGAATGTCTTTTTCACTTAGTTGGGTGCTCACGCCCCCTAACGTACGTTTGCAACATTGTGCCTGCTTGTTATTGTGACGTAAAATTCATAGCATGACGTCATAGATCTGGTTCCCGAGACAAATAAAAGGCGGGCGTAGGCCCTTTTCCCCGCAAACAGATCATTAGACTTGTAAAAGGAAAAGAAAACAAGAACATGGACGTAAACTTTATGATCAATGCATTCATTCAGTTGTTGATGGTGGATATTGTTGATTGGTAAGTGTATGTTCTTTTCTTTTATTTATTTATTTATTTATTTATTTATTTATTTATTTATTTTTTTTTTTTCAAAACTGCTTTTGTATGATCCCGCTACTGGCGTGCTTAAATTAAGAATTAGGTACTTAAATCAGGGAACGTGATCATTAGATGTATATTCCATGAAAGGCACCACTCTAAAGCAAACAGTAGTAACAAAGGACCAAAGTCATAAAATGGAAACAAATACTGTAGGCACCAACGTTGTAAGCATTGAAGAGAAGCATGAGATTCCTGCTCAAAGAATAAGAGAGATAATGAGTCAAGCGCCATGTCGGTAAGCCTAACAGTTCTACTACTACTCTATCAAAAACTCAGAAAGAAAGAATAAAAGTGCTGACAGATGCAACAGTGAACAAATTTGGTGGTGACTAAAGTGAAGTTTGGATTCAATTTTAGCACCTTTACAGACAAATAAAAAGGCAAATCAAGCAGTCGTATGCTACGAATTTTCTCCCGGTCACTTGAACTGGATGGCAATAAAAAATAGTTGTGAGAAAGTTGACTTCTGGTGTGAAAAAAGCAGGAACGAATTATCATTGGGCTTGCAAAGAAAGAACCCACAGTTCTGAGACAGTAAATTGCGATTCAAATGCAAATGGATTGCTTGCCTTATGACTCGCTCGACATCATACCGCCATATATATTGAACAGCATAAAATCATACTACTATTGGGCGGGGGGGGGGGGGTACTCCTATTGCTTACCATTACGGGTAGGCTCCGCGGTAAAGACCCCCGATTTTTTTACCACATGTCACTCTCAAATATCCCCCTTTTCAAGCTATCGATCTTTTAGGCCCCATGTTTTTTCTAATTGTCGCTCCCAAAGACACCCCCTCCCCCATTCGACTTTCGAGCTCAATTACGGCTCTTTTTCCCTTTATGCGCACTTCCCCCCCCCCCCTGCCCTGCCGCTCCCAAAGACCCCCCTATTTTCTTACTGATTCAGCTCCCATTGGGTCTCGGTTTCATACCGTCAGTGGAGCCTACCCACCCAAAAATATGGGTTGTGCCCCCCCCCCCCACCATTCTATTAGTTTGCTTTGAAAAGTGAAGCGAGCTAACGGAATGTCTTTTTCACTTAGTTGGGTGCTCACGCCCCCTAACGTACGTTTGCAACATTGTGCCTGCATGTTATTGTGACGTAAAATTCATAGAATGACGTCATAGATCTGGTTCCCATGACAAATAATGGCGGACGTAGGCCCTTTTCCCCCCCAAACAGATCATTAGACTTGTAAGAGGAAAAGAAAACAAGAACATGGACGTAAACTTTATAATCAATGCATTCATCCAGTTGTTGTTGGTGGATATTGTTGATTGGTAAGTGTATGTTCTTTTCTTTCCTTTCTTTCTTTCTTTCTTTCTTTCTTTCTTTCTTTCTTTCTTTCTTTCTTTCTTTCTTTCTTTCTTTCTTTCTTTCTCTCTTTCTTTCTTTATTTATTTATTTTTATTTATTTTTTTTTCAAAACTGCTTTTGTATGATCCCGCTTCTGGAGTGCTTAAATTAAGAATTAAGTACTAAAATCAGGGAATGTGATCATAAGATGTATATACCATGAATGGCACCACTGCAAAGCAAACAGTAGTAACAAAGGACCAAAGTCATAAAATGGAAACAAATACTGTAGGCACCAACGTTGTAAGCATTGAAGAGAAGCATGAGATTCCTGCTCAAAGAATAAGAGAGATAATGAACCAAGCGCCATGTCGGTAAGCCTAATAGTTCTACTACTACTCTATCAAAAACTCAAAAAGAAAGAATAAAAGTGCTGACAGATGCAACAGTGAACAAATTTGGTGGTGACTAAAATGAAGTTTGGATTCAATTTTAGCACCTTTACAGACAAATATAAAGGCAAATCAAGCAGTCGTATGCTACGAATTTTCTCCCGGTCACTTGAACTGGATGGCAATAAAAAATAGTTGTGAGAAAGTTGACTTCTGGTCTGAAAATAGCAGGAACGAATTATCATTGGGCTTGCAAAGAAAGAACCCACAGTTCTGAGACAGTAAATTGCGATTCAAATGCAAATGGATTGCTTGCCTTATGACTCGCTCGACATCATACCGCCATATATATTGAACAGCATAAAATCATACTACTATTGGGCGGGGGGGGGGGAGGGTACTCCTATTGCTTAGCATTACGTGTAGGCTCCGCGGTAAAGACCCCCGATTTTTTTACCACATGTCACTCTCAAATATCCCCCTTTTCAAGCTATCGATCTTTTAGGCCCCATGTTTTTTCTAATTGTCGCTCCCAAAGACACCCCCTCCCCCATTCGACTTTCGAGCTCAATTACGGCTCTTTTTCCCTTTATGCGCACTTCCCCCCCCCCCCTGCCCTGCCGCTCCCAAAGACCCCCCTATTTTCTTACTGATTCAGCTCCCATTGGGTCTCGGTTTCATACCGTCAGTGGAGCCTACCCACCCTAAAATATGGGTTGTGCCCCCCCCCCCCACCATTCTATTAGTTTGCTTTGAAAAGTGAAGCAAGCTAACGGAATGTCTTTTTCACTTAGTTGGGTGCTCACGCCCCCTAACGTACGTTTGCAACATTGTGCCTGCTTGTTATTGTGACGTAAAATTCATAGAATGACGTCATAGATCTGGTTCCCATGACAAATAATGGCGGACGTAGGCCCTTTTCCCCGCAAACAGATCATTAGACTTGTAAAAGGAAAAGAAAACAAGAACATGGACGTAAACTTTATAATCAATGCATTCATCCATTTGTTGTTGGTGGATATTGTTGATTGGTAAGTGTATGTTCTTTTCTTTTCTTTCTTACTTTCTTTCTTTCTTTCTTTCTTTTTTCTTTCTTTATTTTTTTTCAAAACTGCTTTTGTATGATCCCGCTACTGGAGTGCTTAAATTAAGAATTAAGTACTAAAATCAGGGAATGTGATCATAAGATGTATATACCATGAATGGCACCACTCTAAAGCAAACAGTAGTAACAAAGGACCAAAGTCATAAAATGGAAACAAATACTGTAGGCACCAACGTTGTAAGCATTGAAGAGAAGCATGAGATTCCTGCTCAAAGAATAAGAGAGATAATGAACCAAGCGCCATGTCGGTAAGCCTAATAGTTCTACTACTACTCTATCAAAAACTCAAAAAGAAAGAATAAAAGTGCTGACAGATGCAACAGTGAACAAATTTGGTGGCGACTAAAATGAAGTTTGGATTCAATTTTAGCACCTTTACAGACAAATATAAAGGCAAATCAAGCAGTCGTTTGCTACGAATTTTCTCCCGGTCACTTGAACTGGATGGCAATAAAAAATAGTTGTGAGAAAGTTGACTTCTGGTGTGAAAAAAGCAGGAACGAATTATCATTGGGCTTGCAAAGAAAGAACCCACAGTTCTGAGACAGTAAATTGCGATTCAAATGCAAATGGATTGCTTGCCTTATGACTCGCTCGACATCATACCGCCATATATATTGAACAGCATAAAATCATACTACTATTGGGGGGGGGGGGGTACTCCTATTGCTTAGCATTACGGGTAGGCTCCGCAGGAAAGACCCCCATTGTTTGACCACTTGTCACTCTCAAAGAAAGATCCCCCCTTTTCAAACTATCGATCCTTAATGCCCCATGTTTTTTTAATTGTCGCTCCGAAAGACCCCCGTATTCGAGTTTCGAGCTGAATCAGGCATACAGCTCTTTTTTTCCTTTATGCGCACTTCTCCCCTGCCCGGCCGCTCCCAAAGACCCCCCTATTTTCTCATTGATTCAGCTCCCGTTGGGTCTGGGTTTCATACCCTCAGTGGAGCTTACCCACCCTAAAATATGGGTAGTGCCCCCCCACCCCTCCAATCCTATTTGTTTGCTTTGAAAAGCGAAGCAAGCTAACGGAATATCTCTTTCACTTAGCTGGGTGCTCGCGCCCCCTTACGTACGTTTGCAACATTGTGCCTGCTTGTTATTGTGACGTAAAATTCATTGCATGACGTCATAGATCTGGTTCCCATGACAAATAAAAGGCGGACGTAGGCCCTTTTCCCCGCAAACAGATCATTACTGACATTAGACTTGTAAAAGGAAAAGAAAACAAGAACATGGACGTAAACTTTATAATCAATGCTTTCATCCAGTTGTTGTTGGTGGATATTGTTGATTGGTAAGTGTATGTCCTTACTTAAACTTCATGCAATAGGTAGATTCCACGAATAATATAGGTTAACCAAGTAAAAATGTTGGAGCGCTGTTGACTCATTTTTACCTTGAAGTTGAAGACTCGAGTTTGTGCGAAGCTTGACTACTAGTCGTCTGTAAACTGAGGAAAATTGTACTCTATTTTTTCAAATTAATGTGATTTTCTTCCTTTTTTAAAAAATGTTTTAGTTTAGTGAAGAACTTTGTCAAAAAAGTAGATTTCTAGCGTGTCGGCAAAACTTTTATGCCGCTGACAGTTGAAAAATGTAACATGCTAAACACGTTAGTCGTTAGGCTTACTCATTCACTGATTCAGTCCTTGTCATCTAGCTTGTTGAATGTTGTAAGACTAAACGGCGGCCGTTAGGTCGAGTGGCATATTTCCGAAAGCACTCTAAAATGTTGGGCTCAACCTTTTAGGTAGCAATGCTATCCATGTTGAGTGATATACATTTATCTTATGAAACAATGCTTCGAGGTGAAGGGTGCATCGTGTATGCAGGGGATTGCGATGCTGATAAACATTTACCTACCTAACGTCTAGCCCATCGGAAATGTGGAGATAAGCTCTTGAAAGCTATAGCCATAGTAGGCCTATACCCCTAGTCCTTTTTTCAGTAAGCCTATGAATTATACTATTAGGCCTATATACTAATTGTTATCGCAACTTATTTCGTAACACATATTGAGGCATTGAGTCAGGTTGAAGAAAACACAAACTTAAGCCTGGAAATCTGTGCTGCCTGGTCTGTAGGCCGTTCTCTAGTAGATTAGTTCGATTTTGCGCACACGGTAAAGCCCCGCAACACTACGCACTACCCGTTCGACCCATGTACTAAAGCATTAACGGCCCGGTACTCTTGTTAAAACAGGGATGTGGACAGATCACCCCTGGTGAGAAGTAGCATTGGCAGTAATAACATGATTTTGTCGGGTATAACTCTTTTTTTACTGGCCCGACATTATTTCGCCAAATACAAAAGGCAAAATGTGCCAGAAGAGCTACACATGTATTGTTGATCAACATGCGTGTAAAGTGGATCTGTTATATGCGTTTTCTGTTGCCACAGGCCGAGAGATAACAGTATTGGTTCTATGTTTGGAATCGATTGGAATCCCGATGTGAACAACCAAAGGCAAAGATCTCGCTTCAGGTAATTGTGTAAACAAGTTTAATTCAGCATATTCCAAAGAAATTTTGTTGAAGAAGGCGAACAATAATTCTGAATTTCATGTAGGCCCTAGACCTATTTTAGCGCCGAACTATCATTGAAAATCTAGTTTTCAGTAACTCTCTGTTTGTCACAAATTTATTCCTGCATCAAAACTAGAAAACCCATCTCCAAACAAAGAAAATAGTTGATTACATAAGCGTAGAAAACGTAGGCCTACGTAATACAAATATGACTTCTTAGTGTGGGAGGACAAAATATGGCCTTTTTCAACCTGTTATGCTATGTATATATATATATATATATATATATATGTACATATATATATATATATTTATATATATATATATATATATATATATATATATATATATATATATATATATATATATATATATATATATATATATATATATATATATATATATATGTACATACATATATATATAAGAAAAAAAACTGGAAAATCCGTTAAGAACGGGCTCGGCGACCTCTGAGCGCAGATTGCATCAAGGGCAAGGAAAGCTGTTGACTAATCCTCTGAATTATTCTTCATGGGGTGTAGTGGAGCAGAAGCACATTTGTTTACGACACTGCATTTTGTCTGCTTATTTTTGCACAGGCGCCATTTATATGTCATTGACGTCAAGTTTCTTGACACCAGTCGCCTCAAAATGTAGTTATGTAGTAATGGGAAGATGTAAGGATCGACAATGATTAAATCTAGCCTTCGATTTACCCTGGGATGGAGGGGGGGGAGGGTACTCTCCTTTAGTGACGATACTGGGTATGTGCCGCTCTGAAGGCCCCTCTGTTCAGCGAAGTGTCTGCAGTATAAAGGTCCAGCATTTTTTCAAAAATCCTTTAAAAAGGGTACTTTTCACTTTTATGACCCAAAATTCGGGAAATTATCCTAACTGACATGAAAACTTTCTTCCTGGAGCACTTTTCACGCCAATTTGGGACCATGTTTTCTTCTATTTCGGTCAAATAATTCCATAAAAAGGCGTCATTTTTGTGAAAAAGTGGTGTAACAAAGGGTGAGTGTTTGAAAGGTCGAGCGACCCTTCTCCCCTCCCAACCAAAACTTTGAGTACACCACCCCCAACCCCAAGCTACCACATAATTATAGTACAAGAGGAAAGCAATAATTTACAATGAAAACAGAAAATTGTAGTAAACTCTTTTCCGTCTCATATTTGTCAACCTGAGTTCCTTTTTTGGCGTATTAATGAACAAACTTCTTCATCCGCACCAGCTTTTTCAAATGCTCGATGCAGGTGTTCAATTGAAATTGCCTACTTCGTGACGGTCTTGCTTTTCGGAAGATTCCAGGTTTTGCAAAATCACAAAATATTTTTCTCTAATGATATATTCCTTTGTTTGAGATATCAGAAATTTCAAAAGGGCAGGGATAGGCTAATACCGGAATACCCCGACTTGCCCTAATAGATTAGTAATTATGTTTTCCAAAATCAGAGGAGCTTTCCAAACTGAAAGAATACCAAATGTGATTATGTTTGATTTCAGAGCGGATCATCTTTGGTTGAACCTAACAGATACCGATTTTGGTAGAAAAGCCAGACTAGAGTATCTCCAAGGAAGGTACATATATCAAAGCATTTCAGCTTTACAGTATGTATTTAACTTCGTGTGTGAATGAAGTCAATGAAATACGTCTGGTCAGATGTGGCGTCAAGGTTTATATTTTCGGATATTCATTCACATAAATGGATGTTTTAACAAATTTTGCTTGTGTATGTTTGTTGTATACGATGTTTGTGTATCCATGGGGTCAATTTCAATGTTTTGCATAACTATTAAACCAGCAATTTATCGAAATAAACAAAAAAAAATAACAATAAACATGGCACTTTATGTAGTAAGTCTTTCCAAATCTTTAAAGAGCACAACTTGGTTTGAAACTACATCAGCACAGCAGGAAATTTAACGTTCTCTTTCTGTTCCCATTTCCTCACAGCTGTATGATAGAAACTTGGGCTCAAAAACGATTGCATGACAGGCTGGCTCGACATACAGAAAAAACGGGTGTTATGTGAGTTCACAATTGTTTTCTTCTCTCTGATATATGTTAATCCAATACGAAACGGAGCCTATCATTTCAATTTCCATAACACTTGCAAACAATATCGAAGTTTCGATCTTAAAAGATGTGACAATAACTTTCATGGAAGAGTGGTATTGTATAAAGCTGTTGTCTATCACCCATAATTCAAGGCATAATGCTTAAAGATTCATGTGTTGTGGTTTTAAACGTGGTCACAACAGTTAAATTCCATTGTAGTTTCAAAAATCTTCATGGTCATAGAATTTCCTCGAACTTAGACGTGACAATAGGCAAAACTTTTTTTTATGTTCACAGGATTTTCCCAATTGTAAAAACATCAAATGACAGGGTTATTCCAGCTGCGAATATAACAGATGTAGACATGACCGTAAAAAGCAAACATCAAAAAGAGAAACCTGGCAGGTGAGTTTACATCAAGCTGCGTCTATCTGGCTTTGGGCGAGACCCCATGCAAGTGGACCAGGTGGGGCAGGAATATTGCGCTTCTTGAGTGTGAAACGTTGACCAGGGATTTATGATCACTGGAAACAATCATATTTTCAAACTAAAACAGTTATTCTAAACTAGTACAATGGGAAATGACTTTGAACCTGTAATATATTCTATTTACTTCACGGACAAGGACAGACGACAGCGGCTGGTAAACCATGCTCCACTTGGTTATGCTTATTGCTACGGTACAAGTGACACCTCGTATGGTGACGTTAAACTGGCAACTTTGATTGTAACCATTTATTTAATTACCGCACGGTGTAAGCATTAAATGTTTATGTCAGTGTAAACCATGCTTCACTTGGCTATGCTTATTGCTACGGTACAAGGGACACCACGTGTGTTGAAGTTAAACTGGCAACTTGGATTGTAACCATTTATTTGACGCGTGGTGTAAACATTAAATGTTTATGTCATACGTAAGTTCGTTAAACGGTTTCAAGTTTAGGCTTCAATGGAACACAGTCAAATTGAAAGTTTAAGTTTACCTGCAGTTTAATGCAGGTATGAAATAAAATTCTTCTTCCAGTCTGGTGGCTGAAGCGATAAATGTTAGAGACATTCAAAAATTCTTACGGCGAATAAGTGTGCATGCTGAATAGTCTGAAATGTTGTTGCTGAATATTCAGTTAGGATTGTGAGAACCTCATAATCATGATTATAATCCATCTTAAAAAAGCGTTATTTTCAAATTTGGCTTTTATTTCAACAGGGAAATAATACTGAAAAGGTGGGAAGCAGATGAGACGGAAATATTTGGAGTTAGGTGGGGTCCAAATATAATATTGGACACAAAAAGACGTCGGACAAGGTGAGTTTAATTTACGATCAAGCGTCAGCTCACCTATTATTATTATTATTATTATTATTATTATTAGTTGTAGTAGTAGTAGTAGTAGTAGTAGTAGTAGTAGTAGTAGTAGTAGTAGTAGTAGTAGTAGTAGTATGCCTTTTAATCCGTTCAGTCAGTTGTGGTCCTGTATCTAAAAGTACCACTGTCCAGAGTGATTTTGGGCTTGCTGCAAATATTACCGACGTAAACCAATCGAGGACTTTATATAGGGTTAAATGACATTGACATTTAGTATTGTTAAGTTTCTCTTTGTATTAAATACTTTTATGCATGTTATGATCTATATAATGAAACATACTTTGTCTGAAACGATATTTTTTTTGCACGAATTTGGACCATTTTAATAGTTTCATGATAATGATCCTGAGATAACTGTTACTTATTTACTTATTTACATATGAACTAAATGAGTTCGGGTCAAGGTCATTGGTCACCTGAATGTTTACCCTTGGTTGACTTTGGCAAGACCTTCAGTTCCATCCATTAACTTCACACGTTCTTTGCTGAAACGTTAGTCTGACAAATTATATGGGGCTCTATGAGCTCTTGAAAAGCAACATTGCTTGTTTTTCGTGTACGCAGGGAGGTGTGTATCTCATACACCTCCCTGGTGTACGCGAAACCTGGGAACGGCTGTAAATATCAACTGTTTCGTTTTCACCAACTTGCACTCACACACACACACACACACACACACACACACACACACACACACACACACATATATATATATATATATATATATATATATATATATATATATATATATATATATATATATATATATATATATATATATGTATATACGTATATATACCTATTAAAACCTAACATGACGAAAGGTCCAAATTACTTATGTTAGGACTTGATGGAGACTATTTGATCACAAGACAAGTCATGAACTATGTCAATTCATGTTTAGCATATAAACATGACATTATTCCGTAGGTTTCAATTGAAACTTTTATTTTTATTGCTCTAAAGTAACTGTTATACAAAGTGCAGTGCAACTGGCAGAGCCATTTATGAGCATGTGTGTGATGTTTATATCAATTGAAATATTGATTTGTGCCATTTATGCTGTTTGGCGTATCACTGTAAGCCTGGTATCATGAACATTGCAGAATTGTTCCTGAAGATAGAGGAGACACACTGCACCAAGGCATCAATGATGGGGACCCTCTGGACACATCATACCACGGCATCAATGATCGAGGCCCTCTTGGAATGTGAGTTTGCCGTGCAGTCTAAGTATTCATCTCTAGAATACGATTGGATACCGTGAAAGTGTGATGCGTATGTCATCAGTGACACTCGCATTGCCTTCCCATTTAAATTTATTGAAACCAATGGCATATATTGTTGTCTGCTTTAATAATTGTCCATGAATTTCTGGTTAATAGAAACTATGTTGAATAAGAAATGTACGGAAGATCTATGAAAACATGCGTTCCTTCAACCAATTTTCTTCGCACAACTAGTCGCATTGTGGCATCTCCGTGTCATGAAATCATGTTTATTCAGAGTTATTCTGGCCAAGAACCGAGAAAGTGTTGCGTTCCCCTCATTCATGTTAAAAACAAATACAATCAAACAAAAAAACTCTGTCTGTGTGGTGTCTGTACAAGAAATATAAACCCAATTTTGGCAAGAATTTTTTAAAAAATAAATACAAGGTACACATGAAAATTAATAAAAATGTCCCTCTGCTGTCATTTGGTTACTTGCAAAACATCTAATGATGATATATTTTGTTTATCCCCTGCATGAAATTGCACCTCCGCCCACTTGCCCAACTTATATTATTACAGGACTTTGACGTAAAGTTCAATAACATAGGACAAGTTATTAATCATCCATTCCCATGTTGTAGCAGAATGATTTGGTGAGGGCAAAGCAAATTAATCTGCGTAATGTCTTATTGGCACGCGCGTAAAACTTGGATGTTTCATAGCTCAAAATTCTGTTGTTGTGTTTTATTCACATGATAATCTTTGACCAATTCTTGTGGAACTTTTTATCTTCTAGCTTGCTACAAAAGTTCATTAATTTAAGCTTCCCAAATATATATTAAAATTTATAATGAAAGGAAGATTTGTATTTTAAGAACTCACAAAGATTTTGTCTGCAGCAAAATATTTGTATCGTGCTTAGTATTGTCCATTGTTGCAGGCTCCACGGCAGGATCACAAACTACAGAATATCTGAATACCTTGCAATATATAACAATACTCGTAAGTATTGTCTTTGTGTTTTAGCATTGATATAAATTGAACGATTGTGTTATGTTTTTAAAACAGAGCCAAATGGTTTGTCATGAAAGTATAACATGATATGTGGATGTTCACAAAACACAAAGGCGTAGAAAAAATATGCAGGTAGAGAGAAATATGTCTGAAGTCGAGATAAGGGAGTAAAAGAGCAAATGATATATTTGTTTGGTATTTGGTGACATCGAGTTTTAAAATTCAAAGTTAAGATAATTGGGCCTACACCTAAACCTTACTTTTTGAGCGACTTTTTATTGTTCAGACGACGTGTTTGAATTGTCGACTACACACAGCATCATTTTATTTTATAACTGTAAAATTTCAACATATCTTCTTTCTCAACGCAGTACTTCTAAAGATTTCCCCCATAATGTATTGTACAGATACAAACAATTGTATATCAACAGCTTAGGTCAGGGACAGTCCACAAGATGCAATGAGACTGCGAATGATGGTCTCGGCAGACCTCTACCAAGTCTGTTTAACAGGTCATGTTTGAGTAATTTGTTTCAATTATTGTTTTAACATGTTTTGTTCAATCTCGTTTGTTTGTAATTTGTTTTGTTTCTACTATTTGTAGTGGTTCATGAGTTTGTAGTCGAATTAAGCCTGTTGAACAACTCAAGTTCTCCAACGTATGAAAAAGTGCCCAAATCACTGGATATTATTTGAATAAACACCAACAATTTCTACCTTTATTTGGCCTGATATTTTCAGCTGTACATGCCCATTTACCTAACATTAACTCACTTCCGAAACTACTATAAAATCCTTATAAGTTCAGATTCATAGCAGGTCACAAATTTTGCTCTACCAAAGAATTGTCAGTTTTTTGTTTTTTTTTTCTAAAGGCTTACTTGAAAAAGGTGCAAGAATTATGGTTCAATTACTGTGGTCAGATAGACGTATCTTCTCGTATTAACAGGTTTTGGATTTTATGTTGGAACAGTTAAATGGTAAAGTCAACCATTTAATGTATAAACAGATTTAATCTTGAGACTTCTTTACTTTATATACAACGTTTCCTTGTTGTGGTGTGAAAGAATGTAACAAGTCACTGATAAATAAAACATAATGAGAAAACTTAACTTACAAGGAATGGTCATATCTTACAAAGGTGCACATCTTGGTAATGATGTGAGGGATGGCCAGTCTGCATTTGAATATGACAGTTTGTTGAGTTCTTGAACTTTTTGATTGATACTATTTATGTCAATTTTGGAGAAAATCCCTCTTTAGGCAATTCGTATTGCACGGGTAGTAATTGTGCAACTCTTTTGGCCAATTTACATTTATTTTGCTATGAGCAATAAAGTTTTTGGTAATGCTATCAAAACTGAAAAAAATCGAGATAAATGTTTTCAGTTGACATTTAGATAATATTAGATTATCAGATATATCGATGGTCTATTAAGCGTGAATAATGAATACTTTCAAAAATGTATTTCACAAATACACACTGATGATTTGGAATTAAAGTCGTGCTGTTGTATATGGTGATGTTTATGTTTAAGAGCTGGTCAAGATTTGGAATGTTTTTGACTTGGACTGAACTGAATTTAGAACTACAGTACTGACATGTAATGGTCTTATACTACAATATGATTTAAAATATTATCTCATGTAATCATAAGAGTACTATATTTTTGTGGTGAGAACTTAGAAGCCTTTATGTACTTCAAATGACACCGAAACCTAGGATACCACAGGTATAATGATTGATACAGAGTGTGTAGCTAGTGGGCATGTATTAAATCTGAAAGACACAAATGTACAAATGAGAAATTGTGAAAACCCAGTCATGCTTGCAAATCTGTAAGTTTGATTTTATTTTTGTTTTGCAGTCATTGGTCAGCTACAGACTATACTAGAGACAAGTTACATGAGATTCCCTTTGCATCATTTCCCAAGGCTAATAACCACCATTGTATTCATCATATCTGCTGCATATGAAGAACTTCAAACATTTTATATTAACTTGCCAGAGATAATTGTAATGATATAATATATATGTTGATGCTAACTGTTTTCTTAGAGCAAAACGAGTTTGACGTGTTGTAATATACACATGTACATAGATTTCCTTTTTTCAGCATATAATAAATGGGTTATTTTTCACAGTTCCTTTAAAGTTATTTTTGTTCTCATTCTCTTTGACACATGATGCACATTGATGATGATGTCATTGTGTTTTGTGCAGGATGTACATTGATGATGGCATCTCTCTGTTTATGCGTGATATATATTGATGATAACTGCATCCTGTTTGATAGAAGATGTATAATGTTGGTGACATCATTGTGGTTGATGCAGGATGTATAATGCTGGGGACATCATTCTGATTGATACAGGATGTATTATGATGGTGAAACCATTTTGTTCATACAGGATGTACTTTTATGATATCTGCTGTTTGGTATGGGATGTTCAATCATGTAATTATCTTTGCAACAGGATATATACTATGAAGCAAAAAAAAGTGAGTGGTCTCATTGGTTTCACATGGGGTGCTAAGAATATGATTCTTCTATAGTGAATATGATGCATAATTACAGAGATGTGTAACATGGCCCAGAAAGCCAAGTTTAGGGTCCAGTGCAGAGTAAGAAAAATTGGCCTAGAATTAAGATAAGGCCATGTTAAGCCAAAGAAATAATCATGAACTGCATCCTGTATTGAGGTGCATATGACCTTAAAATTGCCTATGGCAGCCACATGAGACATCAGTGATGTCAGCATGCCTCAGCATGGGGATCACTGGTGACAGACCTCTCAATTTGGGGGGAGGAAGTATTATTGGTATGGTAATGTGCACACCCCCTCCAAAATATGCCCAATGTAAAACAAGTGGGACCAGTCACCCCCCCCCCGCCCCCCAGTATATATTGATGGTGACCTCGTTATGTTTAAACCAGGATGAACATTCAGGACATCGTTACATTTGGTACAGGGTGTACATTGAGGACATGAAATCGTTTAGTGCAGGATATACATTGAAAACTTCACTTGGTTTGGTACCGGAGGTACTGTACGATCTTAAAAATTAATTTTATGTTCAGTACATTTACCATTATTTAACCAGGAAAAAAATATAATCTGACATCAAATTTTACCAGATACCAAACTGTTTGGTTAATACTCAGATGAAGCCATCAACGTAGTATGATATGTCCAATGCAGGCATATATGATATGGTAAGAGTCAAATGACAAGGTGACATAACCTGAAAATGATAAGATGACATGACCTGAAAAATGCAGTGAAGCACTGAGAATAAACGAAGTTAAACATGTCAATTCTAAATACTCTTTTGATGCCAGTAACAATAACAAGAATTAATTTATGGAATATGCATATGGGGATAAAACTTGTACCATAAGCTGTTGCACTACTATCTTTCAGCTTTGTATTATGCACCTGATATATATATATTGTTGAAACAAAAACCTGGTGAATAAAGCTGATAGATATCTGTTTTGAGCATCCAACTATCCCTACTAAACAAGAACATTGGTTGAATGCAGCTATGTTAAAGAAATATCCATTTTATTTGCTTGTCAGTAAAACAGCCAGTTGTGGCTAAGCATACAGAAAACATACTTAGCATTGTTTATACTATCTTGATTACCCTAAGTCTACTTGATTTAGAAATATGACTCTGCCTCTATTTTTCAATGAAGTGGCAGCAAGAAGTGACAAAGCTATAGATTTCCCTGTCCACCAAGAAATACATGCATAAATCTGCACATTTATCTATTAAGGCTACATGTTCCAAATATGGGTTTTATTGTGACTTCATATTGGAATTAACTTGCATAACATTTTGAAAGAAAATAAATTAAATCCTGTCTGCAAATTACCATGCCAATCCCCATTCACTTACATCATAATCAATAGCAATATATACAATAGCTGCAAAGTTTCCAAATCTAAACAATTAAATTGTTAAAACTCTGGGATCTAGCCTCAAGTCAACAAATTTGTTTCATCCATCCACAAGGTACTTTTCCATCAAGTTTTAGAACAATCTGCATGACTGTTTCGGAAAAAGGAAAAATGGCCCACGTGGGCTGAGCAGACTGAGGCTGCAATGACTTCCATAGAAGTTGTTGCAACCCCCTCCCACGGCGTGGTGCCAGATGTTTTGCTGTCACAGCCAACTACCCCATTGCCCACAAAGAATGCATTCTATATGGCTTTGGATCTCACTGCTTCCCTTACAAGATCACCATTCCCGCTCTGAGACTTTGAGCCTAGTGGTGCTGTGGAGCGTGCAGAACATGTTTTTGCCCCCATGGATACCACTCAGGCTCTGTTCCAGGGTTTTGAATCTCACAAAGACCTCATTCAAACCATGGTGGGAGACCAAGCTGTGGTCCCACCCAAGGGGACAGGTGCAGGGCTGCCCCGATGTCCTGCCGGGGTTTGTACCTGGAGGATACTTGTCATAAGACCCCATCCCCTTTTCACCCTTTGTAGCTGAGTTTTACAACCAGCTTACAGCTAAGACTTGTGCCATACGGGTCCCCCATGGAGCCAACTATGTCAAGCTATCTTGGGCAAGGGCAACTGGTCCTAACGCTAGACGTCCAGGGATGATGGTACCCTGTGCCTGAGTAGATCTTTCTATCCCATCCACTTGGATTTGGTGGATTTGGATTGGGAAGTGCTTGATGCTTGCTAACCAAAGTCCATCCCTGCATCTGCCAAGGCCTACAAGAGGTTTGAAGATAATGCCTGGGGATCCTTCCTTACAGCATCATATTAAGATGTCTCTTTGGACACCTGAGGTCTCTCCTGGACAACTTCAAGGGCCTGTGCATACCAAGGAAGCTGTGTGGGACTGGCTCAATCAGGCATCCCTACTTACATATGGGTCCCCCATGGAGCCACCTATGTCTAGCTATCTTGGGCAAGGGCAACTAGTCCCAAAGCCAGACGTCCAGGGACAATGGTACTCTGGGCCTGAGCAGATCTTCCTATCCCATCCACTTGGATTTGGTGGGTTTGGATTGGGAAGTGTTTGATGCTCGCTAACCAGAGTCCATCACTGCATCTGCCAAGGCCTACAACGGCCTTGAAGATAATGCCTGGGGATTGGCCCTTGCAGCATCATATTAAGTTGTCTCTTTGGACACCTGAGGTCCCTCCTGGACAACTTCAAGGGCTCTGTGCATACCAAGGAGGCTGTGTGGGACTGGCTCAATCAGGCATCCCTACTTGTGGCTTCGCTGTCACACACTGTTGACCACCAGGTCTGAACTGCCTGCACAATAGAGGTGAACCTTCATTTGTTGCAGAAAGATGCCCACCTCCAGGGTCAGCATTGCATGACACGATAGTCTGTAGAGTCAGAATGAGGCCCCTCTTCTCCAGATCCCAGTTTGTTGAAGGGATGGCGGAGTTCATTAGGTGGACATGGAACCTTCAGGCTGTTGACTGACACTGTTCAATCTGTCTCATCATTGGCTGCCTTAGCCCAAAAGTCTGGCACTCAGACTGCACCCACTCTCCCTTCGACTCACATGGTGACCTTGGTGAAGTAATACCCTAGGGAGAGCAGGCAGCGATCAGAGAAGGGTAAGCGCTTCAGCAAAGCCAAGAAGTCATATAAGCTTCAGGGCTCCTGAATCTGTATGCTGGACTACCAAGTCTCAGAGCTGCCCTGTGCCTTGGCTTACGTCTCAGAGCACCCGGTTGGCGGTTGTCTTTCCGCCTTTTGCGCGCAATGGGAGTCCATTACAGACGATTCTTTTGTCTTAAATGCCCAGACGGCTATTTGCTGCCTTTTGGTGAAAACGAGCGTCAGTTAAGCCGCAAACCCATATGGCTCATGCTGCCCATACAGGAACCCCAAGTATCAGCATTCCTAGAGGTAGTGGAGAAGCTTGGGAGCAAATGCGCCAAAGATCTGGTCCAGAACTCCCTGTTCTCCCAATTAATAAAACTAACTCTTCCTTGTCCCCAGGCAGGATGGAGGCTGGCGCCCAGTGATACACCTGTCAACACCTTGTTGGTAGTTTTGTCCTTCAGGAACAGCAGCCCTCTGGCCCGTGGAGGTTATCCTTGCATCTCAAGGATACCTTTTTCCACTTGCCAATAGTGGAGACTTCACAGAAGTATCTGGGGTTCATACTCTTAGACCAAGTCTACCGGTTCAGGGCGCTTCCGTTTGGCCTTGCCAAGCCCCTCTGGTGTTCACAGTTGCTGCTTACCTTCACCAGACTGCCGTATGCATTCATGTTTACCTGGGGGATTGGCTTAATTATTCTAGCACTGTGGCGCCTAGGTTCGCAGTGTCACACACAGACCAATTTGGAGCTTTGCCAACCCTTGGGCCTGATTGTGAACAAAAGCAAGTTCAGACTCTGGCTAGAGCAGATCTTTGTCTTTTTAAGTATCCAGTCCAACCTGTTCATTACATCTGTTGCCCCTCAGAGGCCAGGTGGGAGAGACTACAGACCCTGCTCAAGGCTTCTCTGGCTTTTGTGGTTCTCTTGGTGCAACAGTGGCAAGCCCTGCTGAGCTTCCTGTCCTAGAAGGACTCCCAGGTCCCATTGGGTCGCCTCCACTGTCATCCCTTCCAGCATGCACTGCAGGACAGATGATCTAGAGACCAGGGCTCTCATGCCCTGCTGCCAGTCTTGGCCGAGGACCATCAGCACCTTCTGTGAAGGACCATTCGTGTAAAAGTAATGTCGGGACAGATGCTGACTCCTTTTCAGGCCCACATTACCATCTACACAGACGCTTCTTGGTGCAGGTGGACAGCAGGACAGCATCAGGCCTTTGGACAGTGCAATCTGCATCTCGCCACATAAACTGGTTGGAACTGGAGGCGATATGCTTGGCACTCCCCCACTTCCAGGACCTAGTGGAGCACTAACACATGTCCTCCTGATGTGTGACAACAAAACTGCAATTGCCTACCTGAAACAGCAAGCTGAACCACGTTCTCACATGCTGACAGAGCTGGCCGGACGTATCACGTGATGGTGCTCTGAACACGATGTCTGTATGCATGCGAGGCATGTCCCAGGACAAAATATCAAAACTTCTGGTGCAACCACGAATGAGTGAGTTCTACAGGAACCCTCAATTGCTCAACCTCCATGCTTGGCGGTTGTTGCACAGAACATCCGTGACAGAGGTTTCTTGGAATAAGTTGCAGATAGAATTGCCAGAGGCCAGTTTCAATCCTCTTCTCTGACAGTCGGCTTGCTGCAAGGTGTGCTCAGATTGATGCGCTGATTAGAGAATATATTCTTTGTCTTCATGCATTGCATACGTTGCCAACTTCCTGCTTTACCAGTGGAAACTTCTTAGAAAGAACTCAAGAACTATGGATAGATTTCAATCAGCCATCTCCTCAACCCTCACAAATTTCCTGAACATTTGCACTGAGAGTGATCCTTTTCTGTGAGCACTCATTGCATCCTTCTACATGGACAGATGGGTTGTTAGGCAGGCCCCGCTCCAGTGGGACTTGCCCCTAGTCTTGACCCTGCTAAAGAAATTGCCTCTTGAGTGCCAAGAGGACGCCCAATGGGTGGACCTCCAGTGCTGGATATGGAAAACTTGTTTTCTATTAAAACTCGCTTTTGGGTATAGAAGAAGCAAGATCCACACTTTAGCACGTGACCAAATCCAATGGTCGCCTGACCAATCCCAGGTGACAATGAGGCTCAATTGGGCTTCCTTGCAAAAAAAAACAAAACAAAAAAAAACAAGTGGCTCGAGATCCAGCTACAGCCTTTAAGGGTTTTACCCTCTGTGCTATGGACATGGGGCTTTCTGTGGAAGAAAGAGCCTTGTGTCCAGTGAGACTTCTGCATTGGTATCTTTCATGCACGATGGGGGGGGGGGGGGGTCAGAGGTCCGCCCTCTTTTTGCCCCTTCTCAGAAGGCCTTTAAAAAAAGTAAACAAGATGTAATCTCGGACTTGCATCCAGCAGTCATTGCTGCTGTCCCAGCCGACCCAGGTTGAACATTGCCTTATGTAACCATATACCAGCCCCTCAGTGCCCGCCAGTTTCACAACTAGGTCCTGCTAGATCTCCAGGACTGTAGGAGTAGAAACAGACAGCATCTACCCACATGGTGGACAGCTATTGCCATGGGGTCAGTGCAGTCACATGCTAGGTCAGTAAGGAGTGTTTCCTTATTTCAGCTGGGATTCTGCTGTTGGGGGTCTCAAATTCATATACCTCAGAGGTTTTCCCTTCAGACGTCGCCTCCGCACCCAGGCCTGTGGTCCGCCCTGAGCTGATGGTCTTAGTATGCCAGTAACGTTACACCCTACTCCAGTGCGTTTGTATATCTGCAGTGGTGGTCCAGAGGTAACTTTACAGAAGGGCGCTGGTTCAACATTATCATCATTTTTTCATTGCCCCGACACTAGAGATCTTGGCAACGGTGGTCAAGAGGCAAGTATACTTGCTAATACCAATATTACTAAAAATTCCAAATATTAACTAACAAGTACCCAAATTGAAAAAAAAAAATAAGTAAAATAAAAATAAAAATCAGGAATCCACAGGATCACTATCCCCTGCCCAAGTTTTTTTTGCCTTAAGTCAATCTGAGTAATGGATAAATACAATAAAACTCATAAAAAGAGATAAATTATAGTGCTATCTGTGAAAAGAAATTAGGGTATAGGGGTTCCCATAAGTGCTCCTATGCAATTTTGAAGCAGTAGTGCCCAGTGTTTTTAGCTCAGCTGATAATTCAGCTGAGCTTTTAGGACCGTGAGGCATCTGTCGTCCCTCTGTCATCCATTGTCAATTTGCATTTTCGACTTCTCCAAAACCGCTAGCCAGATCCACTTCAAACTATGTGGGAATGAGCTTTGGGTGGTTCTCTATGAAGTTTGTTCAAATGGTCAGGGTCCAGTCATTTTTGGATTTTTAATGAATTGTTTTTTTCATCTTTGGGGGAAATCTTAAAAAATCTTCTACTCCAAAACCGCTTGGCCAATTACTTTGAAATTGTATAGGGACACTTCTGGGGACCGCCAGACATTAAATTGTTGAGCAGGTGGTGCTGTAATTTTTCTATTTTTTTAAATCAATTTTTGCTATTTTCGACTTCTTCAAAACCATCTCTGAGATTGTGCTGAAACATACATTCCTATTGTTTACTGTGCAAGTCAATGGGAATTGCAATGGTAATTCACATTTTCGACCTCATCTCCAAAACCGTTAGCCAGATTCACTTCAAACTTTGGGGGGGGGGGATGTGTCTTGGGTGGGTCTCTACCAAATTGATTCAAATGGTCACAGTCCAATGATTTTTGGATGTTTTAATGATTTTTTTTGGGGGGGGTCATTTTTTTTGCCAAATCTTTAAAACTCTTAATCCTTGTATATACTCAGCCAATTGCTTTGAAATTGCATAGGGACACTTCTGGGTATGGGGGGGGGGTACACGTACAGTAGGTGAGTGATCTTGACCTCATTTCCAGGGTCACAGGGCGACGTGCATGAAATTCACTGTTTATATGGTAACTTGAGAATTATAAAGGCAGGACATTCCTATTGCACAAGCTAGTTGTCCTTAATAAGGGCCAGACTCAGACAGTAGATGAGTAACCTTAAACCAACCTTGACCTCATTCTCAAGGTCATAGGGCCACTTGCTTACATTTTAATGTTCACCTGACAATTTGAGAGCTATTTGAAATTGGACCTTGATGTTGAACATAATGGTTGTCCTGAGCTAAGGCCAGACTTAGGCAGTATATGAGTGACCTTAACCTCATACCCAAGGTCACTGGAACCCAGACACTTGCGTGAATTTTACTTTTTACATTGTAACTTGAGAACTGTGGAAGGTAGGACTTTGATGTTGAACTTGTTGGTGGTCCTCTTGGAAAGATTGAGACCGTACATTAGTGACCTTGACCTCATTCTCAAGGTCACAGGGCCACTAACATGAATTTTAGTGGTCGCATGATCACCTGAGAACTATTTTAAGCTTGCACATGGGGATGGCCGTCTATGAAAGTTAGATTCAGAATAGGTCAGTGACCTTGACCTCATTTCCAAGGTCATAGGGTGACTTAGACAGCTGAGCACAGGACTGTTACAGTCCTCTTGTTTTATATTTTTTAAGATATTGCCAAAAAGTGAAAAAAAAATCCAAACATAACTGATTAGTAACCATTTAAAAAAAATGGTTGAGACCGACCAAAGGTCTGAAGTGAATCTGGTCAACAGTTTTCAGGTCAAAATGTGAATTACTATTTAAATGCATATATTTAAAATAAATGTACTGACAAAACTATAAAATTCCACTCTTTTCCAACATGCCATGGGCACACGAGATCCACGAGCATTTTCTAAACATCGTTTTGCCACATTTCAGGGTAAACTGAACATTCCTTATACCTAAATACATTCCACTTTGCCCTAGTTCTCTTTACTCTAAGAATATAATTTCAGAGTATATACATAATTATGTAAAAGCTTCAACATTTTCACAGTTTAAATTTCAGCAACTTTGCATATACTCTATGCTCAGGTTCTCTACATTTGAGCATTTTCCATGATGCGCTTTCCATTGCAATTTGACTTTTAATTTAGTTTAAAAACTCTCATCAAAATTAACTTTTCATTTCATTTCGTATTAATTTATGGCCTGTATAGTGATGCAACACAATACGCCTAAACTATGTCACATTGGGTCATTAGCAAGTCAGGGTCATCTATGACAGGTTGAATTGGTCATTGCAAATGATGCTGTGCAGTTTCAAAGCAATATAGTGATGCAGCACAGTACGCCTAAACTATGTCACATTGGGTCATCAGCAAGTCAGGGTCATCTATGTGGTTGAATTGGTCATTGCAAATGATGCTGTGCAGTTTCAAAGCAATTGGCCAAACGGTTTAAGAAATGTGAAAGATTTTGCCAAAACATGAAAAGAAAAGAAAAAAAGCAAGAGGGCCGTGTTAACAGCCTATGCTCAGCTGATCTTGACATTCATCACACTTGCAGCTCTATGAACTTGGGAAAGGATCAAGGTCACCCATGTTCTGAGTAAATCTGACCTTTATAGAAGAACATTAATGTGTGCAACATCAAGGTTCAAGTAGTTCTCAAGTTATAATGAAGAGTAAAATTCATGTATGTTGCACTGTGACCCCAGAAACGAGGTCAAGGTCATTCATGTGCTGTCTGGAAGCATGACCTTCATACAGAAACATTAACATGTGCAGCATCACGGTACTAACTCAAAACAGATCTCAAGTTATCAAATAAACAGTAAATTTCATGTCAGTTGTCCTGTGAATTAGCATTAGAATGCCCATTCACTTACATAGTAATCAATAGGAAAGCTGCATTGACCGATAAGTACCCGAATTGAAAATCCTTAAAAATCAGGAATCCAAAGCAGTGCCACCTAGTAAACAACTTTGTTTGACCCTTCTACAAGAACATATCCATCACATTTCAGCTTAATCTGAGTGACGGTTCTGAGAACATGTGAAAAAAAGCAAAACCATACAAAAAATTCATAGAAAAATTAGAAAAAAAAATGCAGGGCCACCTGGTGACCAAATTGGGAACTAGGTGTCCCTGGGAGTGTCTATGTACGATATCAAAGCAATTGGGTGAGTAGTTTCAGAGGAGAAGAGTTTTCAAGGTTTGCACCCCCCCAACCCCCCCCCAAATTCATAAAAAATCTTTTGTAAAGATTTTTGAAATAAAAAATCATAAAAAATCCAAAATTCATTGGAACATGACCATTGGAACACACCTGGTAGACACCCACCCAAGGTACATCCCCATAAAGTTTGAAGTAAATCTGGATGATGGTTTTGGAGAAGAAGTCCAAAATGTAAATTAGCATTAGAATGCCCATAGACTTTCATCGTAGTCAATAGGAAAGGTGCATTTACCGAAAAGTAGCTGATTTGAAAAAATCGTTAAGCATCAGGAATCAGCAGCATTCACACATAGTGAACCACATTGTTTGACCCTTCCACAAGGAACATATCCACCACGTTTAAGCTTAATCTGAGTGACGGTTCGGGCGAAGAAATCAAGAATAGCTATAACACAAAAAAAAAATCATAAAAAATTGGAAAAAATTTGTAAGGCCACCTGGTGAACAAATTAAGAACAAGGAGTCCCTAGGTGTCTTCCTGTGTGATATCAAAGCAATTGGGTAAGCGGTTTTGGAGAAGAAGATTTTTTAAGATTTGCCCAAAAAAAGAAGAACAAAAAAATTCATTCAAAATCCAAAAACCACTGGACCGTGACCATTTGAACAAACTTGGTAGACACCCACCCAAGGCACATCCCCACCAAGTTTGAAGTGCATCTGGATGACGGTTTCGGAGAAGAAGTCAAAAATGTGAATTGGCATTGTAATAATAATAATAATAATAATAATAATAATAATAATAATAATAATAATAATAATACGGTGGCTCTCCGCTTGTCTGCCGCAGTCCTGTGTCACTCTGTGACCCAGGTGGCCTACGGTAAAAAATAAAAAAAATAAATAAAAAATCATCCATCACTCTCACACCCTATACCCGCCTCTAAGGCTCAGGCTTTTCCCATGGGAGCCCCCATGGGAGCCCTTATAAGGTCTACCACCATTCCCATTCCTTCCCCTCCCTGTACTCTGGGATTCTACTTTGCCAACACAGACATACTGTTTTTCTAGGAATTCTTTATTTCTTTCTTTCCTTTCTTCTTTCTTTCTTTCTTTACAGGCAAATTTGTCCGACAAAGGTCATTTCAAGGTCAGAGGCCACTTTTGATGGTTGCTTTCTTCTTGCCATAACTTGGTCAATTTTTATCCAATTTTGATCATGTTGGGCTCAAACTGCAGCTATTGTACACTGCTCATTATTGAAACTTACATGTGACCTCTAAAGATCAAAGGTCAAGGTCATTTCGACCTTTGAATGTTTCGTCCAGCCATAACTTGGCCAATTTCCATCCAATTCTAATCATGTTAGACTCAAATTCTAGGTATTGCAACACTGTACCTTTTCATAAGAACATGCAACCTCAAAAGGGCAAAGGTCAAGGTCATTTGGCCCTTTGAAAGTTTCATCTTGTCAAAACTTGGTCAATTTTCATCCAATTTGGTTCATGTTGGGCTTAAAATCGTGGGTATTGTAACACTATGCAATTTACATGTGACCTGTAAAGGTCAAAGGTCAAGTCATTTGGACTTTGAAATTTGCATCCAGGCATAGGCTTAAAGTGATGTGAAGTACCATAGGATAAAAGTTGTAGCATTTAATATTTACAACTTTTGAAGGGACACAGACAAATTTGCTTTGAAGCAAATCTTCTTTTCTAGTTCTATCTGTGATTTTATTCCATCCTAACTCTCCTAGGACTGCTTCTGTTGCTGTACATGGTGGTGCGTCTAGTATCCATTTCCCCATCTCATTCTGTGCTTTCTTTCTCCATTCCCTGGATATCTCCCTCACCCACTGATATCACATCTAAGCCATATATCATTCCTGGTATTGCAACTCTATCCCATAATACTCTTGCTGTGTATGCTCTGTTGAAACTGTTCAGTGCAGTAGCTTTAATCATTCCTTTTGTGCGATTCACTTTCTGTTTAATCTTCTCCACCTGATACCTGAACATGCCTTTACCCGTTGCTTTTATCTTAACACCTAGGTATTCATACTCATCATCTTCTCCAATTTCAATTAACTGTTCCCTACCTTCTGGAATTTGGAACTGCCCAATTCTCCATTTTTTATTTCCATCTGGTTTCTTCCCAAGAGTCATCACTTTACTCTTATCCTTACTAAATTCTAACCTCCATTTATTCCCATATTCCCCTGCTATGTTCAGCATCTCTTGTAGTTCTTTCTGGGACTCTGCCATAAGTACAATGTCATCTGCAAAGAATAGACCTGGAATTTTTAGATCACCTACACTTATAACACTCCATCAACTGATCCCCCAACTCCTTAACATACCAAGCGAACAAAATTGCAGACAGCACACACCCCTGCTTTAGGCCTATATCCAGACTTGCATTCTCTACTTCTACCTTTCCTACTGAAAGTGTACAGTCTACATCTTTGTAGAGCGCTTTTAGAATTTCTAGAAAATTTCCACCAAATCCCAGTCCACTCAGTTTTCCCCATAGAGCATCTCTCCATACCCTGTCATACGCTTTCCTCACATCTAAGAATCCCATGAAGACTTTCTTCCGCTTTTGTCTTGCCAGTTCTAAAACCTGGGTCAATGTGAAGATGTGGTCACCTACCCTTCTACCTGGTCTGAATCCATTCTGAATTTCCCCCAGAAGTCCGAGCCTTTCAACTATTCTAGTCTCCGGTACATTATCCTACTGAAAATTTTACCCACATTTGATGAAATCGCAATGCCCCTACACTGATCCAATTGACCTCTGGGGCCCTTCTTTGGGATATATGAAATCCTTAGTCTATTCCATTCGTTTGGTACTCGTCTTTTCTCAATGAGCCTATTGAAAAGCAACTGTAAACTATCTTCAATTTCTTCTGGCCCTCTCTTTATGAACTTTGTCAAGATATCATCTGGTCCTGGGGCTTTGCGTAACCGCATCTAGATCTGTTCAACTGCTATTTTAACTTCTATAGTTCTGATCCTACAACACATCTCTGGATCCCACTGATCCTGTGTGTACTCTGCTTGACACCCTGGTACTGTTCCCTGACCCCACTGTGGGTTATTGACTTCTTCCCAATGCTCCCTTAAGGCTCCCTGTATTTCTTCCTTGTTATCAGTCCTTTTCCTTCTGTTCATGATTTCCACTGCTTTATTCTGTTTTCGCCGATTAACCTGTTTCCAAAAGATGACTGACCCTCCCCCCCCCCATTCTCCATTATTTTCCTTGTCATTTGTTCATTATTGCTGGCCCTCTTCTCTGCTTTCATCTCTGCTACATTCCTTCTACATTCCATATACTGTCTCTTAGCTTCTTCTATATCACCTTGTGAGTACCGGTTTTTCCTGGCTAATCTTCATGCTCTATTTTTAACCCTCTTTCTTTTTATGGCTCCTTTCAGCTCTGGGTCTATTATACACCCTAGATTTTCAACTGGGACTTTTTTTCTACCTATCTTCTCCTGTGCTACCTTAAGAATTCTGGTCAGGTCCCCATTCATTTCCTGTACTTCTCCCTCATCTTCAAATCTATTCTTCCATTCCTGCAATTCAACTTTGAGACTTTCTTGATACCCTGCCCAGTCTGTTTCTTCCTTAATATTCCACACCCATTTAGTTCCCCTTCTGTTTCTTCTTTGGTATTTCATGTTAATGGAGACTATCATCCAGTTATGGTCACTGCCTATATCCAATCTCCCTTCATCACCTGTTTCACAGTTTTGAGTCATCTGAAATATTCCATTGCCCACTAGAATATAATCAATTATTGTCTGCCTTTCACCAGATGCCCATGTCCACTTTCCTTTACATTTTACATCCCTATGAACTATCCTCAGACCAAATTCCCTTGTGAAATTTAGCAACCTGGTTCCATTTCTATTAATTCCGCCATCCCCTCCCTCTATTCCACTCATTCCATTTCCTATGTGTCCGTTAAAATCTCCAGCTATCATAACCCTGCTGCTGAACGTCACTAACCATCATTTTCATCCCATCATATATCTGGTCATTCCATTCATTAGGTAACCCCTCACGACCCACATACACTACAGCTATTGCTACCTTATTTCCATTTGACTCTATTCCTATCCACTGCATCTCATTTTTCACCTCGTTGTCTTCTTCCCAGGAGTCTTGCCATACCTCGTGCCACTTTACCCCCTTCTTAATCAAAAAGCCTACTCCTCCTCCTTTTCTTTGTCTACTTTCTCCCTGTACCTATCTACTCATACCCTGCTGGGCATGTTACTATACTAACCTCTTCCTTTCTGATATGTGTTTCTGCTAGGGCTACAATGTCCATTCCCTCACTCTCTATTACATCTCCTATCTCTGCCATTTTGTTTTTATATCCCCTGAAATTGACATATCCTATTTTCACTGTCTTTGCTTTGCTGTTATTCGTCATCCTTGTGCTTTCATTTTTCCTGCTTCCAACATTTTTCCCAACAGACTGCCTGGTAGACGCCGGGATTTCTAGTTTCCCTGCTGCTGCATCCACTCACTATAAACCTGCCCTAGCCTATCTCCTCCTGCCTGACTAGGGCATTGACTTCCATAGTGATCAATGGGAAAGCTGTATTGACCAATAAGTACCCGAATTGAAAAAATCTTTAAAAATCAGGAATTTGCAGAATTCCCACATAGTGAACAACTTTGTTTGGCCCTTCTACAAGGAACATATCCACCATGTTTCAGCTTAATCTGAGTGATGGTTCTGGAGAAGAAGTCAAAAATAGCTATAACACACAAAATTTCATACAAAATTAGAAAAAATTGCAGCGCCACCTGGTGAACAAATTAAGAACTAGCGTCCCAGGGAGTGTTCCTGTGTGATATTAAAGCAACTGGGCGAGCGGTTTCAGAGAAGTTTTCAGATTTGCCCAAAAAAGAACAAAAAAATTCATTAAAAATCCAAAAATCGTTGGACCGTGACCATTTGAACACACTTGGTAGACACCACCTAAAGCACATCCCCACCAAGTTTAAAGTGGATCTTGTTTACGGCTTTTGGAGAAGTCAAAAATGTCCAATCCAGCATAAAAATAGAGCTTATGAATCGATAAATTGAAGAAAAAACACACATACATGCACAACATAATTCTGTTAAAGTTTTATTACAATTTCCACCATACCTGCACAAACAACCAACCCACCAGGCAGATGCTCAGATACAGCCATCTCTGTACAGTACTGTATATTAGTGGAGTTACCTTCAGGACACTCCACATACAGGTATTTAAACAGCAACATATATATATTTATACCATGCAAATCCACAGAAATTTACATATGACCATCAATCTCAATACAAATCACAATTACATCATTTGAACATGCTCAAATGAACACCCCAAGTTTTTCTTTTCACTATTTTTTTATGACATGTAGCTACTTTTTTGTCACATCCCCCAATTTGAAGCCACAGAAGCTTAGGGTACATCTCATACTTTGTAAAGGTCACCACCAGCTACCAGAAAATACTACACATAGCTTCTGAATGAATTCCATTGCCACAAAATAAATATTGCAGAAGTGTGTCTCTTCCCATGCTAAATCTCCTCTAACTTTAATTCCAGACAGACAAACAGGATGCAGGTACAATTTCATTTTAATGTGATCACAAATTTCAGAGATGGCACATACACAAACAATTAGGAAAATACCTAATCCCCCTTACACACTGCATCAGCAACTTTTCTCGGCACACTCTTCAGTGCACTGAGGAAAGTTCTTTACTGGTGCCATATTATTCTCATGGACAGGAAAAAACAAACAAGAGGCCCCACCAACAAGAGGCCCATGGGCCTAATGCTCTGCTGACAACCATCACCGATAAATCATTTCATGAAATGCATTCCCTCCATGCCCTGGAGACAAGGTTATCTATATTATGCAACATCAAACTTCCACATGGTGTGAATTTGTGGTACATTTGGTATCATTCAACATGACAAAATCAAACACATCATAGGAATTTCAACTTTTTCACTTTTTGGCCCCTGTTCTATGCATATGTAGTCCACTAGGTGGTGCCACCAATAATGAAAGGAACCTAGATTTTTGTGCATACAATATGTCCAAAAAATGCCATCAGGCTAACTTAAAAATTGTTGGTGTGACCATGTTGACAAGCTAATGTTTACAGACTTACAGACATGAGTGATGGTATAAGCTCTGAGACCTATCGTCAGCAGAGCTGAAAACAAAAGAAGAGCAAGCAACATTTGTGACATTGAGCACTTGGTGGTAATTCTTTCTGAGTAAAAGTTTCATGCCGATACATCAGTGTCTGAGTCCCTCAAAGTTAAGCCATTCTGCCCAATCCAGTGTATATTCTGATTGCCCAATAAACAGATCCATCTTCTTCTCTGAAACTTGGAAGTGTCATTAATTAATAAGTTCCCTTTCTGATTTTACTTTCTTTCCCAAGTTGGATAACTCATAATATATTGTGGCAATGTTCCAGCATGCTTACATAAAATGTACCTTGCTTGGATAGATGCTTGACCAGTCACATGCCACTCCCTGTATTTTGAATACTGAGTACATGTACCATCTGGATCTCACTTCAGCACACATCCTTGCTTGTTTTCTGAGGCAAAAAAATAAGTAAATACATAACAGTGACAGATTTAATAGTATTACCCAGACAACATAAACAGCATCATGAAAATGCACAAAAAGAGAAATTAAAACACGCTCAACAGAGGATGTTAAAAGGAAATAAAAGTCTGGATAAGCTGAAAATTTTAACTAGTCAACTAAAGATATCAACATGATACAGCTTGGAAGGTTGCCATCTATGCTTATTCAAAATTCTCTTGCACTCAAAATTCTTATACAAGGGCTCCTTTGCATTTCATAAAAATAAAAATACTTCACCCAGCGTTATATCTTATGAAATGGTTTGATCAACTCATTCCACCCTGATAGAAGACCAAGTCAACAGTTTTCATGGTGCGCTCTGGCCGCATACCAAGGAAAACTGTTGACTATGAGCATATAATTTGGAATGATTTTCCATCCAAGTTTCATCCAAAAGTTTGAAGAATAATCCATGAATGAGTAAAATACAATTGGCAGATGACATTAAGATATTACCAGGAAAAAGTGTCATTACGGTGGAATGAGTTAACTTCACAATCATAAACAACACTAGGCAATTAATTCAGATGCACAATATATACATCATACATGTTATATGTATTCATGCATAACACCACTGCCCAACAACCAAACCATAAAATCACACACAAAAATATACAGGACTTGGTCCTTTCTACATGTATATTTTGGTGTTGAACACTGAAGACACCTAAAGTTCCAATAAAATGTGCACTTGTCACACAACTGGGATTACCCAAATGTATCTACACAACAGTAGAGACTTCCCCAGCAAATAAAACTAGAAGCAGTTTGCAAGGGCATGTTGTAGTTTTCACCATGTCATCATGGACAAAAAGGGGCACGTGTCAACTGTTCCATCTGGTTTCTGGAATGTTTTGCACTGAGATGGTATCTTAAAATAAAAGTATCATGCCAGACATGGGCTTGCTTCATAGTGTATAAAAGAAGCATTGTGCTGCCTTTTTACCCAGCTCATCAGCATATTTTAGAGACCTCACTGGTCTGTCATGGTTATATTATCTCTACGACTGGCAATTTTTTTGTTTCACCAAAACATACATTGTAGATCGTGGGCTTTTCAATTCGGCTTTTCCACACCCAAAATAATTATGTGTAGTGGTACCTGCACTAGTGATCACCTCACAGGAGACTGAGTGTCTTTTCAACAATGCACATTGATGACTTGGGAGCCTATCTCTACAATTGTACCTGTATCCTAACCCACCTGCAATGTTAAGCCACTTTCTTTGTAGCAACAAAGCTCCCAAGTTCCAATTTTTTTAACACTTTCAAGTCACTTTCATGAGAACTGGAGCTGTATGTGTACGTCGAGGAACACTTGCCCTTCTGGGAAGTCTTGCTGCTTCAATTTTTTCAGGTTATGTTTAAGAAAACTCTACAGACTCCATTTATCATTTCAATAAATAGTGCTGGGGCATTAATGTATCCATGGAAGTAGACATGTCTGCCCACAGACATGCAAACACCACTGCGGGAAAAGCTGCTGGTAGACCATGTTTTTCTGGTTTTTGTTTTCCAGGAACGATAACCTAGTGCTGCCACCTGGCAGTCAAAAATGAATTTTTGAATCATCACTTAGCATTTCATATATATGGAAACATCCTAAGGTTTCCAACAAACAGGACAAAATAAAAAAAATCTGCTATTTATCTATCACATGGATGTTCATTGAGATGAATTACATATTTTCTGGTAAAATGACTGAATCTCACAATGCCATTTCCCTCTCTGCACACATTATATGCCAGGCATAATTTTTAAACTTATCCCTTTCCTTCAAAACATTTCCCTTAACTGCCAAAACACGTCCATAGTATACAACATTTTGTGACAATATCGCACCCCTACAATTTAACCCCACATCTCACCTTTCAAAAGCAGAAATATTCTGGAAGTTCACCTGGTAAGTATACCCATCTTCAAGCACTTATTGACCAACACACAATTTGAAAAAAAAATAATTTCAAACAGGAGGCATGGGCTTAACTGAGTAACAAAGTCTGCACATCCATCATGAAGGTTATTTTGTACCATTTCTCCTTTTTGACTGCACCCTGAAGTCATGTAGCGTACGTAGCCCTTTCTTGGTTACAATAAAACTGAGTCAGTAGCTTTCCTTACTGTGCCCATGCTGCACCAAGTGAAGCTGTTGACCTGGGCCATGTTATCATGATAAGTCCTATCCTCAAGTCTCAGCAAAAAAAAAGCAGTAACATGATGTTAAAGCAAAAGACGATTTACATCCAACCAATTTTGGACAATCTGAGTGGAAATGCTGTCATGAATGCTTCTGTTACAACTTCCTAATGTCAGCCGCAATTTTCACTCTCTTATACACATGTACCATGGGACACTATATTTTCAGACAGTAGCCCACCTGTAACATATTGCTGCTCAATTTAATGGTTTAGTGAACAAAATTTACTCCAGTAGTTTTCCATTTTGTCTTTTAAGGACCTAGAACAATTCCCAGTTAATATAAATATACATGTACAGGTACAAAGGTCATGCAAAATACACATGTACCATGAAAATTGGTCTTAGAAACACTGAAAATCTTGTATCATACTGAAAAGAAGTATTTCATGTCACGCTTCATGAGTTCTGCACTAGAAACTCAAAAATGCTCAGTTAGTACTGCAAGATACATTTTATTCTTCCCAAGACTGTTCTTGAGTCGGTGATTACTGGAGGACTTTTCTCACCCACATGGTACCAAAGAATGAACTTACCCACAATCTCAAATGAGCATGCTTAGTCACAGTTTCAATCCTAGTTACATGTAGGTTACAGGAAAATTGGGGATACATTCTGATGATCTGTCACAGAAAATAACAAGGCCAAACTGAAGACTATCAAGAAACATGTTTTGTTAAAGATTCTACATGTACCTTGAAAGAAGTTCCTCTGGTATTTTTTATTAGTGTATTAAAGATTCTGCAATTAATCCACAAATTCATGACAAAGGGAAATCCAAGTAGTGGTCACCCAGTTTCCAAGGACCTGAAACACACATCCTATCTGTGGCTAGCTGCCCAAAAAATATCAACTTGGCTACCTGGCTACTCCAGTCCCATTTTACAATTAAATGATATGCATCACATGTACCTTTTTCATCCTGGTGTGATACATTGCAGGGCTGTCCAACTGGAGCATTGTAGCAAAATTTTGCTACAAAGCCCTTCAAATCTGCTACAGATTTTCTCAAAAATAAGTGTTTCTTATGTAAACAAGTGGAAAAATGCTACAAGGAAAGAAAATTTTGCTACAGAGATTTTCAGCTGGACAGCGCTGCACATCTTTCTCACATCACTAAATTCACACTGCCTCATTTGCAATAGCTATGTTCACATTCCAACGTAATACAAATGGTTGCTGCAGTGTTTCCACAATTCTTATTTACTATTATGACTTGGCTTGACCAAATCATTTTCAGAGCTTGTCATACTTACAAATACATGTTTTAAGACATAGCCATCATGTGTGCTCTACAACATTGACAAATTAACACAGCTCACTTATAAATAAAATTTGTAATTTCATCATACACACAATCAAGACAATCCATTTAGAGGAAACCATTGATTTTTCACGATGTCATTGCAGATCAAAACCGTGAAAATCCACATCCAAGTTTCTGTTTTCTGTTCTGGTATCCAGTTTAGGAGAAAGAGAATTCACTCATGTGGTCAGCAAATCAGTACAGTCTCATGAATTATTACAGCATTGATAGAATTCCTTGGGTCAAATAAATTGGTCTAGCATATGCACACAATGCAAAACCAAATGTGGTCTTGTAATGTGCTCAAGGTCAATATTTATGACACTACAGCACATCTATACGATGTTACTTTACTGCCTATGCTATTGCATGTATTTCTACTTTAAAAGGCCACTACAATAAACAAATATTGGATGCAGGATAAAAATCAAGCATCACCTTGTTCAGATCATGGCAAGAAAGCAAATCACATGCTTTGAACAACTTATCTTATCAGTATTTTTGAGCACTGTATAAAAGGTTGCCCAGGTTTTTACATGATAACATGATACAAGATTTCAAGGGTATACAAAGCTGGAAAAATTGTCAATTTGTTTATATTGCAGATGGACCCTGGTTGTAAGGTCTTTTTTCACTTCTTTTCAGAGCTACTGATCAACAGTAAAACTGCTGTTGGGTCTCCCCTTGTGACAACCTTGTGCCCGCAAAAAATGGCCTTGATACAATAATGAAGTTAACATTAAATATATTCATGTACCTTTGACGATATGCTGTCCACCATAATGAAAATTAGCATATACCTTTTTGAGCATTGACCCACTGCTTGGTGATTACCATGGACACTTCTGCTTTACTGTTGTGGACAAAAACAATTTTCAGTCCAGTTGTGTACTGTAAGGGTAAGGCATTCGGAGACTAAACTAGTATGAAAATGCCATAAAATTGCACCACGAATCTGTATGAATGGATGACAAAACACTAACAGACCATAGGTCACAATATTCTCTACAGTATCTGTGATAACCACAGAGGGCCTTTCCAGTTTCAAGTCTTCCTCTCACAATGAAGCACATCTTCAGTTTTCATCTGTAGATTGAGTCTGTATATTATGTTCACATGTTTTGCTGTGACAGTGAAGATGGTTTAAATTATTTGTTTTTCTGCAGGTGGTGTACTAAGTATTAAGTAGTACCCGTCCCCATCCCAGCAAGATCATCTGTCTCAAGAAACCATAAAGGCATTTGTGTTTCTGATGATTTCTCAAACCAGGCTTCCCGGCAACTTGACCCCATTTCTCAAAGATCAAGTAGTTAACTCCCACCCTGCTATTTTTTTTATGCTAAATGTCTATGTCCACAAATTTCCTACTTGTTATACAACTGGAACACAATGTAGTTCCAGTTGAACTTCAGTATACATGTAGACCCAAATTCCCACAGGGCATCTTTCTCATGCACAAAGCCATGGAAGAATGGGAACAACTTGCCTTTTCCTCTGAAAAACAGCAACTTGTCCCCTTGAAGGGAAAATCAGTTGAAATAGTTGATGCCTGGGACAAGAAGACTACAAACGAGCTCGCAAAGTTGAAACAGTGCTATGGCCCGGACCTCACAGGATTGAGGCGGCAAGCTAAGGAGTTATTCATCAAACTCTTCGGCATGGCTAGAGCCAAAATTGTTGCAAAACAACAAAAAAAGTTAGAAAAACTTTTGGAAGAAAAGAAAATATTCCAAAAACAAAAACAAAAAACAGATCATCTTTTTCAGTTGAATGGGCTGCAGAGGAGAGGCACATCTCCCACACACACACACACCCGGGGGCAACCCAATGAAGGCTGATGCCCAAACCAACCAAGGTTGAACCAACCGAGCACACACAGAAGTATTTTATGCCTGAGGAACCAACAAATAGGGAAAGCTGTCACAGAAATGCACAACCACCGAAGAGATTATCTCAATCTCAAAGCAGGTCCCCATGTCCTCCAACACGAGACTAGGGCCAATTACAGATACAGACAGCAATGTTCACCACGGTAAGGATTGAACCTCACCAACAGTGCTCACATCCCTACTGGACACACTCACCAGACAACAACAATCAAGGGGAAAGCTCATGACAGACGACCCAACTATCACCTACAACAAATCAAGTGATAATTCAACCCCTGGTGATGGACAAACAAAAAGCTGTTGAAACAAGTTCCTGTTATAGTCCAGTTATAAAACCAGTTCACTTCCATTCATGTGTTTCAATGAATGCAGTTACACGTACTATGTTGGCAAGGATGACTTGTTCTGAACTTTATAAAAATACACAAAAGGGCAATTCAGTATCCATACAGGATACACAAATAAATGCATGGCAATGAGACATTCTAATCTTGCACCTTACAAGTAGATCAGGGAAGACCCACCCCACCATTCCTGACTGATTTAAGACAGATTGCCATATCCAAAACATTGCAAAACAGCTGGTCCCTACAGATAACTTCTGAGGGTCAAAAAATTTACACTCAACCAGCTGATTTTGAAGAGAGTGCCAAAAAAAGTCCTAATGCATTGTAGTTAAGAGACTACCCAATCACATTACTCCAGGGCTCATCGTCAAAAGTGAGGGCTCTAGACCAAGCCCCTCTACTACAACAAAGGCAGAGTCCACAACAAACTGATCACAATCAGGATCAACTTTTTGTGATCACCAGGTATGATCCAGCTCAACCTCCACTAAAAAACATCATTTGAAACAATCCAATCTTCAAAGCATGCCCCAGCCCTAGGGAACAAGCAAATAAAGCTGGGCTTCAGAAGAGCTGAAAACCTCAAAGATATTCTAGTCAAATCACGACTAAATTATCCACCAAAACAACCTTCTCACATAGCAAGGGTCACAGAACAGAATCCCAAGAACAACTGCAGGTATTGTGAGAAGATGGATACTACAGGCATGGTCAAAAGCACTGCCACTTGACGAACATACCATACTCCCAAAGGTGGCACTTGCAGACATAACAACCTAGTCTATCTGCTGACTTGTGGCATCTGCCACAAGCAATACGTAGGCCAGGGAGCCTTATGTGTGGGCTCCGTGAATATTTTTATTATGTGAGCAATGGGGATATTAACCAACAACTTGGCAGAGATTTTGTCAAACAGGATCATTAGAACTTCAATGTTAAGGTATAGATCCTAGCCCACATCCCCACCCATCTGAACTGAAGAGAACGGAATCACTCAAGTTACACAAGGAACATTTCTGGATCCACCAAGTTTGCACCATAGAACCCTTTGGTCTAAATGTCATGGGAAAGTAAGCATGCCTGCTCAGTCTTATGCTAAAATTTTGACTTTGTTATGGTTACTTTAAGCAGTGATATTGTTTGTCATGAGCCAAGGATAGAAGAAGAAGAATTCAGTCCCAACTGATAAAGCAAATCAAATAAGAACTACACAGTTCCTAGGTCATCGCTCCAAAAAAAATACTTCTTTATGGACTTTGATAAACCAAGAATCACAAATAAGTACTGTGATACACTAATTCACCATGGTCTTCATGTGATGAATATCCCAATGTCATGGGAATACCAAGAAGGGAAACCCCAGCTTTCCCTAACAATCAATTTACATTTATAATTAAGTTTAATCTTCATGTGAATCTATACCCACAATTCAACATGCCAAACCTGGCAGTTCAAGATTATGACGTGAAAACAATCATTCCATGTCAGGCTTTTTACGTGACGTACATGTACATTACTAAGGCTGGTGCTGCTGTATGGTAAGGCACACCCAATCCGTAACAGATCAACCACTGTTGAGACCCTCTAAGGTTGAAACCAGTGTGCTAATTTTCTAGTTGGTGTGATCAAACAGGCATTCCAGCTTGCCACAACACTTGCCCAGTCAACTGACTTGTTACACCATGTGTAAGGATAACAGGATTCCACTGAAGAATTCTTCCACTTGCTTCCATGGTTGTTTTACACTGACGAAATTGCTAGGTAGTGGATAATTTTATCTTCACTAAAGACAGAATAATTTAAGCTGTTCAACTGGCATTGTGCAAATATATATACACAAACATACACTCTTGCTAAGCTGTCAACCAGTAACCTTGAGTGAAAGTTTGTGAAAACAAAATATTCAATAACCTGCCATAAACTTAAATCATAACCCAATCAACACCATAGTCTATTGTTTAATGTTTTTGATCTGCTCATATCAAGTGAAAAGCTGACACCCTGTTGACGAAAACAAAAAGTGCATGATATTCATTCTCTTCAAATTTTATCTCAACACAAAACCAAATATTTTTACTAGAAAAATGTGAACCACAGTTGTTTTACACAAAAGAAAACGAAACAAAGAAAAAGAAAATCTAACAGGGCAACAGTGAAAATCAATATGCCACTTTTCATACATGTATACATGCAGTTCTGGAAATACTTCATATATCATGATCAACATAAATATTCAGAATTGACACTCTGTTACGTCTTGGCTTTTTTGCCCCCAGCCTGTCCTGAACCACTGTCCTCTGACCTAGGCCTCTTCCTAGGCTTCCGTACATCTTCCAGGTCACACTGCCTCAGCAACCAACCTAGATTATTAGTCAGAAATGCTTTCAGTCCTGGCGGCATGCTTATCACATCAGTTACATCCAAGTGAGGGGCTACTTTCTTTCGCAACACTTGACAGCACATAAACTGTAAAGAAGTTCTGAACGAGCAGGCCTTGATGAGTTTCATACCACTTCGGGCTGCTGTAGATGAGACAATCGGATGAAGAATTTTACCATTCAAGCCACGATATGCCACACCTGGAAAAAAAAAAAAATACATGATCAACATTTTAAAAATTTAAGTAACCTTCAGTGCAATCTAGTCACTGCTTCCCAATGCTACCTTAGTTTTCTGCGCATGGTTTTCACAGGGTTTTAACTTGACAGATTTCCAATACCTTACATTGGCAAATTTACAAGTATCCCCTCCTTCCCCCCAGTTTTCAAACATCTTCCAGTATACCGATTATTGCTAGCCAAAATGCTTGAACTTTCACTCAAAAATCATTGCCTTTACGACAAAATAACAGTAAAATCTATTCCCTCAGGACCTTGCATTATTTTTCAAGTTGCAGTCTTAGTTTTAAAAAAGCCCACCCCCCACCCACCCCAATAGGAATTTAAGGTATTTATTATCCCATTTAGTTTCCTCATCAATTCGTAACATGTCAGATGGATTCAAAAATGTAATTTCTATGGCTTGTAAGATTCATTTTTGTTGTAATATACATGGTAAAGATTAAGTTAAATGGTCAATTTCCTCACCATGTTATTAAGACATCCAATCAAAATGAATTTCCAACCAGCTTTGATAATATTCATTTATCAACAAACAGTCAGTTTCTAGGAATATATCTGAATGAATCATTTGTTTGTTTTTCATCCCAAATGGGGTCTTTGTTTCAAATAGTAAATGTTCAATACATTGTACCAGTCCTATGTAGAGCATAATCCTGGCTTTTTGTGACACAATAGCTCTAACTGACCTGTACTTTGGAATCTTCAAATTTTAAGACCCCCTCCCCCCCCCCCCCACCCACTCAAGATTGTTCTGCTGTCTGGCTACAAATTATTCCATCCCCCTGCATGGCTGCATGTATTTCATGCTCTGTGTGGCTATTATATTTAAGCACACTAGAATAAAAATTTCTTTTGTGGAGTCTGAAATGCCTATAACCAATACATGTTGTATGCAAGTTCACACAGGGTCTGGGCTATCAGTTTCATGCAGCTCGAACACAGAAATACATATTTACACATAAAAAAGCGAGGCAAAAACAATTTACTTACCCAGTGGTCTTCTGTTTTTATAAAAAGAAATTTCACCATGCCACATGTCCAAATGCACACCAATGATGGTGCCTTGACCAAATTTGGGTGCAAACTGGTGCACTTCACCTTTGTGGTGAACAAGTCCGAGATACGAGAGTCCCCAGCTCTCTCCGTCTCTTCCAAGTAGGCTGCAGAAGTTGTGTATGTAGGCATCCAAATTTACATGTGGGGTTCCTACACCCACCATCTGAAGAAAAGAATGGGCAGGTTGTTAATGTGAATCATCCCTGGGCACACACACAGTTATGGTTGCAAAGTAATTTTTATTCCCTCCGATAGGGGGCAGCACCATCCATATATGTGCCTATGGCTTGTGTGCTCATTTGGGGTGTGACATGAAGGGAACTTATAAAAGATTGACCACAATTATATGTGTGTGTAACTGAAATAAAACAACATGTGTACTGATAAACATTGCTGACATGCAACAAACAACTGTAATTCATATTTTTTCATAAATTGTTGATGTCACTCATGATTTTTTCATACATGTATTTCACTGTGCTAAAGAAGACCATGCAAGTGTTGAAAAGAACAGATAGTATACAGTGTGCCAAATAAACCTCAGGGGCTTCGTTTTTCACTGGACTCATCAAAGACTAATGAGTAATCATTGATCACAGGTTGAGCATAACTATATCTTAAGCCCATTTCTAAGTGCACAGATTTAAAATCTTTCATCCACAGTTATGTGGTCCAATCAAAACTGAATGCAGTGTTGTGTGAATGTCCTCATGTAACGTTGCTAGGGAACATCAAGATGTTAGTACTTTGTATTGTTTCATCATCAATTATGGGTCAGCATGTTCAGCCTTATTGGACAGTAGGACTGGGTTGTACCAGTCATCACAGGTGACTGTGTTGGCATGTGGTTTGATGACAGGTCATGTTCACTGATTAGTAAGTGGGGCACAGGGTTTTCTTCTCTGTGAGTACCCATGGGAGAAGACTATCTCCAACTGGGAGGGTTCCATCTCCCTGTTCCCAGATCAGATAATGTGTCATAATCTTTTGGTGTTTACATCCTTTAAAATAATGTTGCAATCCAAATTGGAAGCTAAAATAAATTCACAGCATTTCCAGAGCAGATCAAAGTGCATGGTATGGTTGTTAAAGGATTTAAACAATTAAATTTAGCATAAGACTGGTCAAGTGATCATCTTCGTCCAATAATATGCTTTTGAGGTGAAATGGCTTCAGTGCAAACAACATCATTTGTGTCATGGTCCAGACTCATTTCTTGGTCTGACCGTCTCGAACTTAAGCAGGAGCTGCCCACTTGACACCTCATACATGTATTATTTTCTATGCCTCTTAAGGTTTATACTATCTGAACACTGCCTTAAAAGTGGTTTACAACTGTCCTGTTGTACATAAAATGCCAAACGCAACCAAACATAGGGGTCCTGGAAGGGATCCCCTGGGATACATGTAATACAACACTTTCATATCAGGTGACAGCTGCTCTAACCTGTATTGCTAGGAAAAAAAAAAAGAATTAGTTTCAGAAAAGTATTGGTTATATTCTCTAAATACTCACTAGGCTTGAAATCAACATGTTTAAAATCATGATTCTTTATTTCCTGAGATGAATATGCCACTGCTGGTGTATTAATCAGCACATGTATGTCCACATTATGAGATCATGGCGGATGCTTACCACCACAGCCTAGCTACAGGACAATCGAATTTGGTGGGAAATATACATGCATATGTAGCATTGTATTTGTGTCTTTTTATGCTATTAAACACAATGAGTTTCACTGAACATTAGGTAATTAAAATTGTAGCTGCTTTGGCAGCTCCACTGAATGAGAGACAATATTCATCAGGTCATGAATTGGATCAATTCCAGATTTTAATATATGCACAGTGGTCCCTGTTTTGAGAGGCAACTCCAATGAGAGACCACCTGGCTTGTAAGACCACTTTTGGCAAGCCCCTGCTGTTTTTCATGTCATTTAACCTCTAATTAGAGGCCACCTCTGTTAAGCAGCCGCTTTTGAGCCTGCCCTTGGGGTGGTCTTTCAAGACAGGGACCACTGTACCTCTTTCCAAAGACACCCTGCTTTACAACAGCACTTTTAGACCTGTTCTAACTTCTAGGGACAGTTTATCCTGGGAGGCGCACAGCCAGGTCAACCATACAGATATGATATGTAACTTTACAGTTTTTTCTCCATATGGTATTTAAACTTAAGGTATATGATATTATTATATGTCAGACAATTTATTTGCTATTTTTACCTGCACTGGTAACAGTACAATGTATTCAAAATACATCAAATGTACAATCTATGGGTTCACAGATATATGTAGTAAAAGAAATTACACATGGTTGGGGTTTTGAAGCCAGAAGTCTTATTTACCCCATAAATAAACATCCCTGTAGACGGTGACAATAGCACAAATCCACAATGTACATGTATGTATATACACAGTCATGTACTTCTGGCCAAACAAAACAGGCACCCCCCCCCCCCCCTTCATCAACATTGGGTATGAGTGTAGGGAGTTTGTTTATTTTATTGTACCAATGCTTTTATAAACTCTTTTGGGAAGATGCCATCACCCTGAAAAGGACCTTTCTGCTTGTTTGGAGGCTACAGACATCAGTTGCAGATGTGACCATCACACTCCTGCAAGCAAGCCTGGACCCTATTTGACATGCTGCTGGTGAGCTTAGATATCTCAGTCTGAGGAATTTGGTTCCACTGGTCTCTTAGCCACCGTGTCAGTTAGTCCAGGGTGGCTGCAAATTCAACATACTGGTGCCCGACTCAAAGGCTATTGCAACATTTGGATGCTGTGCTGCTGGTGACACTGCATACTGACTGGTGCCATATGTGACTGTGCATTTTCTTGCTGGAACCATTTGGTGGCTGTTGGCAGGATCTCGTCCACATAGCCTTGGCCTTTTAAAGTTCCATTTACCCTGACGAGATCTGTTCTTCCTGTTCCTATGATTGCCTGCCCCCCACATCATGACACCTGCCTCCTCCACAGTAGCCATGTTCCACCATACTACATCCACAAATCCCTGACTCGAAGGCGTATATGTCTTACCTGTATTCTTCCATCATGGGTATCGAGGCAAAATTGTGACTCATCTGACCACATGACACTCCTCCACTAATCTCTGGTCCAGTTGCCCTGTTCTTGAGACCACTGCATCTGTGCAGCCTTGTGTGCAGGACCAAGAGGGAGCATGTCACAGAGCAGTATGACCTCAGTTTGGCTGACACCAGTCTCCACTCGATTGTACGTCGTGATGCTGCAATGTTGCAGGCCTGGTGTCACTGCTGACAAAGCCTCTCCACTAAGAGGGACCTGTGTCTCTTTAAGTGCGGCACCATGTGATGGTCGTCCTTCCCATCTGAAACTCTAAGCATTCCAGATCCAGCGTACCTCTTGCATTCGCTGGTTTGTTGAAAAGGGTCTGCCACCTCTGTACTGCTGACCTGGAGCACCACACTTTCCTGGTAACCTCACACTTGGAAAGACCAGCCTCCAACATGCCCATGATCCTGCCTATGTTGAATTCAGAGAGCTGTGAGCAACACGTACACCATGGCATTATGGATTCACATTGATCCCTGTGTTGCCAGTGGCCCCTCATACAGTGTAAAGCCCAAAGGCAGACCAATACAAAACACATCTTTTGTTCCTTTATGGCTGTTGTTATATCACTTCCAGGACATTTTGTGTTTGTGTGATAGCTCTGGCATACTCTTAGCTATCCTCTCCATGTTACATGACAGTCCATGTGACACACAGATCTTCTACACACACCATACTTAGAGCAGCCAATGTTAAACCAAAGAGGGTGGGGTGCCTGTCTTATTTCATTTTTTTTTTTTTTAATTTTAATTTTTTTTTTTTTGCCACAAGTATACATTACATACAACTATGTATTCTATGTAATCAGGACAAGCTCTTCCCTTACATCTTCAGTTTATCATGTTCATGATCACAGGCATGCGGAAATATTTAAACTCTGGGAGCATGGATGCTCCTTCTGTAGCACATACCCAAGGTATATATATATATATATATATATATATATATATATATATGTTCTTTATCTCTTATTTTTAAATTTACTTTGCTAGTGTGTTCACTCACAGCAAGGCCCTACATGTAAATACAACAAGAAAAAAGTTCTCATTAATTTCATTAAAATTCTTAATAGTGTTCATCTTTAAATGTATGGCTTTGAGACAAAGAAATTTAATTTGTGAAGGTTTAGTTCTTGTGATGCTTTCTTTCTTTGCATTATGATAGACCTATTTTTATTCATAGTCATCAAAGACAAATTTAAGCATCTATCTTTCATTAAAATATCTCATTTAAATTTTTTCTCCATGTCCTTCTGGCCAAACTATCAAAGTTTCTTAAAATATAGCAATAATTTTTCTTCATTCTTGAACATAGCATCAAGCACATGGTGCCTGTCACAGCTTATTGATTTGTACACTATCTAGTGTCACTTTGAGGAATTACTAATACATGTATTTGGGTGCATCAGATGGTGTGGCGATAAAGCCACACTTTTGGAGCTTCATGACTGTACATTTGAGGGGTTTAGTGAAAGTCAAGAAACATATAGAATAGTTCACCTAATTAGTAATGTGAAAGCTCTGGTGAAGCTTTTCAGAGAGCGATACATAAAAATCCCTATAATTGGGTACACAGTTGGCGGAGCTGCAACATGCTGGCCTTTCACCTCTGAGGCCCGGGTTCGATTCACAGCCAGGGAAGCAAGTGGAAAGACTTCCTCCCACTCTGACTGTGGACAGTGGTTTTCTCCGAGTCCTTTGGTTTCCTCCACCAAACAAGCAGATAGGAAAGTATACGCCACCAGCTGTGCCATGGAGAGCGATTAATATAGGCCTGCTTTGCAATCCATGTAAAAGATATGGGTCTATACTTTCCCTATAATTGCCTATTGTGATTTTTTCTCCTATTTTTGTTGTTGACATTTGATTTATAATCACTGTTAATTTTGTGTATGGAAATTTCTCTTTTGTGGTGTTTGAGTTTGCAATATATTGTTCTCCAATTGCATAGCTACTTAAAAAAAAAAAAAAAAAAAAAAAAAAAAAAATTAAGTCCTGGAAGTGCCAAATAACTTGGTTGTTCACTGGAAGTGGAAACTATTGGCTAGTATCCATTCTGGTTTGTAATTTTCAATTTTACTTGTCCCCCATTAAATTTCCCTTCAGGCTTACTGCATACAATCAGACTTGCCTTTAAGGAAAGGTAGGACACCAAAAATAAATCCCACTTTAGTCAATCCTAGCTCAAAATGTATTTGCGTTAGGATAACATATCATATATGTGTGTACTCGTTATACTCCACAGAATTTATATGTCCCGTATTTGGGTGTCTGTGATGTGAATCATTGAATAAAAATTTGAAAGTTGACCGCAAAGCATCCACCCCATAAATGTCGATATAAGTCACTAATTATTTGTTATAAAATCATAATTACACTTGTATCTTAATCATGATATAATGACAACAAGAAAAACAATCCTGTGATTTTTTAGGTTTGGTTTCATTTTTCTCTGATCCATCCTCAAGTTTGATGTTTCAATTTTCTGAATGTTCCATTTTCTTCATTTCATAAAAAACGAATGAAGCAAAATTTAAAAAATGGATGAATCGTTTTTGCAGTTCAGACATTACAGAATCAAAAGCCGTTAACCGGATTAAATTTCACCCAGCCATTTTCTTGGAATAACCATTCTTAGGTAGGGTTCTCGTACTATTATCCTTTCTGAGAAAACAGGCTTCAAAGGCCTTTGATGTTGATCATTTGCCTCTGAAAAAATACCATTTGCTCAAGTTGAGCTGATATTTGTATAAAACGTACTAAACATTGTCCCTTAACATTTGGGGAGGTTGTCAATCAATTCTTGGCCAGTCACATGAATAAAAGAGCCTCCGAAGAACGGAAAATATTATTCAGTGATCTGTGCGACCGCGACTGTCTGGTTTCAAAGTGTGACATCCTGGAGGCAGCTCTTCGGGCCCCATGACCTCAAGCCTGGCAACGAAAGTTGTGTTGCCTTGCTTCGGTGGGGCGGCCTATGACCGCTCGTGGTCAGTCCACGGCCCCCTACCTCTTAATCCCGTTTTTAGGGATATTATTTTATTGCATTTACTCCTATCTGTATACTTTATGTAGTTAGCTTGTTAGACTTGTCTGTACACTTTATAGTTAGCTTGTCGTTATTTTGTAGTTATTTTTTCAATGAGTTTCATTTCTCTTTCCAACCTGAGTTTTGTAACGCTATTTTGTGTTTTCTCTGCTGTTCATGTTTATTTCGCTGTGTTTATTTGTATTTTTATTTCCTCATCCCTCGGTTTCCATAAATATTATTAAGTACTTGGGTATTGTTGATTAAGGTGCCAGTTTCTTTCTCTGCCTGTCTTTGGTGTGAAGGCCCACTGGGGTAATCCATCGCGGCACGGCCTTCAGAGTTTGAAGGGAAATCGTCTGATGATTCCCGCTCCTCTTGAAACATTTGAAGGCTCCCTTTATTAGAATGCAAAACAAGCAAGATAACTATAAAGTAAACCACTAAGGCTATGATATGTTAGCATGTTTGCATCTTTTCCCTGCCCACAAACATACTTTCGGCATGTCGCCTTTATTTTGCATTGCTGCCCTGATACCAGTCTCCTTTTGCCATGGGCCGTTGCCACCTGCAGCCGTGTGACAGGCTGTTAAGTACGATTGATGGGTGGCATTGTTCCGTTTGGCGGCTGAAAACCAAAACAATGACACATGGGAGTTCAGATGTCCACATGCCTGTGTGGTTTTTTTGGCATTTTTCTCATATTTCTACTTTAGTTAAAAGCTTGAAATTTTGACAACTTATAGAAAGGACATACATCTTGTAAAACCGCTAAAATCTCAAACTCGGCCATGCAAAGGTTTTTGGTGTCTTACCTGTCCTTAAGATGAGTCCTGTTTATATGCTACAACTGAAGCCAACCTACATTTTGTTGCCTTTCAAGTCATTTGTTTCTGGCAGTAAGCCCACCTGAAAATACTGCCAGTTTCCAAAAATACATATTTGATTATGCCAGCTTTGACTACACATCTGAAACACCATGTCAGAAGTAAACAATGAAAAATTAGCTCACCATATCTGTGCCATAAACTGGAGTGGTCATTTTTATTTCCCAAAAATACTGTCTGTCACTCATGGGTTGTGTTGCTCGAACAGCTGCTGTACCACAGCTGTAATCCACATGAAAACGCACTTCTCTGTTGTCTTCAGACAGGTGACTTGCTGTGGACTTAGTTTCTGGGTCCCATGTCCATTCAAAAACTGCAAATAGCAAGTTACACATGCAGTGATATATTATGTGTGTTTGAAATGAGTTGTATGTACAAATAAATAAAATGTTTACAACACATGACAATCAAAGGTAATGCTGCAAAGAAAACTTACGTTCAGATGTCTTAAAAATAAGATTCATGATTTTTCCCAAATATCTTATTTTCAAATGATTTTGATGCATTTAAAATGAGCCTCCTTGGCCATGTTGGCAAGCCAACAGTGCAGGCTTTCCATCAGATCATGGTTACTGGCGTGAAACTGTTGCTGACATCACAAACGCAACCCTTCAAGCCAGTGCGTGATGGCCCACATAACTGCATCAGTGCTCGACATGGCGAGATGGGAGAACTACAGGACTAGAGTGATGGTGAGTGTGATGATGGTAATCTGAACTTATCTTCACATTTTCTGACAAAGATGAACAAGATTTAACAGAGAAGGCAATTGCTGCAGATGAGCAATCAAGCCATACCAACAGGAGCCAGTCACAGTTCATGTATCGGTCCTGCTCCAAGGTTAAGGTGATGCCTCCAACACACAATAGATCAGGAAATCAAACCACCCCAGATTTCTTTCCTTAGATTGGTAAAATGAACTATCTGTTAATAAATATCAAACCAGTACATTCAATGTAATTTAAAATGGCCTCTCTTTAACTTTATTTTAGTTTGCTGTCTTTCTTAGGGCCAGTAAAATGGGCAGGTCAGATGTTTAGTCTGACCGTCTAAAATTTTTCAATTTAGAGTTTAATATCGCAAAGTCTCACAACTCAGAGAATTCTGCAAAGTTTTCAATTTTGCTGAGTGTAAACTCTGGTTTATTATTTGTACTGTGGCAGTTTGTCCCCTGGCACAGTACAGGGACCCGCTATTAAGAAGTCCCTGCACTGACCCATATGGCACAGCCAGCATGGGTCCATGCGACTGCCAGCCACTGGTGTTACACTGGCAATCAATGTGAATGAGATCAAAAGACATGTTGCCCTTGCCAGGGGTGAAGTCATTTATTGCTGGTACACAAACGGCAGTAGGAATAACAGGATACTGTCTGCACACAGTTTTTGTACACCTATGCAACAATCATTATGAATTTATGGGCTTTTGAAGGTCTGTACATTATGTATTATGTTGAGCCATCGGTTCATCAGCTTGAGAAAACCACCAAAATAAAGTAGGCCTGGTGAATCCACACAGCACAAGTCCATGCACAGCGAAGATACGGGTGCTTTGGAAATTGAAACAGGCTCATCATGGAACTTTTGGTGTTGCTGCATCTGGCAGCAACACAAAAACCCATTCTCTACAGATAGAGATGGAAATGCACATTTCTGTGTTCATTTGTACTACTGTCAGTGTGAGACGTGACACTTTGACAGCGCCATATACTTGACATGCTTGCCATCTGCTTTCTGCACTGTGTTGTGTTTGTGAAGTCAGCACCCCATCCACTCTGGAGATGTAGGATCAGAATGATAACTCATGATGTGTGCATTTCAAAGTAGCGCAAATTTAAACTCTGATAAAGATACTATTGCTGCAAGTGTAAAAAGTAATGGACATGGGCGGAACAACATAGAAAGCAGGTTACAATCATCAAAACCTTTAACATCAAGAAACAGTCGCTGTATCACCATTCTATTATTTCAAATTCTGTTCCATCAGTTACCATTTGCCGTCTATGCATCACTATACTTTGCTTTTACTTTCGTAATACTGTTCAGTTAATTTAGGACTTTGACTTCGTCGTTCTGGCTGAGCCTGATCTCAGATTTTACTTTAAACATGACATTCTCTGACTCTGAGGACATTTTTTTTTCTATAAACATACAGCTGTCTTCTTCGCCACAGGTACAGGTCAGCTCACGACCTTGTTTTGGACAGTCGCAAAACGATTCCCCTTTGACCAAAACAGCTCCTGGCAACAGAACCCCTGGCATCCCTCCACGGCATAATACACTCTGTCGCAATGTGGACGAACTGGTTCCATTTGATGATGAACCCTGGGACGTAGATGCCACACTGCCCCCCTGTGCGTTGCCTGAACTTGGTCCTGGCGTGGCAGGCGTCGGGCTTGGACCTCGCGCTCCGCGTCTTCCCGAAGTGGAAGAGCCAGAATTCCTGCCACGCCGTGGACATGGTGAAGATCGAGTTTGGCCCATGTCCCGTCTGTCAGATTCTTCCGATGTTTCTGTATCGGGACTGAGCCCTGCTAGTCTCCGGGACCTTCTTTGGTGACCAGAAATACTTTTGTATGCCATTTCTGCTTTCCTTTTGAAGAAAAATGCTGTTTTCAATTCATATTAAGTCACAAAATAAAACTCCTTTTGTTTACGTGCGACATACTCCAACTCTTGTTCGCCATTTTGGATTTTACTTTGCCTTTTCTGGTAATCTCACAGCCTTATATGTGCTAATATTCACACATAGTTTGTTTTTCTAAAAATAATGACGTAATTAAAAGTAAAATAATATATTAGTTTTGTTTCAAATTAAATTAATTTTCAAATGATGCGTTTGTGGAAAATTTATGTTGTAGGAAGCTTCGATTTGAGGCTATTTTGGAAGCCACTTCCGCGCACATGACTGTTCACATGACAATTGATGCGGGATGCTTCTGTTTTGCAATAAGTGGTAGATCAGAGTCCTTGGATCACCTCTGATTGGATGCAATTGTCAGCTATCCAGTGTCTTACTACCTGTTGTGCTGAAGGTCAGTTCAGGTTTGTCATAGAATTGGTACAAGGTAGGCTTAAGCGTATTTCATGACAATAAATACAGCGTACAAACTAGGTGCACGTGACGAGCACTGTCAGCATCCAAAAAATGTAAACATCGTGAAGCTGAAGTGAAGGCATCGTCTGCAGTACCCACTTGAGCAGCCAGGCACATCAATACATCAATGATCAAATGAAATGCTTCCAAGTTAGTGCAGACTCAACTGTGTGGGTGTGTGGGGCGGGGGGGGGGGGGGGAGGATTGTGAATTATGTCGTTATTCTTGTTGCTGCCAGTTTCCTATTCAGACTTAGTTTAATTCGAAAATTTGCCTCGGTGTCAGTACCGGTGTTGTGGGATGACTCAGAGACACGGGTTTGATTCTGGACTGAAGACTGAGTGAAGTCAAGTTCAGTTTCACCAATTAGTAGTGTACCTGTTCCTGACGGACCAGTTCCGGTTGGTTTCTTCCATTACTTTGATACTCCTACTTGACTGCTTATCCCGTCTGGTAAGCTCTTCGGCATGGATCACAGATTCTTTTTAAACAGCTTGTGAAGTTGGGATTTGTGTCATTTACTGCCACTTGTGCATTTTGTGGTAGAGAGTTCCAAGGTGAAATATTTGTTGGCAAAAAAAGCCCCAGCTGTTTATAAGTTTCTGTTGGATCAAAATCTTACTTAAAAGTAATGGAAGAACCATCTCAGTTCTCTCTCTCTCTCTCTCTCTCTCTCTATCTCTCTCTCTCTCTCTCTCTCTCTCTCTCTCTCTCTCTCTCTCTCTCTCTCCCTCTCTCTCTCTCTCTCTCTCTCACACACACACACACACACACCTTTTTGTTGCTTTCTTACAATTGAAAATCATCTTTATCAAAACTTAACACTTTTTACTTTTTTGACATGCACAATCCCCCTCACATGTTGACATAATCCTCAACTTTTTGAAGGTGGTCAAATGAAGGAGATCAGTTGTTTTCCTTCTTGCATCATGTTATTTTAGTTTTGTCTGTGTGCCAACACAGACATTCTGTTTCTGCAAAATTCTTTATTTCATTCTTTTCCTTGCCTACGTCTTGTCAGCAGCTTTTCTTGGAGACATCTATTGCCATGAAGTCTGCATGAGCTGTTACATAGTCAACCGTATTATTGAAATCTTCCTCTGATTTAGATTTTTTTTTTCTTTTTTTTGGTGGTGGTGGGGGGGGGGTTAGCCTCCAAAACCCTGGGCACAAAGCCCTGAAACGCATTGGTGGAGGCCACCCTCCTCTCTATTTCTCTACCTCAGTCTTCTGACCTGTGACTTATTTTTATTGTAAAGTTGTAATCATTTTCACGGTAGACGTTTATACTCTTTGAACGCTCTCGCATAGGAGCCTCAATGTTGTCTACTGTTGTAATCACACCTCTGATTTAGAACAAGTTAATATTTTTCAAAATTATGCAAATTAAAGGCACTTGACATTTGCAGAAAATTATTCCTTCAAAACTTCTAGATAGAGGTATCATTCCCAGTTCAGTATATGGGTTCGGGCATGGGCAACACCTATGGCATGCAAACAAAAGTTGAGGAATTTCAGTTTATGTTAAATTCACTGAATACCTTGCGGACTTTGCTCAGTACACATTGCCCCCCCCCCCCCCCCCCACACACACAAGGTGGTTATCCGCCTCCATGCTGTTATGCAACCATTTTGCAGATTCAGACTCAATTGACTATGTGTGCCGTCTAGGGGCAAAAGTCACAATACGATTTGAGAGAGGGGGGAGCCCTCATGGTACAAATACACCACAAAATATCTTCAAATACATGGAAGTGAAAAAGATCTCATTTGCATGCATAATCAATTAGCTTACACAGTCAGAACCTGTCTGCTAGACAACTTACTATCCAAAATAACAATTGACTGTCCGCTTTGAAAGGCTTGGTCTGGCAGCAAAAGGAAAAAAAAACTTCCAACAACTGTGTAATAATTTAGGTTCTCAACAAATCTCTTAATGTTCATGTAGAACAGATTTCTAAGGCACAAATAACCGAGTGGCGCCCATCACAATGCTACAAGCCACCAGGCTTCATAGGAAGAAGCATTGTGCCTGAGGCTATCTAAGCCAGCCCTTGGTCCCAAGAGACCACTGCATCACTGGGTAGAATTAAGCCTGTAATACCTCCCATCATAATAGCCTGTGACTGTTATGTTTTGACAACTTAAGGTAATGTCCAACCTATTTCAGGATCTAAAATTCAAAGCTAGACTAGAAAGGAAGATTTGCTTTAAAGCAAATCTTTGTGCCTTCAAAGGTTGTAAGTATGACTAGATGAACATTTTGAAGCCCAAATGCCCTTGACCCTTAGAGGTTACATGTAAGTTACAAAAATCTGCAGTGTTGCAATACATGTACCTACAATTTGAGTTCAACATGATTGAAACTGTTTGAAAAGTGACCACTTTATGACTAAATGAACCTTGACCTTTGACCTTTAAAGTTTACATGTAAATAACAAAAATATGCAGTGTTGCAATATCTACAATTTGAGCCCAATATGAACCAAATCAGATGAAAATTAACCAAGTCATGGCTAGATGAAAACTTCAAAAGACCATATGACCTTGACCTTTGACCTTTAGAGGTCATATGTCCGTTACAAAAATGTGCTGTGTCACAATATCTACAATTTGAGCCCAACATGGTCAATAATGGATTAAAATTAACTGAAGTATGGCTAGACGAAAATGTCAAAGGTCCAAATGACCTTGACCTTTGACCTGTAGAGGTCACATATAAATTACAGAAATGACCTTTGACATGATCTTTGGATTAAAAATGATCTTTCACCTTTGGCATGACCTTTCACCTCGACATGATTTAAAATTGGAATATATTCTAAATTTGAAATTTCAAATACCCCTAATTTACATAATCTTCTACATGTACATATTTTCTCCTTTATATTAAAAGGCACAAATTCATGGATAGACCTATAATCATGCCAAGTTTGAAGTTTCAGAGGGTAATCCAGCGTTCGAGAAAACTGACAAACAAAATTTGGTAATAAAGCAGAAAGAAGAGAAGGAAAGAAAGAAATAAAGAACTCAAGGAAAAACAGAATGTCTGTGTTGCCATGCAGACATAATTTCTCTGCAATTGTCATGATTAATATAATAAATATAAGTATGTGCTGAACCGCAACTTTGAAAATGCAAGCAACCTATAGATATGGCTATACAGTGACAATGTTGTATAAAAAAAAGCAGATAGTGGTGAAACATCATGTGGTATGCATCACATTTTTGCAATATACAGTGACATCAGACAACTGCATTTTGTATATGATCACATAGGGGTGAAACATCAAGTGGCATGCATCATATTTTTGCAAATTTTCTCAAAAACTGGTGGCTGAAAAAAGTGTATTCTTGAAGCATTTTAATCTGTATATATAATGAATTTAAAAACAATTTCTGTGATTTTAAAAAAATGCATTCATTCTCTTGTGAGAGACAGTCCGAGTTCGTGAATGGCTCATTTTTTGATGTTGGTACCAAAAAATAGGACTCTTAATTTTTGTGAACCAGTAACTTCCATGTGGATTAAATTTTTTTAAAAAAAGCTGATATATTGCTGCAGTTAAGATTTTAATGTTCAGTTCAGTCTTTGTTTGAAAAAAAAAATGCAATAAAAACTTGAGTACTTTTGCTGCAAAGTTGAGCTTGTTGTCTCCATCATCATTCCGAGTGATCCACCTTCAAAGGACACGGTAGACCTTGGAACACATGTCAACCTGCGTGTTGGAGGAAATTTTACATCATGGTTTACATCTATGTTTAGCTGATGCTTTTTTTAATAGCATTTTTCTGACATAAAAAAATCAAACTGCTGTACAATTTTAAATTGAACCTAAGACCTAGTCACATATGTTATACTACTATGAATATTAAAATATATATTGTAGTAACTTTGTGTCAGGTTACCCCATCACTTGTATAGAAGTCTTCAATACTTGGCTGGCAGACACAGTTTTTTCATTTTGTATAGGGACCACCCCATTTTGGATCTTATGATATCACCAAGTGTTCTTCTCCTACTGCTTTACACATTTTTGTCACCTTGAGCATGATAGTGGGTAGGTTAGCAGACAAATTTTTTAGATCTTAATTATTGGTAGTTGGTCCCAGCAGCGACTTGCATCTTGTTGTGTTAAGGAAGAGAAACTGACTGGATAACTTTGTAATATCACTCAGAGTGTGACTGTGAGGCAGGGTAGTGCCAGGTCTAATCTTAGTAATATACATTCAAACTATTGTCATATTTATTTTTCATTATGTTACTACTTCAAACATTTCATGAATTAGTTGCGTCACTGCAGAAGTTGGCCAAAGTTGCAAACAAGAAAACGTTAATCCATTGACCCATTACTGTAACTGGTGTCCAAACAAACCAGATCCCAAAAGCCCCAGCACATGAAAGACCATTCAATACCATAGAATGTTGTCCCATGCTACAAATATTTTGTAAACAATGTAAAGAAAACAGTAATCAAGGTACACATTTATCTCTGCAGTGTCCAAACAAGTGTCACTACAGATCTGATTTCAGTGCCCCAATTTCACTGCTCAATCACCATTCAAAAGTGTTGGATTTTCACTGATATCTTAGTGTTTTACTTATATCTCTTAGACAACAAATGATATTTTAAACTAATTAGTGGATGGTGTGGATTTTTTCCAGTTGTTGTCTGATATCAAACGAATCTGAAAACTTCTTGTCTTCACGATGATAAATATCTGTTTGACACCCTTGGACCTGTCTGTGTGGCGGTCTTTTGATGTAATTGTGTGGGATGTTCCTTTGTTTTATTTTTTTTTCTTCATCGTCAGACTCATGTCATTGTAGTTACTTATTATGTCTCCCCATGCGACGGGGGGACATATTGTTTTTGCGTCCGTTTCTTCTGCTTCTTCTTCTTCTTCTTGTTCTTCTTCAACACATTGTTGTGTGCGTTGTGGATGCTATAACTCGGCAAAGATTTGACTTGGGCAGTTGAAATTTTTTGTAAAGATGTTTCTATATAAAACTTTGCTTAGGATTGCAGATGGGTGACCTTGAATAATTTTTCAGGGTCACATGGGCATGTTGTGTAAAATCGACACAGACACAATAACTCCGCAAGGATTTGACGTAAGAGGTTGAAATTTTGCATGATTATGAACCAAATTATGAACTAGGTTGGGATTGTAGATGGGTGACCTTGACATATTTTCAAGGTCACATAGCCACTTTAAAAAATCACTGCAGATTCACTCGAGAAAGATTTGTCTTAAAGAGGTTGATATTTTGTCTGATTATGTTTCTATGTAAGATTTTTGTAAGACTTTGCTTGTAATTGCAAATGTTTGACTTTGACCTATTTTTCAAGGTCACGTGGGCATGTCATGTAAATTTGACGGGGACGCAATAACTCTGCAAGGACTTGACTTAAGAGGTTGAAATATTGCATGATTATGTACCATAATATGAACTAGGTTGGGATTGCAGATGGGTGACCTTGACCTATTTTCAAGGTCACGTGGCCACTTTTTAAAAATCATGGCTGGTGCATTTGTGAAAGATTTGACTTAAAGAGGTTGACATTTGGTGTTATTATGTTTTTATGTAGACTTTTGTAAGACCTTGCTTGTAACTGCAGATGTATGACCTTGACCTATTTTTCAAGGTCATGTGGGCATTTCGTCTAAAATCAATGTGTACGTGATAACTCAAAGAAGATTTGACTTGGGAAGTTGAACTTTTATGTGAAGATGTTCCTATATATGATCTTGCTTGGGATTGCAGCTACACTCCTTGCTTCAACAAAGAACCGTGCACTGTTGCTGCGTTGCTGGCCGTGAAGTTGTGTGCGTGAATACTTATTGTGTTTTCAGGTTATAGGACTGACACAATGTCATCAAAGGTGCCACCCCTTATTTATCAGTTCTTGTGAAGATTATTTGCTTCATGCACAATTCAAGTAATTTACACTACCCTTATACTTTTATCATAAAGAATAGTGAGATATCAACACAAGACCTCTTCTGGTGCCATATATATGTTAGTTTGACCTGAACGGGAATATAGTTCCCCGGGTATGGATGGAAGAGTGAAGTAGTGCAGACACTAACTAATTAATAAAACAAGCTTTACGAGACCTAACCACGGTAGATGCATAAACAAAGACCATCACAGCATTATCATAGTCAAAGTGAGAATAAAGGTGGCTATATATTTTCTCATTTTTTGTGCTTGATAACCAAATTTATGCATTCAATTTTTGCCAAAGTGCACACAACATATAAATCTTATCAAAAATGAAAAAGCCCAAAATAGCCAACATGAGTTGGACATTACATGTACCTTAATGAATACAGTCAGATAACTGGTGTGAGGAATAATTAAAGGAGGAAAACTGGGCATGAACAATGAGTAAAAGTTGTAGCATTTTGATTTATTTGAATAAGAGAAGTACCCAAACTTCAAATCTTAGATATCTTCTCAACTATTTTAGAGTTGCCTTTCCACCTCCCAATTTGTGGAATTCTGCTGTGGACTCATCTGACAAGCAGTGAACAAAATCTGCAGCATTGAAAATTATGCTGAGTGAATTATGAAAGGAGAAAATTTTGAAAAATGTTGAAAATGGTACCTGATAAAGGGGTCAGCCAAAATTATCAACATTTTCAAAGTGTACACACTGAGAGTACTCTTTCTGGTAAACCCCTCTGTCCCCCTGTGCACTCTATGTACTAATGTGAAAATGTTAATAAAAATGGCTGACTCCTAAAGATATCAAATTTGATATACCTCTCCATTTCATAGTAGTAGAAGAGGGTATAAAACCTGGTAAACTGATGCTTATCTTCCCCTGTTGATGTGAAGATATATCTAAGATCTAAAGTTTGGATTACTGCCAGTATTCAGTGGAGTCAGTGTATGATTAACGGTAATACCTTGCCTTTTGGGCACACATACTGAATTTGCTTTTACATATACAATGAAACCTGATTTTAGTGAACAGTTTTGGGACCAGGAAAAAGTGTTCACTAATCGGAGGTGTTCACTTATGTCAGGGTTGGCCTTTTGATGAACATGACACGAAGTACACATGTACCTATACACTGATAATACTTGTTTATTCACTTGCATTTACATGTAGTTAAATGCTGAAGTAAATGCCTGTATCTGAATCCCTGTCCACATTTAAAAAAAAAAAAGTCAAATCCAATCATGGAAAAAAAAATTGTGTATCTAAACTACATGTACATACATGTAAGATTGTTTTTAACCACAATAGTTCCATGACTAATCACTTCTCCAGAATTACAAAGTCTTGTCCTCACCAAATATAGTTAAAAATTATCAATAATATGTACACCTGCACTGTATATTGTTTTAAAATCTTAATTAAAATGATGCACAGGTACATTCTCCTCAGTTGAACAGGTTGAGCTACTATTAAGAAACTTGCAGTGCAGAAACATCTCCTTCAGTGCTTGGCTGAATTTGATATTCAGTGACCTTGACTTATTTTCAAGGTTACTATGGGTCTTCATATTTTTATTGTTGCCGATGCAATACCTTTTGAACAAATTAAGCCACTATTGTTAAATTTGTACTGCAGAAGTATCTCCCATGTCCCTCACTGTCCATGCAAATGCGTATGAGATGCCATATGGGCCTCAAAAAAAGATGTGTGGGGTGAGGAAAACATGACAAATTCTCATACATTTTCCTGGAACTAAGAACTAAATTTGAACATTTTAGTTTCATAAAAATGGTTGGATGTAACAAATTTTGAACACAGAATAAGAACCAAGTGAAAAGTCATGACCAAAGGTAAGAAAAATATGTAGACTGTTAAGGTGACAAAATCCCAGTTTAATAAACATGGTTCAATTGCTTGTTGGCAGTGTCCACAACATCTTAATAAAGATTAGACATGAAACGTTATCAGAACAGAATATGTACATGCCTTGTTGTAGCTTGATTAAAATGTTTGAATGGGCGAAGATGTAACACAGGACAAGACAGGAATGAAAATTTATGATGATAAGAAAAATATGCTGACATTCACATGGGGACAAAGTCCATGCAGTAAGCCCCATACTGTACACACACACACATGTAGTGGTTTACTTGTGCTCGCGTATTGCCTTTGCTTCAATACATGTCAACATTTGGGACACTAGTTGCCCTAATTGTTGATTCCCATGTCAGCATTTAGGACAGCATGTATATATATATTTATTTATTATTATTATTGAAAAGCATTACAACTTTTTTTCAAAGTGTATTGATTTGTTTTCTCCACTTTCCAGTCGTATCATTGCTGATATATATTTACCCCACCCCCACAACACTTACAATGTTCCCACACCCCAATATAATGTACATCTCTAGCTTACCTTTTATCAAAGTGTTGACCTTGTCGATAAAGTGTTGACCATTTACTATCAAAGTAACAGTGCTGCTACTTTCTTGTGACCTGTCCATTCCCCGGCTGTAATGCCTTGTGAAATATTCCTCCTCCGAGGCTTCCTTGCTGGCAACAAAATTTCTTATAGGGTGGCTCTCACGATAGCGGCAATGTTTTGCCTCAGTGAGAGTCTCCCTGACCACTAACTGTACCCTCTGAAATGTTCACATATGAAATTGTATATTGGTCGAATAAAATTGTGTCTGAGTCTGAGTCTGCTGTCATTCAGTATTTCTGAACTATTTCCCCATTGGTTCATAGCATTACAACAAATGCACATTTTCACTTATTTCTCTTTCTTAGCTACTTAGCTTCCTGCCTTGTCCTCAGCCATATAGCATTATGATCCAGGTGAAACATTAAATCCCACTCTTTTTTAGCTCTGCTGACCAAAGGTCACAAAGCTTATGTGAATGCACATGCCTGTCCATCTTCATTAACTTTCAGGACTTCTAGGGTGTATGAAAATCTTGGTCCCTTTTGATATTGGTGGCATCATCTACATTATCATGTGATATAGGGGTCAAAATGTGAAAATCTTGTGAACACTCTAACATCTTTAATGTGTGGTAGATCTTCATGGAATTTTGTGGGATTGTGGGGGGAGATCAAAGTCTAAGATGCTAATCATACTATTGGCACCACCTATAATTTGATGGAAATTATTAGCCAAAATGTGTCTTTAGATATTAAATTCCATATTTGGAAAAGTGATTGGACTACACTTGCCAAATTTATAGGATATATTGACCATGGTCAAAGGTAGAATGTTCTGTAATATCAGTGACCTTGACCTATTTTTGTGAGGTCATCATGCCTGTAAAGTTGAAAGAGGTGATGTTGTAATGCCAGGTTGTAGCTTGGACATCAATACCAATGAGAATTGAGCCTCCAGATCAGATTTGCACTTGATTACATGTACATAAAGCTGTACTTGATGACCTACTTTTTGGATTACTGTGACCCAGTAACTATGGAGTTTAACGCTTGTGGAAGTTTAATATTGCATAATATGGATGACCTTAATCAATTGTTCATGGAGGAAATACATTTCAGAAAATGATTTTTTGGTGGTGGTTGTCAGCTGAGCATTAGGCGTATGGGCCTCTTATTTATCAAATATGTGACTGGTTGAACAGGGATGAATTATTCACTGGAATTTGAGAAAAGTAACGCAGTGTACTACTTTTGATTTGGAAAAAATGCTGTCCTGAATGGTGATTCAAATTTCAACACTTAGCACATATCAGGATTTATATTTGTAGGACATGACACTTTTCTTGACTTAGTAGTACTACTTTTTAGCTCAGTTGACTTGTCAGTCAGCTGAGCTTTTGTGAGGGTCTGTTGTCTGTCCGTCGTCCACAATTCACATTTTCAACTTCTTCTCCAAAACCGTGAGCCAGATCCACTTCAAACTTGGTGGGAATGTGCATTAAGGGGGTGTCTCCCAAGTTTGTTCAAATGATCACAGTCCAGTAATTTTGGGATTTTTTATGATTTTTTTTGTTCTTTTTTGGGCAAATCTTAAAAAATCTTCTTCTCTGAAACCGCTCACCCAATTGCTTTGATATCACAATGGAACACTCCCTGGGACTCCTAGTTCTTAATTTGTGCACCAGGTGGTGCTGCAATTAAAAAAAATTTTATGAATTTTTGTATGTTATAGCTATTTTTGACTTCTTCTCGAGAACCATCACTCAGATTAAGCTAAAACATGGTGGATATGTTCCCTCTAGAAGGGTCAAACAAAGTTGTTCACTATGTGGGAATGCTGCAGATTCCTGATTTTTAACGATTTTTTCAATTCGGGTACTTATCGGTCAATGCAGCTTTTCATTCACTGTATTATTTGCAATACAGCTTTTGTTTACAACCTGGTTTGAAACATATCAAACCTTTTTCTTTGTTACAATATGTTGTATTTTGTTTATTTACAATCTGATTTGTAGCCTTACTCAGCAGATACAGCATAAACTATTCACATGTACCGTGAAAAGTGTATTTCTCATATTTCCTATGCCAGCTGATTTTCTCAAGCCGTTTCCAAGTCATGTTAACCAAACTTTCTCTTTTTTCATGATGACAACATCTATATTTGACATCATTATGATTACCTTAATTTCATGTTCAAAATGTATCTTGTTATGTTTAATATTTTAATTACTTTTAAGCTATGTTTACCTTCACTTGCGTACTTGACTCAATTGTCATGAACATATTTCACTTAATTTTTCTGTTGTTGAGGGGAAAATGTTTCTTTCCAGTCCTTAATAATGGTGAATAAATGTAAAATTTGTACACAAGCAGTGAATCACCATGCTTTAAATCAAAGCCAATGTACTGCTTGTAAAGAATTTTATCACTTAATTTGCATGGGTTATAATTATGACCGTGACAAGGATTGGATTTGTTCTCCTTGTTTACAGACCAACCTGCCATTTAATCATGTTGATGATGATGATGACTTGTTTTTTTTTTGTCTCGCCAGCGTTAGCTGTTTGCGAGACTAAGCAGTCACTTTCCGGACGTCCGGAGGTCCGTCCGTCCGTCAGTCCGTCAGTCCGTCCGTCCGTCAACCAAAAACTTCGGAGTGGCATTATTTCACTAACTAGATCAGATAGGGCTATCATACTTGGGTGGATGAGTGATTGTAATCATCACTAGAGATGTGGGCCATCAATGTTACACTTCATTGATTACTTCATGCTTCATTGAGCATTGGAGAAAAACTTCGGAGTGGCATTATTTCAGTAACTAGACTACATAGGCCTTTCATATTTGGGTACATGATTTAATGTAATCATCCCTAGAGACGAGGGTCATCACTGTCACACTTCATTGATTTCTTCATGCATGATTGAGCATTGGAGAAAAACTTCGGAGTGGCATTATTTCAGTAACTACACTACATAGGCCTTTCATATTTGGGTGGATGATTTATTGTAATCATCCCCAGAGACGAGGGTCATAACTGTCACACTTCATTGATTACTTCATGCTTGATTGAGCATCGGAGAAAAACTTCGGAGTGGCATTATTTCAGTAACTACACTACATAGGCCTTTCATATTTGAGTGGATGATTTATTGTAATCATCCCTAGAGACGAGGGTCATCACTGTTACACTTCATTGATTACTTCATGCATGATTGAGCATTGGAGAAAAACTTCGGAGTGGCATTATTTCAGTAACTACACTACATAGGCCTTTCATATTTGGGTGGATGATTTATTGTAATCATCCCTAGAGATGAGGGTCATCACTGTCACACTTCACTGATTACTTTATGCTTGATTGAGCATCGGAGAAAAACTTCTGAGTGGCATTATTTCCCTAACTAGACTAGGAAAGGCTTTCATGCTTGGGTGGATGATTCATTGTAATCATCCCAAATTTTACCAAATAACTTTACCAAATACAGTGGTACCTGTCTTGATAACCCCTCCAGTGACACAATTTTTTAAGAACACTGTGCTATCTTTTGCATGTTATTCTACCAATACAGGCACCACTGCACAAAAATAATCCTCACCCATACAATAACAATGCTGGCGAGACATTCATGCCCCCCCCCCCCCCCCAGGCATAGCTCTGGTAATTATATATCTGATTCATCGACGTTTTTTTCTAATATTGATTTTACCTCATTCAATGACAAACTGTTTGTTCCATTTTTCCATTTGAGTTAAATGATGACAAAAATAACATTCCTACTTATGATATAGATCCAGATTTTCATCATTTCTCTCAAAGACAATTTATGAGTAATTTATGTGACAGCCAATATTATTCAGAAGATACTTTCAACAATATGATAAACACTATATCACCTGATTCAACATCATTGTCTTTCTTTCATTTAAATATAAGAAGTCTTCCTGCTCATATGAAAGACTTAGAATATTATTTGTCTATTCTAAACTACAAGTTTAAAATACTTGGAATTACTGAAACTTGGTTGAAAGAAAGTAATTTTGAGATTTACAGTACATGTACAGATCAAATAGAGAGGGTGGAGGCATATCATTATTTGTTGACAAAGGGTTATCTTTTAATTGCAGAGATGACCTTACAATTTTTAATGATACACTGGAATCTATTTTTATTGAAATACATTCTGATGAATTATCTTAATCAAACATTATCGTTGGTTTGATTTATAGGCCTCCAGGTACAAGTTTAAATGACTTCAATACACTTTTTGGGGGTTTTCTTGATTCTATTAAATTAGAAAAGAAATATTGTTATTTAATGGGTGATTTCAACATAAATTTATTAAATTCTGACAACCACTTAGGAACTTCATCATTTAGGGATGGTTCAACATTTTCATCATTTTTGAATTAGTACTTACAGTACGCAAAGGGGGGGAGGGGGTTAAATGGGTCTGTACACTTTCACAGGATATGGAAAATGATGGTCAATTTTTGGCCTGTTTTGTGCAATTTTGCTATGATTTGGGGGGAAAATCATCATTTTTAAAGTACTAACTTGGGGGGGGGGGGGGGACGGAGGGGGGTCATGAAATTTAGTACCCTAAGTACTAATTCAAAAATGATGATAATGTTGAACTATCCCTTACTGATGCTATTTTTTCAAATTCTTTCTTGCCATCTATTAATAGACATGTACATTGATTGACAACATTTTAAGCAATATTTCTGACCTTGAATATTCTCCTGTTAATGGTATCTTATACACAGACATATCTGATCATTTTCCAATTTTTTCACATATGCACCTCCGCTTCAGGTCTCGTTTCTCGTCACGTGACCTTCGCAACAGAGGCATTTTATTTATTTTTTTGCACAATACGCGATGAATGGTAAAACTAAAAGTGCTGTAACTTTATTTCTGCATTTCATGCAAACTGATCAAAAAGACTTTTGTTGAGTAAGACATTCTCTACATTTCTGTATGGTTTCGTTGTCAATTTAAACAAAAACTCGTGTCCGACACCCTAACAAAATGAATATAGGCCTATCGAGCTCCTCACAAAAAAACATCTCTCCTCTCAATGTCTCATGACATGGGATCCATGCATCAAGATCACAAACATGGGCGCATATTCATTTAGATTATGGTGGATATTCTTAGCGCAAAAATCTCGTTTGTTCTCTCGGTGGTACGCTTCGCGGAAAGTGCTCTCAGTGCAGTCGAAAACGCGAGCGTGCGAAGCCAGAAAAAAATTCGCGCGTGTTTATGGTTGAGACCACAAACATTTCAAGCGTGCTACATGCGAAGTAAGCGTACTCATTTTCTCGCACGACGAACTGGCGTGCCAGAAATTTGCGCACAACTCAGTTATTCGCATCTGGCTAGTCGCATCTGATTCTGGCCGGCGAGAATTTCTGGCATGCCAGATTATTTACTAGCATGGGGTGTTACGAATGCGAAATCGGTACTGTAGGTCAAAGTTTAGCAAGAAAAATCCCAGATGTGCATGTCTCTCCTAATTATTATATGAGGCAGGCCCAATATGTGCGTTCTTTTTTCTTTTCACCAGTGGTAGATGATGATATTAAGATTATGATTAATTCTTTAAAGAATTCTAGCCCAGGATATGATGATATAAGCCCCAAAGTTTTGAAATATGTAGTTGCTGAAATAGTTTCTCTTTTAATTCATATCATAAATTTATCACTCGAGAAAGGGGTTTTTCCAGATGTACTTAAAATTGCCAAAGTCCTTCCTTTGTTCAAAAAGGGTGAAATGGATATCTTTTCTAATTATTGGCCAATTTCTTTGTTGACAAGCTTTGCAAAGTTGTTTGAAAAGGTTGCCTATAATCAATTGTTAGACTACATAGATAAAAATGATATCTTATACCAGTATCAATTTGGGTTTAGAAAATTATATGGAACTGAGTCTGCTGTAAGTTTTTTGCCTCACAAAATTTCAGAGGCCTTGGATGATCAGAAATAAGCTTCAAGTGTTTTTCTAGATTTATCCAAGGCCTTTTATACTGTGAACCATAAGATACTTTTTGATAAGTTATTTTATTATGGAATCAAGGGTGTATCTCTGGCCTGGTTTTCTTCCTACCTAACAAATCGGTCTCGAATTGTGCATTTTTCAAAATGCTGATTCTGATTTCTTGAATATAACATGTGGAGTTCCTAAGGGGTCAATACTAGGTCCCTTACTTTTTCTTTTATACGTAAATGATTTATTTAATGCATGCCCCGACTCTTTTTGTGTATTATTTACAGATGACACAAATTTGTTTTTTGCTGACAAAAACTTTGATACTTTAATACACAGAACAAATATCACTTTACAGTTGATAACAGATTGGTTTTATGCTAATAAGTTATCTTTGAATGTTGACAAAACTAGCTTTATGATTTATTACAATAAAAGGAAGAGATATATGCAAGATAGTTTTAAAATTGAAATCAGTGATACACGTATGGAAATTTCACAGGTGTCTAAGATTAAGTTTTTGGGAGTTTGTATGGATGAACAACTTAACTGGAAATCCCATATAACATATATATCGGGTAAAATTGGAAAAATTATTGGTATTATGAAGAAATTACGACATAGTGTGAGTAAACAGATGCTTGTAAATCTATATTATGCTTTAGTGTACCCATATTATACTTACTGTAATATAACTTGGGCCAGTAACTACCAAAGTAGCCTTGATAGTTTGGTAAAATTACAAAAGAAAATACTTAGGGTAATAACTTTTTCACATTTCAATGCTCATACTGAACTTCTTTTGATAGTCTAAGAATTATGAAATTTCAAAAATTAAATAGATTTTTAACAGGTTTATTTATGTTCAAAGTTGTACATGGACTACTTCCTGTTATTGTTCAGAATATTTCTTGATGAATATCGATGTACATACTTATGTTACATGTCAGAGATATAATTTTCATATTCTTCCTTGCCGAACTACTCTGTTGTTATTTTCTTTGAATTACCATGGATATAATGTTTGGAATAACTTGCCGTTGTATTTGCATCAGATTGAGAAGTTTGGTTTGTTTAAACGTAAACTAAAATTTTTTGTTATAGAACAAGACTTTAATTAATTAATTTACGATTTAATATAAATTTGCATATAGTTTTGAATTACATAATTACCCAGAATTCATCGTTGCTTATTTGAGATTATACACTTTAAGTTGTTATCCACAGTTTACAGAGAGTTTATAAGCCCATTAGGGTTTCACTCTCTAATTTTCTCACGTAATGTATTCCTATGTATCTCAATAAACTTGACTTGACTTGACTATTGATAACTGTGGAAGTCAATGAGCATTCTAATGCTAATTCACATTTTTGACTTCTTCTCCAAAACCTTCATCCAGATTAACTTCAAACTTGGTGGGGATGTACATGTACCTTGGGTGGGTTTCTACCAGGTTTGTTCAAATGGTCATGCGCCAGTGATTTTTGGATTTTTTATGATTTTTTTTTTGGTTTAAATCTTAAAAAACCTTTTTCTCCGAAACCGCTTACCTAATTGCTTTCATATCACACAGGAAGACACCTAGGGACCCCTAGTTCCTAATTTGTTCACCAGGTGGCGCTGCAAATTTTTTCTAATTTTTTTATGATTTTTTTTTTTTTTTTGGTGTAATAGCTATTTTCGACTTCTTCACCAGAATCATCACTCAGATTAAGCTTAAATGTGGGAGATATGTTTCTTGTAGAAGGTGAAACAATATCATTCACTATGTGGGTATGCTTCTGATTCCTGATGTTTAATGATTTTTTCAGTTCGGCTCCTTTTCGGTAAATGCACCTTTTCTATTGATTACCATGCAAGTCAATGGGCATTCTAATGCTAATTTACATTTTCAACTTCTTCTCCAAAACCGTCATCCAGATTTACTTCAAACTTAATGGGGATATACCTTGGGTAGGTGTCTACCAAGTTTGTTCCAATGGTCATGTTCCAATGAATTTTGGATTTTTTTATGATTTTTTTTTTCAAAAATCTTTACAAAAGTTTTAATAGGAAAGTTTAACATGGGAATTTGTTGTAATGGTCATAACTTGAATAATTTAGCCAGATTTACTTCAAACTTGATGGGGATGTGCATGGTTGGATCTCTACCAAGTTTTTTCAAATGGTCACGCTCAAGTGAATTTTGGACTTTTAATGAATTTTTTTGTTCTTTTTTGGGGCAAATCTTCAATTATCATCTTCTCGGAAACTGGCCACCCAATTGCTTTGATATCCCACAGGGACACTCCCTTGGACTCCTTGTTCTTAATTTGTTCACCAGGTGGCGCTACTATTTTTCCTATTTTTTTATGAATTTTTGTGTGTTTTTGCTATTTTTGACTTCTTCCCCAGAACCATCAATCAGATTAAGCTAACACTTGGTGGATATGTTCCTTGTACGAGGGTCAAACAGACTTGGTCACTAGGTGGCACTGCTGTGGATTCCTGATTTTTCAATTCAGGTGTTTGTGGGTCAATGCAGCTTTCCTACTTATAACTATGGAAGTCAATGAGCATTTTAATGCTAATTCATCTTTTTGACTTCTTCTCCAAAACCGTCATCCAGATTAACTTCAAATTTGGTGGGGATGTACCTTGGGTGGGTGTCTACCAGGCTTTTCAAATGGTTATGCTCCAGTGATTTTTGGAATTTAAATGAATTTTTTTGTTCTTTTTTTGGACAAATCTTAAAAAATTTTCTTCTCCGAAACTGCTTACCTAATTGCTTTGTGTCACACAGGAACACTCCCTGGGACTCCTTGTTCTTAATTTGTTCACCAGGTGTCGCTTCAATTTCCTCCAAAATTTTTATGGACTTTTGTGTGTTTTAGCTATTCTCGACTTCTTCTCAGGACAACTCACACGAAATTACTGTTTACTTGATAACTTGAGATCTGTTTTGTGTTAGTACTGCGAGGCTGCACATGCTAATGTTTTTGTATGAAGGTCATGCTTATACAGTCCATGAATGACCTTGACCTTGTTTCTGGGGTCACAATGCAACGTACATGAATTTTAGTCTTCACTATAACTTGAGAACTACTTGAACCTTGATGTTGCACATGTTAGTGTTCTTATACAAAGGTCAGACTGACTCAGAACATGGGTGACCTTGATCCTTTCCCAAGTTCACAGGACTGCAAGTGTGATGAATGTCTAGGTCAGCTGAGCATGTGCTGTTCACACAGCCCTGTTTTGTGTCTAAATTTTTTACCTCAGCTGACTTTGGTGACAATGTACCTTGGGTGGGTTTCTACCAGTTTTGTGCAAATGTTCATGCTCCAGTGATTTTTGGATTTTTAATGATTTTTTTTGTTCTTTTTTTTCGACAAATCTCAAAAATCTTCGACGACGAAACTGCTTACCCAAATGCTTTGATATCACACAGGAAGACATCTAGGGACTCCTTGTTGTTAATTTAGTCAGCAGGTGGGGCTGCAGTTTTTTTGTAATTTTTACCTCAGCTGACTTGTCAGTCAGCTGAGATTTTTTGAGGGTCCGTTGTCCTTCCGTCGTCCGTCCGTCCGTCCGTCGTCCGTCGTCCGTCGTCCACAATTCACATTTTCGACTTCTTCTCAAAAACCGTCAGCCAGATTCACTTCAAACTTGGTGGAGATGTGCCTTGGGTGGGTCTCTACCAAGTTTGTTCAAATGGTCATGGTCCAGTGATTTTTGGATTTTTAATGAATTTTTTTGTTCTTTTTTGGGTAAATCTTAAAAAATCTTCTTCTCCAGAACCGCTCACCCAATTGCTTTGATATCACACAGGAACACTCCCTTGGTATCCTGGTTCTTAATTTGTTCGCCTAGTGGGGCTGCAATTTTTTCCTAATTTTTTATGAATTTTTGTGTATTGCAGCTATTTTCAACTTCTTCTCCAGAACCATCACTCAGATTAAGCTGAAACATGGTGGATGTGTTCCTTGTAGAACAGTCAAACAAAGTTGTACACTATGTGGGAATGCTGCGGATTCCTGATTTTTAATGATTTTTTCAATTCTGGTTCTTGTCGGTCAATGCAGCTTTCCTATTGATTACTATGGAAGTCAATGGGCATTAATGCTAATTCACATTTTCGACTTCTTCTCCAAAACCGTCATCCAGATTAACTTCAAACTTGGTGGCAATGTACCTTGGGTGGGTTTCTACCAATTTTGTTCAAATGTGTATGCTCCAGTGATTTTTTTATTTTTAATGAATTTTTTTGTTCCTTATTTTTGGACAAGTCTTAAAAAATCTTGTAAGTCAAGGGGCATTCTAATGCTAATTCACAGGACAACTGCCACGAAATTTACTGTTTTACTTGATAACTTGAGATCTGTTTTGAGTTAGCTACACATGTTAATTATTCTGTATGAAGGTCATGCTGAGACAGTACATGAATGACCTTGACCTCGTTTGTGGGGTCACAGTGCAACATACATGAATTTTACTCTTCATTATAACTTGAGAACTACTTGAACTTTGATGTTGTACATGTAAGTGTTCTTCTATAAAGTTCAGACTTATTCAGAACATGGGTGTCCTTGATCCTTTCCCAAGTTCATAGAGCTGCAAGTGTGATGAATGTCAAGATCAGCTGAGGCACAGGCTGTTCACACAGCCCTCTTGTTTATGAATTTTTGTGTGTTATAGCTATTTTCGACTTCTCCAGAACCATCACTCAGATTAAGCTTACATGTGGTGGATATGTTCCTTATGGAAGGGCCAAACAAAGTTGTTCACTATGTGGGAATGCTGCGGATTGCTGATTTTTAATGATTTTTTCAATTCGGCTCCTTTGCGGTAAATGCACCTTCCCTATTGATTACCATGTAAGTCAATGGGCTTTAATTCTAATGCTAATTTACATTTTCGACTTCTTCTCCAAAACCATCATCCAGATTTACTTCAAACTTGGTGGCAATGTACTTTGGGTGGATGTCTACCAGATTAGTTCCAATGGTCATGTTCCAATGAATTTTGGATTTTTTTATGATTTTTTTTCAAAAATCTCTACAAAAGTTTTAATAGGAAAGTTTGACATGGGAATTTCTTGTAATGGTTATAACTTGAATAATATTGACCAGATTTACGTCAAACTTGGCGGGGATGTGCCTTGGGTGGATCTCTACCAAGTGTGTTCAAATGGTCATGCTCTATTGATTTTTTGTTTTTTTATGAATTTGTTTGCTCTTTTTTGTGGCAAACCTCAAAAACTCTTTTCCTCTGAAACCACTCACCCAATTGCTTTGATATCGTACATAGACACTCCCGGGGACACCTAGTTCCCAATTTGTTCACCAGGTGGCGCTGCAATTTTTTAATGAATTTTTTGTATGGTTGCGCTATTTTTCACTTGTTTTCAGAACCGTCCCTCAGATTAAGCTGAAATTTGATGGATATGTTGTTGTGGAAGGGTCAAACAGTTGTTTAGTATGTGACACTGCTTTGGATTCCTGATTTTTAAGGATTTTCAATTACGGTACTTACCAGTCAGTGGAGCTTTCCTATTGATTACTATGTAAGTCAATGGGCATTCTAATGCTAATTCACAGGACAACTGCCACGAAATTTACTGTTTACTTGACAACTTGAGATCTGTTTTGAGTTAGCTACACATGTTAATTATTCTGTATGAAGGTCATGCTGAGACAGTACATGAATGCCCTTGACCTCGTTTCTTGGGTCACAGTGCAACATACATGAATTTTACTCTTCATTTCTTCATTATAACTTGAGAACTACTTGAACTTTGATGTTGTACATGTAAGTGTTCTTCTATAAAGGTCAGACTTACTCAGAACATGGTGTCCTTGATCCTTTCCCAAGTTCATAGAGCTGCAAGTGTGATGAATGTCAAGATCAGCTGAGGCACGGGCTGTTCACACAGCCCTCTTGTTAATGATTTTTTCAATTCTTCTCCAAAACCGTCATCCAGATTCACTTCAAACTTGGTGGCAATGTACCTTAGGTGAACAGTTTTGTCCATGCTCCATTGATTTTTGGATTTTTAATGATTTTTTGTGGGTTTTTTTGGACAAATCTTAAAAAATCTTCTCCAAAACTGCTCACCTAATTGCTTTGATATCACACAGGAAGACACCTAGGGACTCCTTGTTGTTAATGTATTCACCAGGTGGTGCTGCAATTTTTTTCTAAATTTTTATGAATTTTTGTGTGTTATAGCTATTTTCGACTCCTCCTCCAGAACCATCACTCAGATAAACCTTACACGTGGTGGATATGTTCCTTATGAAAGGGCCAAACAAAGTTGTTCATTATGTGGGAATGATGCGGATTGCTGATTTTTAATGATTTTTTCAATTCGGCTCCTTTGCGGTAAATGCACCTTCCCTATTGATTACCATGTAAGTCAATGGGCTTTAATTCTAATGCTAATTTACATTTTCGACTTCTTCTCCAAAACCATCATCCAGATTTACTTCAAACTTGGTGGGGATGTACCTTGGGTGGGTGTTTACCAGGTTTGTTCCTATGGTCATGTTCCAATGAATTTTGAATTTTTTTATGATTTTTTTTTCAAAAATCTTTACAAAAGTTTTAATAGGAAAGTTTAACATGGGAATTTCTTGTAATGGTCGTAACTAAAATAATTTTGGCCAGATTTACTTCAAACTTGGCGAGGATGTGCCTTGGTTGGATCTGTACCAAGTTTGTTCAAATGGTCATTAAAAAGCTCTATTGATTTTTTGGATTTTTTTATGAATTTTTTTTTTGTTCTTTTTTGTGGCAAACCTTAAAAACTCTTTTTCTCTGAAACCACTCACCCAATTGCTTTGATATCATACATAGACACTCCCAGGGACACCTAATTCCCAATTTGTTCACCAGGTGGCGCTGCAATTTTTTTCTAATTTTTTATAAATTTTTTGTATGGTTTCACTTGTTCTCAGAACCGTCCCTCAGATTAAGCTGAAATGTGATGGATATGTTCATGTGGAAGGGTCAAACAAAGTTGTTTACTAGGTGGCACTGCTTTGGATTCCTGATTTTTAAGGAGTTTTTTCAATTTGGGTACTTATTGGTCAATGCAGCTTTCCTATTGATTACTATGTAAGTGAATGGGCATTCTAATGCTAATTCACAGGACAACTGACATGAAATTAGATTTACTTGATGACTTGAGATCTGCTTTGAGTTAGTACCATGATGCTACACATGTTAATGTTTCTGTATGAAGGTCAGGCTTAGTCAGTACATGAATGACCTTCACCACGTTTCTGGGGTCACAGTGCAACATACATGCATTTTACTCTTCATTATAACTTGAGAACTACTTGAACCTTGATGTTGCACATGTTAGTGTTCTTCTATAAAGGTCAGACTTACTCAGAACATGGGTGACCTTGATCCTTTCCCAAGTTCAGAGAGCTGCAAGTGTGATGAATGTCAAGATCAGCTGAGCATGGGCTGTTTGCACAGCCCTCTTGTTTCAAATTGTAGTGACAGGATGTTCCACTTTCAAGTTTTCTCATTGCTGATGAAATATTCTCCCCAAGCACCAGTCATTGTTCTTCTGAGACTCCACTGCCTTTATATACATACCTACGTATACTATAGCGTTTGCGTCTTTTAAGTGTTCGACTTGTCAGTGAAATGGTAAAATGTTGGAAATAAAAATGCTGTCGTAAATGTTGAGTGTGTGAGCTTTCAAAACCAAAGCACTTCATTACATTCACAAAAATTCGTATTTACTGATTCATTGTCACTGCTAACCCATTTTTAGCTCTGCTGACTTGTCAGTCAGCAGAGCTTATAGAATCCGTTTGTGTCCGTCGTCCGTCTGTCCGTCTGTCCGTCTGTCCTTCCGTCTAGCCGTCTGTCGTTAGACTTTTTATATTTTTGACTTCTTCTCAAAAACCGCCACATAGAATGTTTTAATTTTGCACATGGATGTTGCCGAGGTGAACCTCTACCAGGATTGCGAAGGAGATGATGATGCTATAGTTTTTCTATTGTAAATGAATTTTTTAATATAATTTTTGAAAAAAAAAAAAAATTTCTTCATCTCAAGAACTACCTGGCCAATTGCTTTTATATTGCACATATGGTCACCTGGGGTCAACTAGTTCTCATTTTGGCCACCAGGTGGTGCTGTGATTTTTTCCTATTTTTTATGAATTTTTACATGTTAAGGCTATTTTCGACTTCTTCTTCAGAACAGCATGATAAAATAATTGCTTAAAATTTGATAAAAAAATAGTTGGACATTAGACAATGAAATTTTGTGAAAATAATGTGGATTTGTTAATTTTTTGACAAAGTTATGTGATATCAGACTTTGTGACTGTAAGTGAGTGCTGCCACTGTACACCGGCAGCCATTGAAACAGCAAGGTATGTCAATTGATAATGCATGTACTACCATCAGCAGAGCTTATAGAATTGGTTTGCGTCCGTCAGTCTGTCTGTCCGTCTGTCCGTCCTTCCGCAAAATTTATTTTAAGGACAAACTTTGCTACCACTCTACATACATGTATATAGCTGTACAAATCTAGACTGCAGTCCATGTGTTCCAATACTGTAAAAGCAGATCCCAGTCAGCAGAGCACAGGATCATCATGATCCTCTTGTTTGTGAAGTTCTCTCACTGCTGAAATAATTTCTGTGTGTAATTTTTATGATCTTTGGCACTGTTTATACATGTAGTTATCTTGGTTGAAGGAACAGGGAATGACTTTGGCATTAAGGATGGACAAGTGCTGCATTATGGGATTCTGTCACATAAAATATACAACAACATATCAAAACAGATTGTTTACAATTATTTAAATACAGAAATACAGTAGCCATTATTATAGTATTAGATGATCTTCTTTAATAGCTCAGTAACGTACTGTTATTTTATTTTTAATTTTAAAAACTGTGTTTTTGATTCATGTTATTAGCATTTAAAATATAGCACTAACAGTTTATGTATGTGTGTGTGTGTGAATTTGGTCACAAATTCAATTGAGATGTGTTAGAACCTTATTAAAGTCCACCCTCAACCTTCCAAAACTCTCAACATACAATATTTAAACATACATTAAAAAACCACATGTAGACAAATTTAGGAGTGTGTATTTTTATTTGTGTAAATACATAAATAGTGAAACTGAAGCCAGCTGAAATAGCTTTTTTTAGGCACATGTATTCCATATGGGACCTCATGCCATCTGGCAATATTGCTACAACACATGAAATGACAGACTTCCAATGGAGAGCTACTAATGCAATTTGAAATCAGATTTTGGGAGGTACACATTGGTACATTTATTTGTATCATTAAACTACCTTGGCTGTAGGAAGAGAGAGTCTATAAGGAGCAATAAGTGGGGAAGATGTGAGGTGTATGACACATGTGTCTGATGTGAATGACTTCTCATAGTGATAACAAACAACTACCTGGCAGGAAGTCTATTCATGACTCATGATAACCAACCCCAAGCAGAATCTCAAAATGATCACTTGCTTATCCATTACCAGTGGCTGGGGCTACCCATAAGTTTGGCAAGGTGTATTCGGAATCTCTAGCAAATCTTCTTCTGTTTCAAGGTATCTTCTATCATATTTTAACAAGTAAATTGGAGGGGTTTAAAAAAAAAAGGGGGGGGGGATTTATTGACATGCAATATCATTAGTTACTTTATAATTGTGGTATTACAATGAGTAAAGCCAACTGTGTTGTATAAATTTGATTTATATTTGTCTTTTTTTTTAACTTTCAGAAACTCCTGAATATGAAGTTGGACTGACTGAGACCTCATCCTCACCCCATTGTGATCAAGTGTGGTCAAGCATCAGAGCTATTTCAAGCTGAAAAAGCAATCACATTGTATGGTCTTGCACCATGGGCAAAATACAGCAGTTTGGTCTACTCCTGTGGAAAAATTATGTCCTGCAGAAACGGAAAGTGCTTGTGACAGTCTTAGAAATAGGGTTACCAACCCTGTTTGCCTTGATTTTAATTTTTATCCGACAAAGAGTTATTTCTAATGAGGTGACTTATGCCACAAACTGGTCCAGTTTTGATGTAAATTACCTGCCTTCCAATCTAAGTTCTTTGGAGGGTATACCTGGAGGACCATGGAGATTAGCTTATGTACCAAACAATACAATAACCAGGAGAGTGATGGATTCTGTGAAAACAAAATTCATGAAAGGAAATTTTACAGGTGAGTTCAAACAATTTCACTTGGGACCAGAGAGTGCCCCCCCCCCCCAACATGCATGCATGCAGTGTACTGAATCAAGTGATACATATACACAGACTTTTTTCTACCAAGCCATTATTACTTTCACTTTTACAACAAAAAACAAAAACATAAATTAAAAAAAGAAACCTGCACTTTTGCAAAATGTGTGAAGTAATGGAACAAGAATTCCACTTCATTATGCATTTGTCCACAGATATTGGTGAGGGAACTTGTGGTCATTTTTACCTTAGCTAACCTCATGTTATGATGATCCATCATTCACTTGGGTATCCATAGACATTTGTGTCTTCAATATGTGGCAATTGTGGCTATGCATATTGTTTTCTTTTATTTTAATTGTCAACTTTTTCTTTGACACCATGAAAAACTTGACCAACTGTTTGTGTCACCATTCCCCAATAATTATAGATTAGCTCTTGTCCAAGTTTATGGTTTTTCTACATTAACTTGCAAAGTTAGTACCCAATTTGAACAAACAGACAATGTAAGTATATCTGGACACAGGGCACACATTTTGTATTTAATAAATTTTTAGTCTGAGTTGAAGGTGACTTCCCAATGGAACAATAAATTCATCAGTTCACCCAACCTGCCCTTGTTTTGTTTCGAGCCTGTCTTATTTGACATGGCTGGACTACTTACTTCCAAAAGACACTAGAACATATCTTAGGCCTTTGTTTCCGATTTGAACATAGGGGAGAACTTGACCTAATTCCCAAGGTCAGCAATTTGAGATCCATTTAAGCAAGATCTTTAAAACTTGGCATGATGATGTTCATTTTCAAGAACTAAGTTGGAAGTGTGTTTTTAGTAGTGACCTTGAAATAATTGGGAAGGTCTCTGGATAATGTTGTGAATTTCATTTTGGATAACTTTCTGATTTGTTACCTTGCTGGATGACCTTGACCTAACTCACAAGGTCACAGGGCCTTTTCACTTGATGACACCTGCATGAGCTGCAACTTTCATATTGCACATAGTGGTGGTACGGTCTGTTATGGTTGTTCAAAGGCAAAGTTAAGACTGCACATACATGTATGTGACATTGACCTAGTTTCTGAAGTCAAGGCCACTGTAGTATGTGCATGTAAGTCATCTGAGCACAGGACTGTTCTCTCATTTAGTATGCACCTTATGAATAAAGTTGTGGATATATAGTGTCTCTCATGAACTCTACTTGTCCTTAATCTTTAAATAAAACTTGTATTTTTGTCAAATTAAAAGTTAATGTTTAGTGAAAATAAAAAGTAAAAAAAAAAATAATTAAAAAAAATAATAATAATTGCATCAGTTACTTCATGCCACACAGTACTTATGCCTTGATCTTTTTTTCAATGCAACCTCTTGTATGATTATTTGTTCTGGGAAATACAGTACCGATTTCGCATTCGTAACACCCCATGCTACCAAATAAACTGGAATGCCATAAATTCTCACCGGCCAAAATCAGATGCGACTAGCCAGATGCGAAAACTGAGTTGTGCGCAAATTTCTGGCATGCCATTTCGTCGTGCTAGAAAAATGAGCACGCTTACTTCGCATGTAGCACGCTTGAAATGTTTCTGGTCTCGACCATTAACATGTGTGAATTGTTTCTGGTTTCGTAGACTTCAAGTGTGCTTTTGACACTGTATGGAGACAAGCACTTTTCTACAAATTACTGACATACGGTATTGGAGGCAATTTCCTTAATCTATTCCAGAATATGCATTCTAATGTGTCTTACTGTATTAAAACCCAGCATGGTTATACTAAGAGTTTTGCTTCAAATGTTGGTGTTAAACAGGGCTGCTTGCTCAGTCCTCAACTATTTAATCTGTATTTACATGACTTGCCGAATATTTTTGATGACGAGTGTGATCCTGTGCAGCTTAGTGATTGTAAAATCAGTTGTCTGATGTACACCGATGACTTGGTCTTACTCTCTGAATCCCATACAGGACTCCAGACTTCTATTAACCATCTTAAATCATACTGTGAAAAATGGAAACTCAAAGTCAACCTGGACAAGACTAAAATTTTAATCTTTAACAAAGGCGGCCACAGATTTGCTCACTTTTCTTTCACTTAAGACAACCTGCAACTCGAAATTGTACAAAGCTACTGTTATCTGGGAATAGATTTAACTGCAGCTGGAACTTTTACTACAGCCCTAACTAAATTAAATGAAGAAGCACATAAAGCTCTTTTCAAACTGAGAGAATATGCATTCAATAACAATATTAGACTGGCACTGAAACTGTTCAAAACTCTCATTATACCTATATTAACCTATGCAAGTGAAGTCTGGGGTCCTTATATGATCCACAATATGAATGATAGTAACTTTATCATTAATGACTCTTTCCAACAAAGCACCTATTGAAAATGTTAACATCAGATTCTGTAGATATCTACTGGGAGTACACCGTAAATCTTGCAATGCTGCGGTATGCGGTGAAATTGGGCAATACCCTCTTTTACTTATTGGCTTATGTCACTTCCTTAACCCTTTCCCCCTCAAACCCGCCAAAACCGGCTGGTGGTCAAATGTCGTCTGCTTCAGTGTTTTCAACTAATTTCAACAGTTATGAAAAACAATTTGACTGAGAAATGTACACAAAACTTATCAAGATCACATGGCCCAGGTCAACAGCTTTCCTTGGCATGGGTTGGGCACTTAGTGCCCAACCCATGCCAAGGAAAGCTGTTGACTCAGTCTTAATTCAAGGGGGAAAGGGTTAAATATTGGTCGAGCCTTCATGTATATGATCCTGACAGCCTAATCTCACTTTGCCTGAAAGAAAATTACACTCTACTTCACACTGACAACCAGTGCTGGGTCAACTGTATTGTAACTGTGGTCTGCATAATATTTGGAATAATGTAGGAGGTATTAATATCCACAAAAGTATATTCACTCTCAGGAAAAAAATGGAATCTATATACAACACAGCTTGGTCTAAACTCATTAATGGTGAAGGCAAGGTCTCTAACAAACTCAAGACCTACTGTCAATTTAAGCATAAGTTTAATCTGTCTGAATATCTCTCTATTGGTATGCCTGTGAAAAAAAGGAGACTATTAACTAAATTAAGGATCAGTGCCCATAGTCTACATATTGAAACTGGAAGATACAACAAGGTACCAGCAGAAAATAGGCTGTGTAAATTCTGTAGTAACTGTGATTGAAGATGAACATCATTTTATGCTTGCCTGCTCTCGATATACCAATATTAGAAACAAACTATTTTCAACTCTTCAGACACATGACCCTACTTTTATTCAACTTAATGATCACGATACTTTTATATATTTGATGACATGCAATACTGGTGACTGTTTTGTTACAAATGCTGTAACCGATTATATTGACCATGCCTTCAGTCTGAGGGATGCTATATGATTGGGTATTCATTATGTCTGTGTAAATCATTCTGCCATCTTTTTCTTTCTTGTCTATGTAATGTGTTTAATGTGTAATATGTATTTGTTCTCCTATCTGTACCATACTGTATCCCACAGTTTATGTACAATATAGATGTTCTATGTGGCATCGCACGCTCGCTTTTTTTACTGCACTGACAGCACTTTCCACGAAGCGTACCACTGAGAGAACAAACGAGATTTTTGCGCTAAGAATATCCACCAAGACTAAATGTATATGCGCCCATGTTTGTGATCTTGGTGCAGGGATGGTATGTCATGAGACATTGGGAGGAGAGATGTTTTTTGTGTGGAGCTGTTCTTTCAATTAGTTTATTTTCTTGTAGGACCAACCTTTAACTCCCAGCACACCAGTTTCCAGTGTACTAGAACCAGCCCACTAGAACAGCATGTCACTCAAACTTTTGAAGTGGCTGATTAAAGACCCTCTCAAATTCCTGGTGTTGTTTATTTACATCATACATGCAAGCACGCACATTTTATTAATATTGTAGAGAGAAGTCAGCTCTTGTCGATGGCTATTTCAATTTTGCGTTAAAAATGAATATTTTCCTTCTACGATGATTTAAATGAATGATCGGGCCTTTGTTTGCGACAATTTGAATGATGAAACTTTGCAAATCTGCCACGCAAAAATAGGGTGATTTCACGGTCTCGATCTTTTTTTCCTTTACCCAGTACCCTCCATGGTCTGTATATCTTTGGAATGCGGAGACCCTAGTCTATTTTAAGAAAGCTCTCCCATTGGCTGAAAGAAAAGTATTTTAGGGGAAACCCCGCCAAAACTGCTTCTATTTCAAACGTCATTTTAGTCGGAAACTACCAAAGACGATTCTCCGGAATATTCTAGGTCAGTCAGGGGGCCGAAATCGATCACATGGTGTTCGCCGTCCAATCAAATGTGTCGTTTTTCAACCGATGATTCGTTCAGGAGTACTCGCTACCTCGTGTTGTGCAGTCTTGCTTGTGAAAGATGGGTAACATTTGTGTGAACACAAGTGGCGATTACAGACACTTTATTAAAGCAGGAAACAATTTAACTCTGTAAATTGGTCAGAATGATGACATACTACCAGTCTTTGTGTACAATAGAGCAGACGCTCCATTTTTTTTCACGGAAAGAGAGTAAAATACGCCAGCCGCAGGTAAACATGGCTCGGGTGAAAATACCTCTGCTGCATGTGATGATACTGTTGACAATTTATCAGTGACTGCGATAAAGTGCGTTAATCGACTGTTTACTGCAGCAACAAACTCTACCACCATAATTTAATGACAACATTGACACACAATCGATCTTAAGAAAAATTAAAGAGGAACCATCGTCCGTGACGCTAACCAAGGAAAATGCGGGGACTGGTACCCATGCAGTTGTATTCACACAGTGACTGTGAGTGTGATGCAGGCTTGGCCGTTTTGATCAATTCGTAATTGAGATCGATAGGCCTATATTCATTTTGTTAGGGTGTAGGACACAAGTTTTTGTTTAAATTGACAGCGAAACCACATAGAAATGTAGAGAAGGTCTTACTCAACAAAAGTCATGTTGATCAGTTTGCATGAAATGCAGAAATAAAAAAGTTACGGCACTTTCACCCAGCACATCATGTATTGTGCAAAAAACAAGAAAACCTGCTATTGTTGCGAAGGTCACTTGACGAGATGAGGGACCTGAAGCGAAAGGGAAACAAAGATAGCGAGCGAGGCCTGCTGCTGGCACGCTATGCCCAGTCGAGGTGAAATACCTGTTCATGCAATTCGCATAGATGAAACGCAACTCACGTGGCTATTTGGCATGTCAGAAATTTGAGCGCAAGAAATTGGCGTGCTATTTGCGATGGCACATCCAGGCAAAAAAGCTAGCAACTGAGCACGCTCAAATGTGGTGCGCAATGCGAAAATGTTTAGCTAGCAAAAGGGACCCATATGCGAAATCGGTACTGTAGGTCAATCTGCATGTACTTCTGGTGTATTTTGATTTGATATTATGATACACTTAATGTGAACATATTGCTTGCAGACATGGTGGGGTTTTCAAGTGAAGAAGATGCTGTAAGCTTCCTTTTGTCAGAAGAAAAGGATCAACCCAAACCCTTTCTTGGTATGGTTGCTTTTGAAAATGTATCCTTTAGTAACCATGGTAACAAGTCGAAATTAGCCAAGGACATATCCTTCAAGATTCGATTATCCAATAAATGCATCAGTTGACCCAACCTGCCCTTGTTTTGTTTCGAGCCTGTCTTATTTGACATGGCTGGACTACTTACTTCCAAAAGACACTGGAACATATCTTAGGCCTTTGTTTCCGGTTTGGACATAGGGGAGAACTTGACCTAATTCCCAAGGTCAGCAATTTGAGATCCATTTAAGCAAGATCTTTAAAACTTGGCATGATGATGTTCATTTTTAAGAACAAAGTTATGTCTCCCGGTGGAAGCCGGGGGACATATTGTTTTAGTGCCTGTTTCTTCCGCTTCTTGTTGTTGTTGTTGTTGTTGTTGTTCATGTTCTTCAACACTTGGTTTCCGTGCAATAAGTCTTGAAGAACTTGACAGAATTTGATGAAACTTGGTAGGATTATGTATCTAGGCAAGACCTAGGTTGGGATTGTATTTGGGTGACCTTGAGCGAATTTTCAAGGTCACAGGGTCACTTATGTGAAATTGGTTTCCGTGCGATAAGTCTTGTAGAACTTGAAGGAATTTGATGAAACTTGGTAGGATTATGTATCTAGGCAAGACCTAGGTTGGGATTGTATTTGGGTGACCTTGACCTAATTTTCAAGGTCACAGGGTCACTTATGTGAAATTGGTTTCTGTGCGATAAGTCTTGAAGAACTTGATGGAATTTGATGAAACTTGGTAGGATTATGTATCTAGGCAAGACCTACATTGAGATTGTATTTGGGTGACCTTGAGCGAATTCTCAAGGTCACAGGGTCACTGATGTGAAATTGGTTTCCGTGCGATAAGTCTTGAAGAACTTGATGGAATTTATTGAAACTTGGTAGGATTATGTATCTAGGCAAGACCTAGGTTGGGATTGTATTTGGGTGACCTTGACCTAATTTTCAAGGTCACAGGGTCACTTATGTGAAATTGGTTTCCGTGCGATAAGTCATGAAGAACTTGATGGAATTTGATGAAACTTGGTAGGCTTATGTATCTTGGTAAGACCTAGGTTGGGATTGTATTTGGATAACCTTGAGCGAATTTTCAAGGTCACAGGGTCACTTATGTGAAATTGGTTTGCGTGCGATAAGTCATGAAGAACTTGATGGAATTTGATGAAACTTGGTAGGATTATGTATCTTGGCAAGAACTAGGTTGGAATTATATTTGGGTGACCTTGAGCGAATTGGTTTCCGTGCGATAAGTCTTGAAGAACCTGATGGAATTTGATGAAACTTGGTAGGATTATGTATCTAGGCAAGACCTAGGTTGGGATTGTATTTGGGTGACCTTGACCTAATTTTCAAGGTCACAGGGTCACTTATGTGAAATTGGTTTCCGTGCGATAAGTCATGAAGAACAGGATGAAATTTGATGAAACTTGGTAGGAATATGTATCTAGGCAAGACCTAGGTTGTTATCGTATTTCGATGACCTTGACCTAATTTTCAAGGTCACAGGGTCACTTGTGTGAAATTGGTTTCCATGCAATTAGTCTTTCAGAACTTGATGGAATTTGATGAAACTTGGTAGGATTATGTATCTAGGCAAGACCTAGGTTGGGATTGTATATGGATGACCTTGAGCGAATTCTCAAGGTCGCAGGGTCAATTATGTGAAATTGGTTGCCGTTCGATAAGTCATGAAGAACTTGATGGAATTTGATGAAACTTGGTAGGATTATGTATCTAGGCCAGACCTAGGTTGGGATTGTATTTGGATAACCTTGAGCAAATTCTCAAGGTTACAGGGTCACTTATGTGAAATTGGTTGCCGTTCGATAAGTCATGAAGAACAGGATGGAATTTGATGAAACTTGGTAGGATCATGTATCTTGGTAAGACCAAGGTTGGTGTTGTATTTGGGTGACCTTGACCTAATTTTCAAGGTCACAGGAACACTTCTGTGAAATTGGTTTCTCTGCAATAAGTCTTGAAGAACTTGATGAAAATTGCTAGAGTAATGCATCTAGGTGAGAACTAAAATAGGATTGTAATTTTCAAGCAAACTTGGTCATTTGTAATTTGTTATCACCTGTAGCTTATTCAGAGAGGTAAGTGTTCCACCGAGAGACATTTGATTTTCTGTTGGAAAATCAGTCTGTTCTAGTTGGAAGTGTGTTTTTAGTAGTGACCTTGAAATAATTGGGAAGGTCACAGGATAATGTTGTGAATTTCATTTTGGATAACTTTCTGATTTGTTAACTTGCTGGATGACCTTGAACTAACTCACAAGGTCACAGGGCCTTTTCACTTGATGACACCTGCATGAGCTGCAATTTTCATATTGCACATAGTGGTGGTATGGTCTGTTATGGTTGTTCAAAGGCAAAGTTAAGACTTTACATATGTGACATTGACCTAGTTTCTAAAGTCAAGGCCACTGTAGTATGTGCATGTAAGTCATCTGAGCACAGGACTGTTCTCTCATTTAGTACATGTATGTACCTTATGAATAAAGTTGTGGATATATAGTGTCTCTCATGAACTCTACTTGTCCTTAATCTTTAAATAAAACTTGTATTTGTGTCAAATTAAAAGTTAATGTTTAGTGAAACTTAAGAGTAAAAAAAAAAATAATTAAAAAAAAATAACAATAAGTGCATCAGTTACTTCATGCCACACAGTACTTATGCCTTGATCTTTTTTTTCAATGCAACCTCTTGTATGATTATTTGTTCTGGGAAATAGGTCAATCTGCATGTACTTCTGGTGTATTTTGATTTGATATTATGATACACTTAATGTGAACATATTGCTTGCAGACATGGTGGGGTTTTCAAGTGAAGAGGATGCTGTAAGCTTCCTTTTGTCAAAAGAAAAGGATCAACCCAAACCCTTTCTTGGTATGGTTGCTTTTGAAAATGTATCCTTTAGTAACCATGGTAACAAGTCAAAATTAGCCAAGGACATATCCTTCAAGATTCGATTATCCAATAAACCCAAGAATGCAGGGAACCAAAAGTTTCGAGTTAATCCTTTCTCAATGGACACAAGTTGGTCAACTGAGTTCCAGTTTCCCCTGTTCCAGCGAGTAGGGCCCCGGGAAAAGTCAAAGAAATGGGGTGGAGCACCAGGTAAGACTGAGAAAACATGGTAAAAAGTGGCATTAAAACATATAACTGTTACAAGTCTGTTTTCTTTATGACTGGCAAAAACTTTCTTTTTGTAATTCTTTTATTTGGCCCGTAAGAATGTTGCTTCATAACAGTGCACCCATACTGAAGTTCAGCACCTTGTATTTTAAATTTGTTTGGGTCTGTGACCCTACTTTATGGGTTGAAAACAAAATTTAAAGCCATTAAGCCTTGGAAGATCATCATAATGCAGTGGTACTATTTGCTGTTAATGAGTTACTGATATTTTGTAAATGTCTATGACTACTTTTGACTAGAGATCAGCTTATAGAAAACATATCTTCTGTCATACTTTTTAAAAAAAATAATATTTTTACAAAATTGACCCCCAGTATGATCATCAAGATGACTGACTGATCAGATTCACATACATGTATCACTGTGACCCATATATCAATTATTTTGACCTATTCACTGTTTGCAACAAACATGTACATTGTCATATATCTGCCCTACCATTGAATTTGCTACCCATTATGTTTAAAATGCCAGAATTTGCTCTAATTTGGCGCATGAGTAATACATAAGGATAGATAAAGTGGCAAAACTGCATGGTTGGACACCATGGGTAAAGAAAGTACACATGGTTTATCCAGGATTTGGGGCATTCACTGTTGGTTCCTCTAGTTCAAGTACATCATTGAAGAGGACTGTGAAATGGAGCTAGGTATAAACCAATGGACCATTCTATGGCACAACCATGATTATAGAAAATAGTGGAGGGAAATGTTAAAATTTGGCACTAATTTGTTCTTAAAAGCAAACCTGTATAAAAATTATTTGGAAAAATGCTTGGTAACTAAGGTTTTTTCAAGTTCATGCTGGAGTATGTTACAGGGCAGGCCACTTAAACTTGTAAGCCAGTCATGTCTGACTGTGTATAAACATGACTGATTTAAATTATGTATCAAAGGGAAAGTTGCAAGAGACAACTTATTCACAAAGTTTGTAAGATCTTGTAATATTGAAAAACAAGCTGGACTGTACATGTAAATTTGAAGCAATTCAAAATAAATTTCCATTAAGAGAAAGTTTTGAGGAAAGACTATATGTTGATTATAATATTAAAACGAGTGAAATAAAAGAAACTGTCACATCACTGCATGGTTGGGATAACTGAACCATGCAAACAATGATTTGATATCATTAAACAGACAGATTCCTCTTTATAGTCAGGATAATATATCTTAAAGGTTACATGAGAGAGGGATTTCTGCCAATCCAACACGGGGTCACAAAGGCTGTAATTGAAGAATTGACTGGTGGAAAGGACACATCCAGCATATCTTTGAAGCTCAAGCGGTTTCCTTATCCACCCTACAACGATGACCCCTTTGTTCTGGTGACACAACAACAGTTTCCTCTCATTTTAATGCTCAGCTTTGTGTTCAGTGCGCTGAACATTGTTAAAGATGTAGTACATGAGAAGGAGAGAAAATTGAAGGTAAGAAAATCATATCATATCAATTTTATTTGTAGCCCCCCCCCCCAAAAAAAAAAGAAGAAGAAAAAAATCTGTAAGGCTGTGTTAATTTAATAGAGTGGTTGCAGTCAAATGAAGCCCTCTTAGCAAAGACTGCCACTCATATCTGGTCACCATCTTTATGCAGAAGTATGGGATTGCTGTCATATTAACCCTCTCAAGACAGCTGACCTCTCTAAAGTGTCCACTTTCCTATCGTAGAAGGGCTGGCCCTAGTGGAAAGAACCACTTATGTGCTTTTGTCTGTAAACTGCCAACATTTTTTTTTACATGTATGTAGATTATTATTTTTATTTATGCAGCATTACACATGCTTAAATTATGGCAAGGAAAAAGTCTGTGATTTATTTTTGGGAACTTAATGCAAGCAATGAAAAACTTTCCAGTTCACATTATCAGGATCAAATTTAATATCTCGGAGTCACAGGTGTACAAAGTAAAGCGTAAATCTTTTGTATGTCAGGCCGCTGTCTCTTGTTCCATATTGCTGGCTGCTTTTTATGATTTTTAAAATATATAGCATGTTGGTACTGAAATCATTAATTCTTAAGAAATCAAATGAACATGATGACTGTAGTGAGAAAATTTAATTATGAATTAAAAAGTGTACATAAAATGAGAAATTCAGACTGTTCCTCTCTTAAAAAGTGTTTGAAAAGCGTCAAAAGTTGGGCATTTTCTTTCTTTGGTCATGTATACATGTGCTTTATATAATCACCTTGGCAGTCAATCCATGTCCAAGACCATTTGGTGCTGTTATATTTGAATCAAAACTGTAACCAAGATCAATCTAATAATAGTTGTGGTAGTGTTTGCCTCAATAGGCGAGGACAAAAACATAAGGTTCAAGAACTGCCTAAAAGAGGGCACTGCAGTCAGTGGAGGGCTAGGGTTGCGTATTCCCATTACTCTCCATTGTAATTTGCAACTCAATAACTTGAAAACTACTGCCGTAGAAACACCAAATTTCAGAGGGTAAATCTAGATGCATAACTGAATACCTCATAAAAATCACAGATCCACAGCTACATAAGTGACTAGTTTATTCAAGGTTGCTTTAACATGCAAACTAATAGGAATACACAGCTCTAGCCCTCAAATGTTTGTGTTTTTTTAGTTGTGTATTTGGGTGGATACACACCTTACAGTTAATTCTGACCTTTCCTATTAGCAGACCAAAGCCCCATTGTTCTTTTTTACACTCTCTGTGGAGTATAGAATACATGGGAATTACTCTGTTCAAGTTTTGGCCTTATGAGGAAACAAAAATTTAAAAAATTTCATTTATGGATGATGGTGTAATTTTGATTGTTGAACTCAGGAGTCTATGAAGATGATGGGCCTAAACAACTGGTTACACTGGCTGGCATGGTTCGTCAAGTACCTCCTCTTCCTGCTCATCTCTGTGGCCATCATGACCCTTTTCTTCTGCATCCCCACTGGCGTCAATGGTCGAGTGATCGGTTACACCAGTCCTGCTGTGCTGTTGATCTTTCTTATGTCATATGCCATGTCTAGCATCACCTTCAGTTTTGCTGTTAGTGTGTTTTTCTCAAAAGGTGAGATGCTTCAGTGTTTCATGAGCAATCATGGCCACGCAGGTCACTCAAATTGTTTATGACAGCAGTGAATCACAGTCCTCTTGTAACTCTTTCATGGCCAATTTTGACAAAATTCTATGTACCTTGAATTAAAAACTAGATAATAGTACTAGCTTCTTTTTCTTTGTAAACTGACTGTTCATTCAGGTATCAGCATGCCTGCAGTTGCAGATCCAGAGATTACAAGAATGGTCGAGGTCAACAGGTTAATCGGTTCACTTTGGGCACCATTTACCCAAAGTGGCCCAAGAAAGATGTCGACTCCATCAAAAGGAGGCATTATAAGAGTTAATTGTAAAATGATATGCTTTTGGGGTGGCACTTCCCCCCAATGTAATACATGTAGTTGGGCAATAGTTGGCTCATGCAGTACGGTTAAACACAAAGCTCTTCTTCTTATTTTTGCTGGCATTCAGCCTTGTGTAACCTTGCTGTTGACTGTGTTCATCTTGGTTTCTTCCAGCTAACTCGGCTGCAGCAGCTGGTGGTATCCTATTCTTCTGCAGCTACATCCCGTACTTCTTCCTACAGAATCGCTACGACACTCTGACCTGGGGCGCAAAGATAGGCGCATGCCTTATCTCAAATGTAGCCATGGCTTTTGGGGGCCAAGTGATTGGGATGTTCGAAGGCACAGGTGACTAATTCCCTTTACCGTCACTTATACCTTAGGGCCAAAAATGGTGCACATATTAAACTGTGCAGCTGCATTACACCATGTGGTACCAATGTGTACTGCACATGCTGCCCCTGCCCATGTAATACCATAAATGTACTATTTTAAAATAATCAATCAGATAGCAGGAGACTCAACAAAAATTTGATAAAAAGTGTGTGTATTCCAATTTTCTAATTTAACAGCAGGGTTTATGCCATGCACACACATGTGCCACTGCAATTATTTTTATGATGCCAAAAAACAGTAATTTTGGATGATGGGATATGCAGTGTCCTAACATCTAAGTGGTTCTGCCATCTGGTGACCAAATATGCAACTGAACTATTACTATCCTTTTTCAGGGGTTGGAATGTTGGTGCGAGCTAGTTTCATGTCTGAATGAGATGGTACATTTTATAATGGTATAGTTTGACTTCTAGTTATTTTAAACAAGAAATTTGCACATTTATCTCAGACAAAATTGATTAATTGGAGGATCTGAAAGCAGATGGATTTATCAAAACTAAGAAATGTTGACCTGTACTTAGTGTAAAAACAAAACAAACAAAACAAAACAAAAAAAGCCACAAAACACAGCCCAAAGATGTGGAATGTTTGCATTCTTGCAGAGTACCCCCATTTAAGAGATACATGTACCAATATGAAGTCTCCATCTTTGCTTTAGGTGCCGGAGTTCAGTTCAGCAACATTAATCAGGGGGTGTCTGTGGATGATAACTTCACCATGCTTCACGTCATTCTCATGCTGCTCTTAGACACAGTGCTGTATGCCATTGTGGCATGGTATGTGGAGGCTGTCTGGCCAGGGGATTATGGAGTGCCTTTCCCATGGTACTTCCCAGTGTTGGTAAGCACAGTCATACCTGCTTATTGAGATATTATGCTTTGTGACCACAGAACGGCGGTGCTCTCGAACCAGCAACCTTCTGCAACAATCACCTAGCTGAAAATGGGAAACACACATACCAACTGCACCAAATCCCCAATCTTAAAAAGAATGGTTCAATGGAGGAGAATATGTTTATGTGTGCATTCCAGTGAATTTTAGTCAGAAATTATTTGGAGAAGATCCGTTTTGGGGTTAACGATGTACTAGTGTTGCAGATTAGTGATCCATGAAGCTCTCTCTGGAGACTGCATCAAGCCATGGTGGAATAATGATAAGGGATATTGTTTCCATCAATTGTCACATAAAGGGCTTACCATATTATCCCTTTTAAGTGCCTCTGCCCTGTCAAATGCCCACTCTGTTTCTCTGACTCAAAAGTTCTGAAATACTGGAAAACCTCTCTTGAAAGACTACCTGTTGGGATGACCAAATTGTCATTTTTCCAGACAAATGGTCTTTCATAATAGGTGTAAATAATATGGAAAGTTCTATATGAAGTATCCTGGAAAGGACATCTTTCAAAACAGGTAGTCTCTCATTGGAGTGGTCTCTCAAGAGAGGGACCACTATACTGGAAAATGACTTGTCTTTTCCAATAATTACCTGTTGTTGCAGCTAAAATGATCCAAATTTAGGTCTACAATTGCAGCTCTCCTTAAGTAAATTTTCTGAGCACCGTGAGTGCTTAAAAGGGATAATACACTATCTGTGAAGTAGATTTTTGTGTTTCATATGCTACTTAAGCATGCTGACCCAGACCATGCAAACCTTGTACAAGTTTACATGATTTAACCTTTGCTGGAAGGCAGTTGCTAATTTACCATGCTTCAAAGTAAAGCACATGTATTGTACACGCATGTATATACATGTATAATGCAAGTTGAGTGCCTGCTTCCTGCAGTTGCCTTTGCAGTGGTGAAGTTCATAATTGATTCTTTTCTATTTGAAGAAATCTTACTGGTGTGGAACATCAGCCAAAGAGACAGATGAGGATGAGGAAACCACCCCACTGCTGGGAGCCAACAAGGGAACCGGGCAAAACTCTGAATTCTTTGAAAGAGAACCAACTGGACTGAAAGCAGGGATCCAGATAAAAAATCTCAGGAAGGTAATATGGTCTCATATGATGTATTAATTGAATCTATCCTTTTACATACTATTGAAGGAACTGGGTTTGTATATATTTATAATTTTTTTTTTCAGAGTATATACGATGTAGATGTAAATCACTTTGTTTTTGGGATGAGAGTGAGTATTGTGAGCAATTTGTGTACCATGATACTTTCATTTTGGGTGCAGATTCAAGCAGTGTAATATGTATTACAACATTGTTCATCATATAAATACACAACACACTCACAATTTACAAGGGAAGCCACAAAAATTTATTGAAGGATTTTATTAAGAGTCCATTTCTGAGACACTTTTGAAATATATTTATAATGGAGGAAGGTTTAGAAAAATTGCAACAATTTTATTACAATTGTTTTACAGTATTTATGTATATACAGCATTACTGGGAAATTTATCAAATTGGCAAGAAAAATTGAATGTTTGCATAAGTAACACAGTTTGTATTGACAAACAGTTAATAGGTGATGATACAGATTTTGAAAATATGTCCCAGGCTCAGCATCTGTCTGTAACCATGATTTCCTGGGATTTCATAATTGCATTTAACCCTTTCCCCCTCAAACCGGCCAAAACTGACTGGTGGTCAAATGTCGTCTGCTTCAGTGTTTTCAACTAATTTCAACAGTAATGATAAACAATTTTGACTGAGAATTGTAGATGAACCCTATCAAGATCACATGCCCCAGGTCAACAACTTTCTTTGGCATGAGTTGGGCACTTAGTGCCCAACTCATGCCAAGGAAAGTAGTTGACTCAAGTGTCAATTCAAGGAGGAAAGGGTTTAATGCATTTGTTCTAATGGGTGATTCATCAATTTTGATAATGTTTAAGGTGTTTGGACGTGGTGTAAAAGAGAAAGTGGCTGTGGAAGGCATGCATCTGAACATGTATGAAGGCCAGATAACTGCATTACTGGGCCATAATGGAGCTGGGAAAACAACAACCATGTCTATGTTGACAGGTACGTTCAATAGATTCATTGGCTGTGAATGAATTTACTAAGATGCTGGCAGTCTTCAGTTATAAGTGCAGGCTGTGGAATCTCCCTGAAGGACCACCTCAGGCACTGAAAAATGCTGTCTGAATAGGAGATACATCTTAACTTTTATAAGGATAAAAAAATGGACTGTAAATTGATGGTTTTAGTATGAAAATGGTCTGTGTTGGATGTGGTCTAATAATTAGTGGATTCTACCATATGTACAGCCATGTAGAACATATTTTACTCAGTGGAGAGGGTCATTTTCAGAAGTGTGTATACTGAAATATTAGCCAAGTATTTTTTTTATATTTCATTCAACAGTTATCATAGCAAACTAGTTTTTTATAGACAAGTGTGGGAAACTGAGCTGATTTAGCAAAAATGATATATTTGTGAGTAAAGTTCACATTTCTGTCCATGTGGTCCTTTCCAAAATTTGAAATTCCAAAATAGATTACATCAGAACTTCAAGTCACAAAAAAATTGCAAACCTGGAATATATGTATGGACACATTTGTTTTACATGGATTGTGAAAGAAGTCAAGCATTGGCTTGTCAACCCCAGATACGAGTCTCTGGGGATCCCATTGTTAACCAACCTACCCACTGGGCATGACAGGTCGAGGATTATTCTGCATTTCTGGGTATCCTTCTTTTTTGCTGTACTGATTGGGGAAGTGCAGAGGGGAACTGTAAGAGAGTTGATATGCAGGGGCCTGATTGTCCCACCCAGCCTGACCTCTTCTGCGAGAAACCTGTCTATTTGTTCCGAGTAAGCGTATGCTTTGCCATGGTTCCTGATTGAAGCACTGGGCAACTCCGTAGCCGTGTAACCTACCGGGAAACTGAATTCTAGAAATTCCACAGCCTCCTGGTCTTGATACCCGTAGGAACCCAACAATGATCTCCATGTTTTAATTCTAAGCCCTGATATGACACCCTAAATAATTGGGGACTCCTGAGCTGTATGCTTTAGAGTGTGACTTTTGTACATGTACTTCATGGCTGTCCACAGGGCAGCTAACTGCAACCCTTATGCCAGGGGGTGTGGGAATGGCGCTAACGACTACACACCTATGAGATTCCCTACTATCTTTTTCTACTGTGGTCCCTGACTGCGATGATAAAAGAGGTTCCTTTTCTTTGCATTGCGGGGACGTTATTGCATACGTCACCTGCAATTTGCTCCTGGGAAGTACCTTTGTTACCGAAGGAATGGTGATATTATTGGACGCTTTTTTACCTGTACACTGGCCTTGTTCACTTTTTTGATGAGAAACTTTCACAGGGCTCTCAGGATTGGCCTTGTTTGTACCACCTTTTATGCATGAGCCATTTGTCTGTGATGAAATTTGCCCATCTGGGACTGAACCAGCACCTGTTTTGACTCAAGACAAATCCTCCTTGTCAGAAACTAATCCCCTGTTACATGTCTTAAACACAGAAGCATTTTTTAGACCCTTTCTGGAACTTTGTGACTTGGTCACCATGACCTTACTCAACTTACTACTGGTTTCAGAAACTGGATCACGACGATTGACATGAAGGCTACTACTGGCTAACGAGCCTACAATATCATGGCCACTTGTGTTACAAGCCAGAGACACTTGTTGGCCAATCATAGGACTTTGCGACTTGGTTTCACTACCTTTGGCAACATTACTACTAATTTCCAATGAAATGTGGCAGTCTTTGACGCTGTTTGACCGCACCGTACCTTTGCATACAGGGTCAGTGACATTTACCTTGTCACATGTGTTACAGACAAAAAACTTTTGACCCATTCCTATACCTTGTGACTTGGTTGCACTGACCTTACTTAAGTTATGACTACTATTATGAACTGGGTCATGACACTTAACACGTACACTGGTGAAAGGGTCCACGTTAGTTTTAGTTAGTTCATTCTTAAGACTTCCGAACCACAAGACACCACGGTCTTGCAGTGTACTATCTACCCTTGACTTGTCACATCCTAGGTTACCACTCCATGCATCCTGACCCTGTGCCATTACATGTAACCCATTGGTTTTACTACCAGGGCCATCGTACAGTCAGTCCTCCTTGGAGTCCCTGATTTCTCTCACAGATCGCTCGTGATATCTATAGTCTTGGTCAGACTCTGGGTGGGCATGCTGCACTTTGTCCACTGAAAAACAAGTTGCACAAAAATGGCCAACCGTGCACTTTTTTCCATTAACAAAAGCCGGGTGCTCTTTACCTTTATTGTATTTGCCACTTTGAAATGGTTTGCCAAAAAAGTACCCTTGCTCGGGACAGCGACGAGCTAGAATTACTACTGAAACCGCTGCTCTGCCTGTTATGTGGGGCGGCAGCTCTGGCCTGGTGTAACACTTTGGATTCAAGATCAATGAATGAATCCCCCCCACTTTCTGTTCTCACGCTCGATTTCCATGAGAGCCGCTGCATGAAATTCGAGCACCGAATTCCACTTGTGCACTGATGCCGAATACATGATGTATTTAAGATGGTGTGATTTAAACTTCAATGACCCACTTTTGGCTTTTGATTTTGATGCAATCTCCTCATTCAAAGCCTCAATGAAGCCAGAAACAAACAGTGGTATACTTAAATCCTCATATTTCAGCCCCTTGGATGTGTGCTGTAAACGTAATCTTGCGTCTGGCCAAATTTTGGGCCTGACCACATTATCACCCAGTTTTTGTGACCTGCCCTACTTCACCGGCTTACCTCTGTGCCTCTTTTGGTGGGGTTTGTGCCTTGATGCGTCACTGTCCGACAGGTCTGAATTGCTCGTCTCATCACAGCCAGAGGTGTTCGACTCGCTGCTATCCTCGCCCTTGGAGTCACTGTGAATGGAAGCATGTACTGTTGCCGTTGAGTCACTGTGTGGTTCCTCCATTACATTTTGCCCCTTACGTCTTGACTGCAGAATGCCGAGTTTCTCTTTTTCTGCTCCGCTTTGCTTTGCAGATCCTCAAACTCGCGTAAGTCATTAAGCAAAATGGACTTGCACTGATTTGGCCCCACATTGGCTCTTACCTTTATTTTCTTGCCGTGCGTGGACTTTTTGCCCTCTTTTTAGCTGGACTTACGGGGCCTGGCTACTGTCATTTTTAGCTCAGCTGATAATTCAGCTGAACTTTTAGGAGGGTGAGGCATCCGTTGTCCGTTGTCCGTCGTCCGTCCGTCATCCGTTTGCAATTCACATTTTCTACTGCTTCTCAAAAACCGTCATCCACTTCAAACTTGGTGGAGATGTGCCTTGGGTGGGTCTCTACCAAGTTTGTTCAAATGGTCACGGGCCAGTGATTTTTGGATTTTTCATAATTTTTTTTTGTTTATTTTGGGGGGAAATCTTAAAAATTCTCTGAAACCACTCACCCAATTGCTTTGATATCACACAGGAACACTCCCTGGGACTCTTAGTCTTTTTGTTCACCAGGTGGCGCTGCAATTTATTTGTTCACCAGGTGGCGCTGCAATTTTTTTTAAAAAAATTTTTATGAATTTTTGTGTTATAGGTATTTTCGACTTCTTCTCCCGAACCATCACTCAGATTAAGCTGAAACATGGTGGATATGTTCCTTGTAAAAGGGTCAAACAAAGTTGATCCTTATGTGGAAATGCTGTGGATTCCTGAATTTTAATGATTTTTTCAATCTGGCTCCTTTGCGGTAAATGCACCTTTCCTATTGATTACCATGTAAGTCAATGGGCATTCTAATGCTAATTTACATTTTCAACTTCTTCTCCAAAACCATCATCCAGATTTACTTCAAATTTGGTAGGGATGTACCTTGGGTGGGTGTCTACCAGGTTGGTTCCAATGGTCATGTTCCAATGAATTTTAAATTTTTTATGATTTTTTTTCAAAAATCTTTACGAAAGTTTTAATAGGAAAGTTCTTGTAATGGTTATAACTTCAATAATTTTGGCTAGATTTACTTTCAAACTTGGTGGGTATGTGCCTTGGGTGGATTCTTTTTTCATAAATCTTTACAAAAGTTTTAATAGGAAAGTTTAACATGGGAATTTCTTGTAATGGTCATAACTAAAATAATTTTGGCCAGATTTACTTCAAACTTGGCGGGGATGTGCCTTGGGTGGATCTCTACCAAGTATGTTCAAATGGTCATGCTCTATTGATTTTTGGATTTTTTATGAATTTTTTTGTTCTTTTGGGGGGGGCAAACCTTAAAAACTCTTCTCCTCTGAAACCACTCACCCAATTGCTTTGATATTGTACATTGACACTCCTGAGGACACCTAGTTCCCAATTTGTTAACCAGGTGACGCTGCAATTTTTTTATGAATTTTTTTGTATGGTTTTGCTTTTTTTCACTTGTTCTCAGAACCGTCACTCAGATTAAGCTGAAATGTGATGGATATGTTGTTGTGGAAGGGTCAAATAAAGTTGTTCACTAGGTGGAACTGCTTTGGATTCCTGTTTTTCTTAGGATTTTCAATTCGGGTACTTACCGTTCAATGCAGCTTTCCTATTGATTATTATGTAAGTGAATGGGCATTCTAATGCTAATTCACAGGACAACTGACATGAAATTTACTGTTTACTTGGTAACTTGAGATCTGTTTAGAGTTAGTACCATGATGCTGCACATGTTAATTATTCTGTATGAAGGTCATGCTTAGACAGTACATGAATGACCTTGACCTCGTTTCTGGGGTCACAGTGCAACATACATGAATTTTACTCTTCATTATAACTTGAGAACTACTTGAACCTTGATGTTGCACATGTTAGTGTTCTGCTATAAAGTCAGACTTACTCAGAACATGGTGTCCTTGATCCTTTCCCAAGTTCATAGAGCTGCAAGTGTCATGAATGTCCAGATCAGCTGAGCATGGGCTGTTCACACAACCCTTTTTTTTGAACTCTTACACTGTCCGTTGTGAAAGTGTCTATTTGGCCATCCAATTTAGACAACTGCTGCCTGAGTTGTTTTATTCGGGCAAACTTCTTGGCCTTCCTCAGGTCTCTTCGCTTTCTGCTTAACTGCAGATATAGCCTCTCTATTTCCTTATCCAATGACTCCTCCTGGTCGGCCTCCCCTGAGTCCAGACCATCGCCATTGTGATGCTCACTGTCACTATTGCCCGGTCCATTCCTGTTGTCTTGGTTGCTGACGCTGGCAAGGATTTACCCAAATTCATGTGTTAGATCTGCCGAGGCTCTTCCCTCAGCCATTGCCGTGTAATCTGGTGGGCTTCCCCTCTTACCAGAGGCTCCAGTCATCAAACCGCTAGGAAGGATCAGACGCGCAACGGTTAAAATCAGGATCAATGAAATCAGTTCTTCCAGCCAGTGTCTGTACTGCATGACAAGGATTTTCCGAACGATTTGAAAAGTTAACCGAAACACCTAAGACCAAAAGTGTGAACAACATAGCTAAAACGAGTATGAGGAAACAAGCTTGGCCCTCTGGGAACTGATATATATGAACAGAGCGTTCCCAAATGTAGACTGGTTGCAATTATGCATTTTGAGCCTCAAAATCTAAACATTAATATTGTTTCTAATCACAGTGTATAACACAAAATGTACATATCTCTTCCACATCATTTGCCAAGTGGTGTTGCACTTTAGAAAGCAAAAATGGTCCATTCTTTTGTAGACTTTCCTATATTTATGCACAATCAGTATGAGATGTAAGCAAACATACAGTATAGAAATTACAATTTGCAGGCTTCATTCCACCCACCAGTGGCACAGCAGTGGTTAATGGTTTTGACATCAAGCAGGACATTGCTGGTGTGCGTCAAAGTCTGGGACTGTGTCCTCAACATGATGTCCTCTTTGACACCCTCACAGTGGAGGAACACCTTGTATTCTTTACCAAGGTATGCTATTTGTACATTAACCTGGACATCAACTCCTGTGACAAAAAGGGATATTATTTTATGTGTAGGTCTGTCAGTGCTTATAACCAGAAAAATGGCACAGGTTTACCTGAATTGTTATTCCAGATTCAGAACTGCTTGTGAAACAGGCTGCTTATGCAAGGGTCAGCTCAGCTGTACTTCCAAACACAAAAAGAATGGACCAGGTCAATAACTTTCCTCAGTGCACTTGGGGCGTATTCCAACAAAGCCGGCCATTGAAACCTGTGTACTCTGTCAGCAATGAAGCACTGAAAGAGCTGAATGTGAAGTCCAAATTGAAAGTGCACACAAGAAAAATTTCATGACTCATTATCAAAAGAGTCATAGATTTACCTAAGAGAAGGGTGAAGTTGGTTTGCTTGAGATGATACACTAGGCTTCAGCTTGCAGAGCATCTCACCAGTCTATGACTCACTGGCCAATGACACTAGCTGATGACTCACCAGCTGATGACTCACCAGCTGATGACCTACTGGCCACAGATTTACAAGCTGATGACTCACTGGCCACTGACTCACCAGCTGATGACCCACTGGCCACTGACTCACCAGCTGATGACCCACTGGCCACTGACTCACCAGCTGATGACCCACTGGCCACTGACTCACCAGCTGATGACCCACTGGCCAATGAGTCACGAGTCAATGCAAGTGTCCATCAAGGACCTTGTGAGCCTTTAAGTATGGAGTGGTAGTGATGAGGGGAGAATTTTTGAAAATAATAGTTGAATTTGGGCTGTCTGGTGCTTTTAATATCTGGTGCTTTTAATATCCATAATTCAGGAAAACCTTAATTTATATTACTTTTTCTACTTGTGTATTTTATGTTGGAGACTTAATTATTTTTCACCTGGGAGAATGGGAGAGTTCTCATTTAGTCTAAAAACAGGAGCACCCACACCAAAAAGAGAGTCAGAACCTTTGATGGATGAACAGACAATAAAACTTCATGTCCATTTAATACGTAAAGTCATGTGGGTCCCAATTCCACTGTTTATTCATTAAACTTGGCACAAATGCTTGCTTCAGAAAAGTAATAGTACATTTTTTACTTTCCACGATATATTTGGAACCAACTGTCAGTGCCAAGTTGGAAGAATGCTCTGAATGTGAATTCTGAATGAATGATTGTATTGCAAGACACAATGTACATATGTATGTAACCAAATGCACTAGAATTTGTTTAGCTGAAGGGTTTCCCAAGTGAACGGGTGGGGGAAGAGGTGGATCGCATGCTGACAGAAATTGGATTGAGCAACAAGAGGAATGCATTGGCTAAGACGCTCTCTGGTGGCATGAAGAGGAAGCTGTCAGTAGGCATTGCTCTGATTGGTGGCTCAAAGGTAGGTCATCATGACAGCCTTTTTGTTTCTTTGCTCCAGAACATTCATTTTCTTTTGAAAGAAATCCAGTGATGCCTGAAGATAACATTCCAAGTTTTAGAGGATCTTGTGACTGTGTTAAATGCAAAGGCCAAAGAAATAACAAGCATTATGGCCAATATCTTAGAATTAAATGAAATCTAGAATAAAAGTTGACAGCATTTTTTCTGATATACTGCAAACTGACCAGTCCACTAAAGTGGATTGACACATGGATGCCAAAGCATTATCTTGTCAAGACCAAAATGGTCAAACATTTTTGCCAAAATAAAAGTTTTAATAGTTATGAAAAGCACACCTGTAAGCAAAACAAGTGAGTGATAAAGTTTTCTTCCAAAGACAAAATGTAATTGTGATAAATATGTTATAAATAAACTAACCTAACAAGGTTTATGCAACGTTTATTTTCAATTTGTGGACTTCAGTGAACAGAAAAACTTCCTTGTTCTGTAGACCTACATTCAAGAAACAACGATAATGTGTTGACATCACTAGCATGGCAACATGATGTTCCAGGCAAAGTGGCTACATTAGAATTTAATTGCTGACGAGCCAGTCACTGCAATAATATGACTGGAAACAATTAAACGTTGTTGCACTATAGAACATGTAGAATAAGTAAGCCATGGGTTGTCCACCTTCCCTTGTCAAATCATGGTGTATTACCATCAAGTGTAGCCATTGGTAACACATTTTCCTGCAGTACGTGCTGTGAAGTCTTTATCATATTTGATTGTTGGCTTTGTCTGTTTGCCCTGGGCGGAACATATAAAGACCCAAATGTTAAATGCACAAAATTCTTTTGTCAAGTCTGCATGTTCATTGATGAAAAACAAAAAAAGAAAGGCAAAGAAAGATAATATACTACAGTTGTTACTTGCAGGCATGATGTTGTCTGTTTAAATTACTCCTGCACATACATACACAGTATGTGGCTGGTTTCTTTTCTCATGTAACAAACTTATGGCAATAAGAAAGTCAGTTCCAAACTTGTATAGCATAGCCTTGACTTGAAGGCTGAACCAGATATAACCAGTTTTCCTCTTTTATCTGCATGATAATATGTCTGAAGATATAGATGTACTTCATGACTATGCTGAAACTTGTATGCATTGGACTCATTCTCCTTAAGTTGGACCTATTAATGCAAATACCTTAACCCGTAAAGCACTGATTTAAGACTGAGTCAACAGCTTTCCTTGGGGCACTGTACACACAATGTGCACAAAGTGCCCCGAGGAAAGCTGTTGACTAAGACTAGTTTTTGCTTAAGACTAGGCTTGCTGGTATTTGAATAAAAGGTATCTTCATGAGGAATTTGAATCTTTTAACCATTATATATTTGATGGTAATGAGAAAACAACTATATCAGTGATTAGCACTTTAAGGGTTAACACAACGAGGGGCACATTTCAGATACAATTTATTGGACACATCATCAGTGTAACAGGGAACCATCCGCCAGTGAAGTTGCTATGAAATAAATGTACATATTCCTACTTTTTTAAGCAGTTTTATTTCATTTGATTTTTTTTCTAATGATGGAGTTTAGCTTTTCAAAGGCAGAAAAGCTCCATGTCCCGACTTGATAAACAGTTAACTTGGGTACAGTGGGGGTGTCCAGATTGAGCTTTTATTTATTGCATGATATGTGCATTATACATGTTAAGAGTGGGGTGCCCACATACCCATATGGTAGGCAAAATAAAATAACTGACAGCTACTGTTATTTGGTACTCTGGTCACTAATTAGATGCCTCTCCATTTAACTGTTTGTTGGTGTTAAATGGGACTGCATTATGTGCATAAGCATACAGCTAGTTGTTCCCAATTTTAAAAGACCATTTCCAGGATGTTTGATATGAACTTTTGAGAATAGTATTACCTCATGTGTATTGTCCAAGAAAATACTTTACAGATCTCTGTACTTTTTTTTTTTTTTTTTTTTCATGTATAATTAACATTCAGATATATGTACATAAAATAAAGGATACTTCTTGTTTTTGTTTTTTTTTTCTTTGAACATAGGTTATAATACTGGATGAACCCACGTCAGGCATGGACCCTGATGCCCGCCGCCACACATGGGACTTACTGCAGCATTACCGTAACAGGCACACAATGGTGCTGACTACGCACTTCATGGACGAGGCTGATCTGTTGGGGGATCGTATTGCCATTATGGCCAGTGGTGTGGTGCAGTGTTGTGGGTCATCTCTGTTCTTGAAAAACAAATATGGTAAGGCATTTGCTGGGGATGGGGATGGGGTAGGGGGTGGGGTGCAGAATTCCAGATACAGTATGTCCTCTATATGCGCATATAACTGAATTTGAATTTAAAAAGTAAATTCAATGAATTCTCCATCAAGAAAACTACACATTTAACTCATTCCATACCAGTCCCTGGTTTTTCCATATATTTACCTAGATTTAAGATGACAATTGCAAATTTAAATTCTTCATGAAAAGAGCTTTCGTTCAAGTACCAACATGCGTATAGTCTTAAGTCAGTGGTTCTGGCACTGTCTGTGACCATAGTATGGAATGATTTCACTGATGTATCAGGTCCATATTGTCAAAAAGTATAATACCTAATATGACATTGATGTTCCCGATTTTTAAGACAAATGCCATCTATCACACAAAAAGGTGTTTAATGTGGAAATGTTCGCTTTTATACAAATAATGGAAGGACAACTCATGCAGGTTTTAGGAAATGTCACTTAAAAGAAGCAGTTATATCTTTTGTTGAAATTAGATGGGATCAAAGGTCATCCTACATGAGGCATTAATCGGGACATGTTTAGTTTGGCTTAATCCCTCGTGTATATGTATGTGACCCTGCAACCGGGAAAATAGGACTCAAAGGACTCAAGGGACTGAAATGGCTTTATTTGACAACTGTATGACATAGAACATATCAGACAGAATGTCATTCGAGTTAGATAAAAACACATCAACAAAACAGTACAGTATACAAAATAACGTTCAAATATATATACTGTCAGGATAACTCCAGTTAAGGAATACATGATTCTGCTATCACTGGAGCTACCTAGAACACATAGGATTACAACATTAGCACCTGGTTGTGTATAATATAAACACTGGTTATCTGGAACTGGGGGGGGGGGGGGGAAGGAATTCAGGCCATGGTGGGACTAAAAAAAAAATAAAACACATAAATAAAATTAAAAATGTGCCATATCAAACTTTCGATTAATTTCTGTTGCATATATAGCAATACACAACTGAACATATTTCGGAGTATTCATTGATAAACTGCAATAATTTTACATACTTTGAAAATCAGGTGATAAGAGTGAGTTGTTACTTTGTCTGTTATTGTCTCGCCAGCGTTAGCTGTTTGCGAGACTAAGCTGTCACTTTCCGTCCGTCCGTCCGTCCGTCAACCAAAAACTTCGGAGTGGCATTATTTCACTAACTAGATCAGATAGGGCTATCATACTTGGGTGGATGATTGATTGTAATCATCACTAGAGATGTGGGCCATCAATGTTACACTTCATTGATTACTTCATGCTTCATTGAGCATTGGAGAAAAACTTCGGAGTGGCATTATTTCAGTAACTAGACTACATAGGCCTTTCATATTTGGGTACATGATTTAATGTAATCATCCCTAGAGACGAGGGTCATCACTGTCACACTTCATTGATTACTTCATGCATGATTGAGCATTGGAGAAAAACTTGGGAGTGGCATTATTTCAGTAACTACACTACATAGGCCTTTCATATTTGGGTGGATGATTTATTGTAATCATCCCCAGAGACGAGGGTCATAACTGTCACACTTCATTGATTACTTCATGCTTGATTGAGCATTGGAGAAAAACTTCGGAGTGGCATTATTTCAGTAACTACACTACATAGGCCTTTCATATTTGAGTGGAAGATTTATTGTAATCATCCCTAGAGACGAGGGTCATCACTGTCACACTTCATTGATTACTTCATGCTTGATTGAGCATTGGAGAAAAACTTGGGAGTGGCATTATTTCAGTAAGTAGACTACATAGGCCTTTCATATTTGGGTACATGATTTAATGTAATCATCCCTAGAGATGAGGGTCATAACTGTCACACTTCATTGATTACTTCATGCTTGATTGAGCATTGGAGAAAAACTTGGGAGTGGCATTATTTCACTAACTAGACTACATAGGCCTTTCATATTTGGGTGGATGACTTATTGTAATCATCCCTAGAGATGAGGGTCATCACTGTCACACTTCACTGATTACTTTATGCTTGATTGAGCATTGGAGAAAAACTTCTGAGTGGCATTATTTCACTAACTAGACTAGGAAAGGCTTTCATGCTTGGGTGGATGATTCATTGTAATCATCCCTAGAGATGAGGGTCATCACTGTCACACTTAGAAGCTTCAGAAGCCTGTTGAAATTGGATGACCTCAACTGATTTCAACGACCTAAATGTATTTTCATGGGTGAAATGCAAAACGTGGCGTTACCACTGCAACTTTTGACGAATTCAAGCCAAGTTTACCAAACTTACACCACCTTTGCTTCTTAGGAAAGCTTTAGAAGTCTATTGAAAGTGGGTGGCCTTGATGTATTTTTAACCTACTTTGGAGGTCAGATGCATTGCATCCTCGAATGTACAATGCTATTCATGGCCAAGAGTCAAACCAAGTTCACCAAATTTATACTAGCTTTGCATCTTACAAAACGTCAGAAATCTCTTGAAAGTGGATGACTTTGACCTACTTTTGACTCGACAAATCTTATTTTCCTTGTGTGTCTTGGGTATAGTTGATTGTAGGTCCCTAGTTACTATTTAACATGAATAGCAAAGTACCTATGCTTTATTTTTGGTGTTCTTAAATTTATCTTGGAAGTGTCCTTTGAAGGTCAAACTTAGGTAACTGAACATATGAAGTCATGTTGGCCAAGGGGTATTAAGTGCTTTACATGACATCTTTCACTACGAAGCTTGAAACTGGCATGTCAAGCTCTGATTTGTATTAAGATGTTATATACTTTATTGGCCATTTTGTTTAAAAAAAAAAAAAAGTGGTATATTCTGAGTAAATATATTGAGATTTACTTGATACATTCAACATCTGCTAAATACCATTATAATGTTTGGTCTTACAATTACATTGCTACTGAATGCTGGCGAGACATTCATGCCCCCTGGGCATGGCTCTGGTATTTGAAGAAGTTGCTAGACCAGTGTCATCCATAAAGATGCATGTGGATTGCTCATTTAACGTACTGAATGATCTGTGCTTGTGAGTAATGACTTTATGTATTAAATATACCCGAAGCATAAACCTGTCAGGCCTTTTTTCAAAAATCAGTGCATGAAGGAGGTGTTTCCCCTTTGTGCCAGATTTGTGTTCGTAACTGTTTTGCTATACTTTTTTTCCAAGTAGAATAAACATGTACAAATATTATATTTATGGAGAAAAAAATCAAATGCATATCAAATATATCTGCCACAGAGCAGCTCAGCAATTGAATGTACTGTATTAGTATGCAAGACTCCTTAACTGTAATACATGTACCAAGCATGCAATATATTGTTCTTTTATCTGGTATCTCTATTGCTCTATTATCTGTGTTTTTTTTCTGCAACAGAGCAAACAAAGCTTGAAAAACTCCAAAAGAGAACTTTGCAATTTAATTTCAGTGACTTTACATCTATCTATCCTGAACCCTTGGCAAAGGCAAATTCCCCTAGTCTTAAATTAAACAGAATGTGACGAGTAGTAATTGAAAAGTTCAAAATACTAAATGAGAAAAGCCCCACATACATAACTAAAGTGATTAAGAATAAAACCACTGGTCATAATTTGTGTGCAAATGCAAATGTCATGGTCGAAAATGTAAGGACAATCAGATGGGGCCTCCATACTTTAAGATACTAGGGGCCAAAACTGTGAATAAACTCCCAAAGCATCTGAAGAAAAATGTTGACTTTTTGACGTTAAAGTTAATGATTAAAGATTGGAATGGACTGAAATGCAAATGCTCAAGATGTAAATTTGATCTTAGTCATGTCTAGAACCTAGACATCTGCTTTTATATTGAAATTTTAATCATTTCAGCCACCTTTTGTTGTATATACTATTCTTTTTTCCTTACAATCAACTCTCGGTGATATGAACTCTAGGCTAGTATTTGTATTTTTACAAAACCGAGATTAAATAAAGATTGTATGTATGTATGTATGTATGTATGTATGTATGTATGTATGTATGTATGTATGTATGTATGTATGTAGGTAGGTATGTATGTATGTATACAAGTCGTATTTCTGACATTTCCAGAATGTTTAATATACCCATGTATCTGTGCAAAGAGGTCACATTCCTGTATTTTAGAACAAGACAAACCATCACAGATTAAAATAAGAACTCCACAGCTATGTTTTTCTTGCACAAATTATTATCTGTGTATTTGGCTGGTATATTTGAATAGTCATCTTCGAATTTGCCATTTCATTGTAGACAAGAGTATCACAAAACAATTTGGCAAAGGAAGACTGATATGAATATTTTCCAATGATTTCCCATCATCTGAGTAACTTAGTGCCCACAATGATTGAAATAGACACAAGTTTGTTTGTTTGCCACCCAACATAAACAGAAGTGGAGAGAAGTATTTATCAATGTGTGGAACATTGAGACTGAGAGTAATCCAATGCTTGTGGCCTAGTGTATCCCTGCAAAAGCTCTAAACATGAAGTGCATGTGTGGCTTGTTGCTTCACTTTTGAGCAATAAATCAAGACCTGTAGTAGGGTTTTGCTTGATGTGGTGGTGCCTGAGAACCAGATAATTAATATTTGGACAGACTTATAAAAAACTACATGAGAAAAAATATTAGATGAGGAATTCATTTTCACTAGATTTGTGCTCACAAACCTTTTCAATGGAACTGTAGTTTTTTGCATGATTGATTACATATGTGACGCAAATTTTAGTTGTGAATGCTTTGTGGTACATGTTGTAAAGGATAGGGAAATGACCTCTTTGAAAAAACAAAATGATCAATTTATGAGTAATCAAAATTGCCATGACTAATGGTATTCTCTCTTGACTTTACGAAGCTGAAGTTAGACTGGATATGCTGGTATGTGAATGACAGGTCTGGCATTAGAAATAGGAAGGGGGGAATATAATAGTTATTCAGGTAAGTGTGACTAATGTTGTGATGAGCACTTAAAGGGTTAATTATTTCTATAAATCAGGTGCTGGGTATCACATGGTCATCGTTAAGGAACCTGGTTGTGATGTGGACCGCATCACAAATGTTATACAGAGCTATATTCCTACAGCTGAAATGGAGAGCAACATTGGAGCAGAGCTGGCTTACATTCTTCCTCAAGAGAGTGCTGAAATGTTTGAAAGACTTTTCACCGAGTTAGAGACAACCAAAGCAGAACTGAAAATTTCCAGTTACGGAGCGTCAGTGACCACAATGGAAGAAGTTTTCTTGAGGTGTACTCTCCTTTAAATTTCCTTTTTTTTCTCTCTCTTTTTTTTTGGGGGGGGGAGGGGGGTGGCACAGGTCAGTTTGTTATTCTGTTCATATATCCTGTATACATATGGCATTTTGCCGTACACAAAACAGTATGAAAAGTACATTTGCTGTACACCATTGAAAAAATTAGAAATACAGTTCCCTCACATGGTCATTTGGAAAATAGTTAAAGAAGTCCCCGGTCATATGGTCATTTGGAAAATTTGAAAGTCCCCAGTCACATAATCATTTGAAAAATAGATTTACTGGCAACAATTATTTTTAAAGGTTTGGATGTAATGCATGATGTTATATTTGAAAATGGGGTCAAAATGCATGTTGGAAAATGTGCCTGTTTCTGTGTAGCAGATGTGTACATTTTCTCCTTGTTTACAAGAAGTAGATGTATATAAACAGGGTAAAAAATACCCCTCTACATTCCTGACCAAAGTTGTAAGATTGTTAACGTCGCATGTTAAATTCCACATTTTGCTTCAGAGTTGGTGAAAGCAATGACAGGAGTGGAACTCTGAGAGAACGACTACAACAGAGTGGCGTAGATCCCACCAGCTTCAGCACATCGTACTCAGACATAGAACCACCGTCAGTCAATGGAGCTGTCACAGAGGACAGGCCGAGTCAAACGCCACATTTTGCCAGCACCACAGGTAAGGGCAGACTTACAGATAAATGAAGCACAACCTCTAAGGAAGGCTCAACATGATCGTCAATTTTAATTGGGACTTAGACCACCTACCTCTAACCTGTACTTAGAAAATTACGATTTTCCTAAAAATCACATCAAACACTTGTAAATTTGAGTCGTAACATCCATCATTTTCTCGTCATCATCAAGGCTTACAAAGCTGTTCATCCCCCTCAATCCCCACATCTATAAGTATTGTAAGGTCTAATATTAAAATAATGAAGAATGTAACTGACCCTGTGCTACTACAGCCATACACATTTACATGTATGTGTCTCCTCTGTTCAAATAGGAGAGGCCACAGTTAGTAATTCCATGTATTTTCTGTTGAATACACACAACAATACACAAAACCTTTCCAGGCTAGAGTCGTGTATTTCCATTGGATTGTATGTTTTAAAAAAAAACTTGAATTAACTGGCTACCTTTTCAGCGAATGAAATCAAACGGTTTAAACATATTTTATTTCCAAAAATGATAGGAAAATAGGCACCATGCCTATGTGAATTCCTCTTGTGAAATCAAATTTTCACAATCATTCAAGTCATCCATCATGAAAAAGATCAGTGTTTCTGCATCCAGTGGTTTTAAGTTTAATACTAACTTGCAAATTACAATGGGAAGTGATGGGAATACACAATCCTAACCCATCTGACTGAAGTGTCCATTACAATTTTCAGACAATGTTGTTGCCTACAACATCACTTTTTCTATTCTTGCTCTTCCCTATTTGACATTTTTTTTTTTTTGAAGACTTCAAAAAAGCTTAAATAATATTGAATCTCTTCTCTAAATTTCAATACCAGGGGAAAGTATAGGAACATTACATGTTGTGCAACTTACAGGTGGCATGCCCTACTGGAATCTTACTATGATTTTTTTTTCTCTGTTTCAGTTATCATGACTTGCACCAAGCGTAATCTGGGAGCTGTGCTATACTTGCAGCAGTTCTGGGCCATGTTTGTCAAGAGAGTCCTGCACACTTTCCGAAACTGGCTGATCACCATCACACAACTGGCAGTGCCCCTCTTCTTCCTCATCATGGCCCTTGTGGTATTGAAAACTCTCCCAGGACCCCATGATTCACCGCCATTGCTTCTCAAGTTAGAACAATTCTCAGACAGTGTTGTGGCCTACAACATCAGTGGTTCCAAAGGTGTTTCATCAGAACTTGGGCGCATCTATAGTCACTTGTTTGATCCTAGTAATACTGACACAGTGCTGGTGAATAACCTCACCCTGTTTAGGGAGGATCCTGACCTAGAGAAATTCTTGGTTAATGAAGGGGTTCAGAGCAAGGCAAGGTACATTAATCATTATATAATTGCCAGCTCTTTCAACGATACATCTACAAATAAAACTGAAGCAGTGGGACATTTCAATAACCAGGCTTATCATACACCAGGTGTCACTCTTGCAGCCTTAGGGGAGGCCGTCTTGAAGTATTTCACCAATGACACCTATTCCCTTCAAGTGACAAATCACCCCCTTCCCAGGACGTTCGATGACAAAGTTAATGATGAATTTACAAAGGAGACTGTTGGCTTTAGTATTGCCTTCAATGTTTTGTTTGGATTGGCTTTTCTTGCCAGCAGTTTTGTCCTATTCCTCATCAAAGAACGCACAGTTAAAGCAAAACACTGCCAATTTGTTAGTGGTGTCCATTCTTTCACATTTTGGTCCTCGACTTTCTGCTGGGATTTGATCAACTTCATGATTCCATGCGTTTGCATTTTGATATGTTTTGTGGCTTTTAACATTGAAGCGTACAATGACCCCACGAGGCGGGGCTACCTCATGCTGCTGTTCCTACTTTATGGCTGGGCTACTTTGCCCTTTATGTATCTACTGTCATTCATCTTCGCAGTGCCTTCGAGTGGATTTGTGTGGCTCACCATGTTTAACATTCTCTCAGGTAAGATGAGGCAGGGTTATTTTGATGATACTCTATGCAACAATATTATTGACTTTTATCAAAACCCTAATGATAAAAATCCACTTTTATACATTTGATCAAAAGGTCGTCAAAATTACATATCCTGGAACTCGTAAGTAACGAACTGTGTTAACATGTTGTACCTAGATATTGCCCAACATAGTTTCACAGTAAAGTTATTTTACTCATTCAAAACGTTGTGGTTTAACTAGTTACAGAGGGCACCACAAACAGCCCAAGGTATGACATACCTGTCAACATTCCAAAGCTGAAAATAGGGAGATTTTTGTCATTTTTTTAGAGTCCATGCAGGAGATTTGTATTTTTACAAAGAGTATAATAGAAAACTCTCAATTTTCATGGGGGAGAATGTACCAAATTTTCGAAATTCTGTAGGTAAACTTGACAATTTTTGATAACAAAAGTGGGAGACTCCCACCGTATCCCGGAGACTTGACAGGTATGATATGATGTAATAAGCTGAAAATAGGGAGATTTTATCGTAATTTTAAAAAATCCATGGGGGAGATGTGTATTTTTACAAAGAATATAATAGAAAATACTCAATTTTCATGGGGGAGAATGTGCCAAATTTTTACATATTCTGTACATAAACTTAGACAATTTTTGATGAAAAAGTGGGAGACTCCCACCTTATCAGGGAGACGTGATAGGTATGGTATGATGTAATAATGTGTCAAAGGTCATTGTGGGGCACAATGTTTAAATGTATAGCTGTTGAAGACTGAGGGCAACTTGCCTTGGTTTGGATGGGTGCAGTGTACTTGACCCACAAGGACGGCTGTAGACCAAGAGCATGCAGTCATAATATGTCTTACATCGTTTGTACAACACGTTTTCTGTTGATGAAAAATTCAGTGGAAAACATTGGGCAGATGGCATTCTACATCCTGGTACTTTTGGGCAATTTTAGCAGGAAATTAGATGAATATGGCCAGTGAACTGTCTGATATCCCATAGATAGCCAAAATATGTGTGTGAACACCATGTGTAATGTGTAGCATCATATGTGTACATGTTACTACCATCAGATAAACCATAAAAGTGCTTATTTCTACACTGAGTCAACAACTGTACTCGGCATTGTCTGTGTGCAGTGCTCCCAGTGCTTACACAGAGGAAAACTGTTGACCTGAACATAAATTGATTTTCCAATGAACTGCCATGCTGCTTTGTGATTGAAAGACTTTTGCATGGGGACTTTGAAGGTGGAATTGTGATAATAGTTCAGATAAGTGTGAGTATAGTTATGACTAGCATTGGAAAGGTTACCATGCTTGCAAATGCATAGCAGCATCTCAGAAGCTGGTGTAAGATGATGCTAGAAGTAAGAAAATCTGATCGATAGTCAAAAATGTGGAATACATTCATGGCATGAGCTGATCTCCAGGCATGTTGATCAGTACTGCCATCTTGCCGATATACAGGAAACACAAACATGTAAGTGACATGTATATTTTCTTGCAGGAATTGCCACTATATTGGCTGTGGGCATACTGGGAATCCCAGAGTTAGGCACACAGGATATCTCCAAAGCCCTTGAGTGGGTGTTCTTGGTGTTTCTGCCAAACTTCTGTCTGGGTCAAGCCTTTGAAGATTTTTACTCCAACTATCAGTTTCTTCAGACCTGCAACACCGACTTTGTGCAAAAATTTGTGTGCCCAGGAGTAATAGAAATGAACATGACACTTTCATGTTGCAAAGGTATGTACAGTGTACTACATATTTTCTGATGTTTTGTTTCTCTATTATGCATCATGTTTTCAGCAGCCTAAATGTGATTGTACATTCAGTTTTGAGATGGCTCCTTGTCCATTATATTGTTCATATGTTGTCTGTGGTTCACAAGTAACATCTTATATAACTTCTCCAAAATCTTTGCGAGGCCGTCTTCAAAGTTGATTGGAACACACCATGGGTGTGAGTCTCTGTTAAGTATCTCAAATGGTTATACTTCAGTGATTTTTCAGCTGATTGATTGATTGATTGATTGAGTTTGTTTGTTTGTTTGTTTGTTTGTTTGTTTGTTTGCTTGCTTGCTTGCTTGTTAATTTGTTTGTTTGTTTCAAATTTTTGGCTAATAGCCTTTAAATGATATACATGGAGGACCACTGGTAGATGCCGCTGGAGCTTTGTTTGATCAAATGGTGGGGCTGTGATTTTTTTTTTTTTTTGTATTTGTTCTGATTTTTTGTGTTATTTTTTAATTAATTCCAAACCACAAGCTGAATTTTCTGTAAACTCTGTAGGGAGCTTTGTTTGATCAAACGGTGGGGCTGTGATTTTTTTTTTTTTTTTTTGTATTTGTTATAATTTTTTGTGTTTTTTTTTTAATGAATTCCAAGCCACAAGCTGAATTTTCTGTAAACTCTGTAGGGATATATCTTGATATCCGCTAAACTTGTTATCTAGGTGAAAGTTTCGTCTTTTGCTGAATATTCTAGAATTTTTGAAAGTACACAATGATGGGTCAGAGTAAATGCTTGCATGCATATGGTTACTATAGGGATACTTGAGTACATCATGCTCATCTATTACATGCAGTTTTCTCCAAAACCATTGAGTAGATTAACATCAAACTTTGTAGGAATGTACCTTGGGCAGATCTCTATCAATTGTCTGCAAAGGTCAAGCTCCCAGGTGACACAAAGTTCTAGGCTTTTATTTTTCTTTCAGCTGGGACAAGGCTGTCCATAACAGCCTTCTTTTTGAGTCAGTCATCTCAATATGTATAGCTTTTTGCAACAAGTATTAAAAAGTTTTATGCAGCATTAAAAGTGTCACTATGAGTTCCCAAGACATTTCCTTGTCACCTTGGTCAAATTGATGAGTTTTATGACCCTGAAGCAAATTTTATTATGATGGAAAATAGATCAGTTTAAACAGGACTCAGAAGACATCAGCTTGGAATACTTGAATGCTCATGTCAGAGAATATTTGTTCCCCCCTAAATATTTATTCCCCCAGGAAGGAATATACAGTAGTACCTGCTGTATGTGGCCACCCCATCTGCCAAGGAAAAGTGGCCACATATAGCAGGTGACCTGTCACCACAGGTAAATTTTACAAAGAAATTGACTCCTGTGTCTGAGCCTAGTGACAACACATTAGCTCCTCACTGTGAAGATGACCTTGGAAGTCTTACTGGAAGAATCATTCTTTTGTTTATCCAATACTTTGAAATTGTGCCTGGTACATGTTCTTGCAGTATGCCTAGGCGTGTTACAAAATTCCAAGGGGTGGGATTCCGCATATTACCTGTTGGATTTAGGTTCAGGGGTTCGCTTTGCACAGTGCAAACAAGAAAAAAAACTTCCTCAGTCGTGTGGGAAATTATGTCGACATACTCTTTGATGTGTAGTGCACCTATATTTTTATTAAACAGAAAAAAAAAATAGATCATTGAGTGAAATATGGACACTTGCTACAAACATGATGAATGCATGATTCCATTAATGTAGAGTGGTGTATTCAGGCTTCTGCTGTTGACTGTGGGGAATATCGCTTAATTTTAGTGCAAGTATATTACCAAACGACTTCCTCATATCTTCCGCTTCCAAGACTGGATGTCTGGATCCAGCTCTGTATATTAAACAACTGCATCATTCATGGTGGGATAGATAATAGTATATTTGGTTATGTAGGACACTTCTGATAAACAAAAAAAGAAAACAAACTAACAAATCTTTGAAAAAAAATCAGGAGGGCTATAGTGATAGTTGCTTCTATACACTTTGATAATTGCTGTGTAAACATTGTAGCTAGTAAACACTACTGCAGTGCCACTGAATTAATCTTTATGTTGTTTACTTTCCAAAAATGCATACTTTGTGGAATTTTTTTTAGTGTAGTTAGAGAGTTATGAGAAGAAAATTGTCCCTCATGACTAAAGCCAATGCTAACGTGCCATATATCCTAAACACTTGTGTTCTATGTGTAGAGCAAAGCTGCAGCTTGTTAATGGCATGGTTTTCCTAAGAGGGTGTCCAGCAATGGCAGCTCATACCATCACCTGGTGTTTCGTTCAGCTGTGATACATTAGGCTGTGATTGGTCTGCAGGTGCCTTGTGATAGTTTCAGATGGAGGATACCTTGTGTAAAGTGTGTTAATTTTATGTCTCAAAAACAACTTACAGGGATGCAATTTTCTTGAAGCAAGCACATGACATGTTATGTAGTTATCATTCATTCTTGGTTGTGCAAAGCATGACCAGAAAGCAAAACCCTGCAACAAAAAAAAAAAGAAATCCTGACTCTACTCCTTTAAGTAGTGTGTAAGTAAGTAATTATCAGGATTTCACAATTAGTATGGAGATTCTTCAAGTGTTGTCCTTTTTGCTCAAGAATTTCTAATTTGGCAGGAGAAGCAAGTAATGAAAAGTGAGTCCATGCGTGGTAAATGAGGGGAGCACTTATGTGATTTGGATTTGAAAATAGCTTATGATTCTCAGTTTCTCATATCCAAAGGTAAATTTATTCCAGACTCTGACTGGTGAAGGAAAAAATAAGTTGCTGAATAAGTCTGCTCCTGGTCTGAAATGGGGTAAATCAAATCTCTTGCCATCAAGAAATTTAGCCGTGGTACCAAGTATTACGATCTTGTGGTGCTCGCTCTGTGGAAATAATAGACTGTACTAAGCTGTTTGGAATAAGATTTGTCCTATTTTGTACATAAATATCAGTTTGGTTTTTTCTCTACATGTATGACTAGCTAAAGTTTCCCATCCAAGTTCATTCAGTTTGGTATTGGCAATGCCATCAAAAGTTTCAGTAGCTATTCAGGTGCAGACAGCTAAACTCCATGAAATTTGCCACATCGTTTGTGGTGCATGCATCTCAGACAGGATTTCCATTATGCAAAATTGGTCTGGTAGAAGATTTGTGAATAGTTTCAGATCTATAGTTTGTTGATCAAAGCAAAATTTGAGACTTTTCACAATGTTTCAATAATTTGTCTGCTTTTGAGACACTGTCAGCAGTATGAGTAGACCATGGTAAGGCAGAGCAAAATGGAATTCCCAACTGCTTATTAGTATTGACATCTTGCAGAGTGTAACCTGGAACATTAGCAGGGATTGGACTGGTGGATTTGAGCAATTTTATTTTCCGTGTGATCAGAATACTGTCTGTTTTAAAGGCATGAAAGGTTATGAACAAGTCATTCAGCCATTCTTCAATAAATTAAGACTAGACTTAATCATTTGAGCTGCCTCAGCAGGATTATCAACCTTCAGAAAGAGACATCATCTGCAGACTATTCAATATTCATTTTCACTAGGACAACAATATGATTGATATGAGAAGCATATTAAGTGGTCTCAGAATTGACCCTTGGGGGACTTCAGCATGGACCATTCCCCATCTAGATGACTGACCTTCAATGACAACTCATTGATGGTGATTTTAAGATAATCTGCAAACCAACTGAGCAAATTGGCATCAGTGTTGTTTTTCTTAAATTTGAATAATAGTCCAGAGTGGCACACTTTGTTAAATGCTTTGCTGATGTCCAAAAGTTCTAGGCAAACCTCTTTCTGCATATTCACAGCAAGACACAACATACAGTACAGGCATAAATCCAGACTGATAGGCAGAGAGCAGTACGTTATCTCTAAAGAAGTTGAAAGTATATTTTAAGACTGTTTTTGTTTTGTTTTGTTTTGTTTTTTGTTTTTTTTTTTTTTTTTGGGGGGGGGGTATAGCTTTAGGATTTTCATTTGATAGAATGGAGTAACATGTGTCACCCAGATATTTTAAGCTGTCCATTCAGGCTATAAGCCTTTTTTTAAACTTGATTTTTTTTTCTTCATTTTTTTCAGGACATTGTGGTGACAACTGTGCAGACTTCCAAACCAACTACCTAGCCTGGGAGAAAAATGGAATAGGGCGTATGCTTGTGTTCCTGGCCATACAAGGATTGATGTACTTTCTTCTGCTCTTCTTGTTGGAATCTGGTTCCCTGCGAAGATGCTGGTACAAAATAACTATGACAAAACAAAAAAAGCCGACCAGAGTTAGCCTTAGTAGACAAAACAGTCACATTGCAGTGGAGGAAGACAGTGATGTCTTCACAGAACGACAGAGAATTCTCAGTAATAATGTCAATGATTCTCTGGTTTTAAAAGACCTGACTAAATATTATGGAAATTTGCTTGCTGTTGATAAGCTGAGCATTGGCATACCACAGGGAGAGTGCTTTGGCTTGCTGGGCTTAAACGGAGCTGGCAAGACAACAACATTTAAGATGTTGACTGGGGATGAGACTGTGTCTTCAGGCAATGCCTTTGTGGATGGTTTTGATCTCATGGACAACATCAAGACAGTAAGTACAAAGGGTCGTTGTGTGCTTCTTTATGGTATGAAGGAAGCATTTACATTTATACATGGAAGACTAGCACTGTGCAGAATTTGAGTAGATGCATACATGTATGTGCTGTAAGGATATAAAGAACCAGAGAGTATACCTATAGTCTGTAAGGATATAAAGAACCAGAGAGTATACCTATAGTCTGTAAGGATATAAGAGACCAGAGAGTATGCATATAGTCTGTAAAGATATAAGAGACCAGAGAGTATGCATATAGTCTGTAAGGATATAAGAGACCAGAGAGTATACATATAGTCTGTAAAGATATAAGAGACCAGAGAGTATGCATATAGTATGTAAGGATATAAGAGACGAGAGTATGCATATAATCTGTAAGGATATAAAAGACCAGAGAGTATGCATATAGTCTGTAAGGATATAAAAGACCAGAGAGTAATATGTATATGGTCTGTAAGGATATAAAAGACCAGAGAGTATACATATGGTCTGTAATGATATAAAAGACCAGAGAGTATGCATGGACGTGTACATGTAGTCTGTTAGAAGAGTAAAGACCAGAAAGTATGCATCTATGCTGTAATGATGCAAAAGGCCAGATAGTATGCTTATACATGTGGTTAGTAAGAATATAAAAGACCAGAGCGCATGCATGTAGTCTGTAAGGATAAGAAAGGCCAGAAATATGCATGTAAGGCAACAAGAAGCCACTGAGTGAGAAATGTTAGGAACTGAAAGGCCAGAGAATATGCATACAGTTGGTGAAGATATGAGGGGCCACACAGTATGCATGTTGTTTGCATTAAAAATAGGCCAAAGTAAGCATTTGTATACACTGACAGTATAAGAGGCCAAAGAAAATGCATGTAGTTTTTAAGAATACACAGGTGGTCTCTCAATGGAGGTGCAATAACATGGGAAAGATAGCAAAACAGACTTAGGAAATATGGTCCCTTATTCTTTCTTTCTTTCTTTCTTTCTTTCTTTCTTTCTTTCTTTCTTTCTTTCTTTCTTTCTTTCTTTCTTTCTTTCTTTCTTTCTTTTCTTCATTTGCCTGACATTTTATTTGAAAACTATTATATGTACATGTAGAAACTCTGAACTTGGCATGGTTATACCTCCATACGTAAATTCTGGTTCTCTTTGTGAAAAGGGGGGGGGGGGGAGGGGTAAATGTGCAAACTATGCAAATTAGGGCATTAAATGTTGAATATCTCTAAAACTATTATGGGTTGTTACAACTTCAATTCATAGGGTTGTGGTGTATGCACATCCAATGAACCACAAGAAAAAGTTGCAGAATTTTAATTTATGCTAATTAGGAGCACCTGAAACACTTAAATGTTGAGTATTTTCAAAACTATTATAATTGGAGGTGCCATTTTAAATTTAATTCATAGGTTTCTGCTGAATGGGGCATCCAATGAATCACAAACAAAAGTTGTAGCATTTAAATTAATGCAAGTATTTACCGCATTAAAATTAAAGCCTATTTTGGAGGATGGACAGATCGCTTTGCTTTGAAGCAAATCTTGTTTTCAGGTTATTGAGATGTTTGTGGAAAATGAAAATGATTAAATAATTTGGGTTTAGGAAGGTCCATAATAGGAGTACCAGAAGTTCTCTGTTGCAGGATGCATCTGTATTAAGCCTTTCAGTGCCAATTTTTTTACTGAGTCAACAGCTTTTCTTGGTGCGCATTGGGCGCATTGCTCCCAGTGTGCACCGAAAAAAGCTGTTGACTTGGGATATTCTTTAAGGAACTATAGGCATACTGGTGCTTGAATGAAAAGGTCTTTTACAAGGAATACCAATATGGGATCGTAATGATAAGTCAGACTAGTTTGATTGACTTCAGACCTGATTGGCACTGAAAGGGTTAATAAGAAGTAGCACCCTGACCTTGACCTTCATATAAGGTTATAATTTTTGATATTTTGATTGAGGGAAAATCTCCAATAGTAGATGCAGTATGACTTTCAAGGTGACAAATGTTATCAAAATCGTGAGCTGTATGCAACTGAGGTAGCATAAATTGTGCGAGTTTGTACTCTTTAGCCATGTACAATTTATCATAACAAGTACTTTTAACAAGCACAATTGCAAGGTCAATGTGGCTGGCTGCAGTACTTTATAGAATGAATTCATAGAGGTAGAATTTCAGCAACATAAAATGCATTTGATAACACAACCCTCCTCAGGTCATGTGTCATTGTGTCTCTGTCATATCAAGTATGACGCAAGGGAGACTCCCATTAGAAGCTGCACCCCAACTTCATGGGCCTGAACCAGGCAGGAAAAAAAATAACATGTAACACAAGCTGCATCTTGTGTTAGAGAATTCACAGTAGGCTTAATTTGTCAACAAAAGCAGTATAATGCCATGGGCATGGGTCTAAATAATTAAGTTATTTATCCTGTCTTCAGATCCAGCAGAGATTGGGCTACTGTCCCCAATTTGATGCCTTGATTGATCAGCTGACTGGCCGAGAGACACTGCACATGTACGCACAACTGAGAGGTGTGCCCTCCATACAGATCCCTACCATAGCACATGACCTCATACAGGCCTTGCTATTGGAGGAATACGCAGACAACCTGGTGGGATCCTACAGGTACGAAAGACTCACAACACTGATTCTCATTTTTATATCAATGCGAGAGAGCTAACTTCTGGGTATTATTACATTTATTATAATAATTTTATAAAAACCCTCGATGTTGAGGAAATTACAAACATATGCAACTGTACATCAAAATATTAACTTCACAGATAATCATACAAGCATTAAATGAAGTATTTCCCACAAGCTAAAATATAATACATGTAGGTTACATCATTAGGCTGGAAGCTTCCCTGTACTATATAATCACAACAAAACTGATGCTTAGGTGAATTATTATCATGATATTGTGTTCAAATTCCTTGTGAAAAGACCTTTTATTCAACTATAGACATGTCTGCCAATACATGTAAGTTTGCAGAATAACTGGGCCAGGTCAACCAGTTTCATCAGCACAAGGAAAGCTGTTTTCACAGTCTACATTTTAACATTGATTCAGTTAACAATGATAAATTTTTTGGGGAAAAACTTGTGACCTTAATAATATTGAATAAAATACTTTTGCTGATGAAATACCATGCACCATTTTGACACATCAGTGTGGAATTATAGCATGCTGGTGACACTCCTTTAAAATGTGGAAGAAATACTATGTATTCCATTCATTTATATGGGATCCCCAAATCAAGGATAAACAGTTAAACTGATCAAATATATAAGTTTAGCTGAAGGATTGTAAACAGTTCAAACTGCAGAATGTGGTAATGACTACCAGGAAGTGGTTCTGGACAAAAAGACACAAATACAGTAATGTCCAGAGTCCAACTGAACAATGCATTTAATAGTTCACCAGAAGTTTCATAGCAGCCAAGAGGTGCCCAATTGGATAAATGACTCTCCTTATGAGATTGATTAGCATAATATAAGTGAACACAAGGAAATAGAACAAAGATGTTATGTACACCCACACAGGCCTTCAAAATACTCAGCATGAGACTTGGCACTTTCCTTTTTATTGCTGAATCATCCTGATTATCTTCTGAAGCACTTTAGTGTCAGGGTCTAAAGGTTTGTTAACATACAGCAAGTAACCTCCAGACTGCCACACAAATATTGACAATATTTGAAAAGGTCAAGAGCACTTACCTTTTTAAAACATTAAGGTACATTTAAATAAAGCTTGTCAAAAACATAAAATAGTATGCAATTCATAACTTGGTCACCACAGCTGACTTGCATTAAAAATTCGTACACATGTGTTATAATGATTATTGTGATTATAAATTTTTCAGTGGTGGAAATAAGCGAAAGCTCAGTACAGCCATAGCATTGGTGGGTGACCCACCAATCATATTCTTGGATGAACCTACCACAGGGATGGACCCTGTTGCCCGGAGACTATTATGGGATACCTTATCTCGTGTCAGAGCCAGTGGCCGTACACTTATTCTTACTTCCCACAGGTAAAGGCACAAATGAGTCTTAGGTCACGTATAAAACATTTTGTGTGTTTTAACTGTGTGTAGTGAAACCTGCATTGAGCAACCACCTTCAGAATAAGACCAAATCTGGTGTTCGCAAAGTCAAGTGGCCTCTCATAAAGTTTACAAACCTATATTAAATAAAACTTGTTTGTGAAGAGTTTGCAAAAAAAAAACCTTCTACTTAAACCAGGCAAAACCAAAATTGTTTGCATATTGTTGTCTGCTTCAATGATTTTTAGTCTAAATAAAAAAAAAAAAAAAGGGAATGGTAGACAAGCTAAATGAGAAAAGCATGGCTCAGGTCAGCAGCTTTCCTGGGAATGGGTGAGCTCCCAACTCTGCCCCTGGGAAAATGTTGACTTCTTTCAGTTTAAAAGGGAAAGGCATAAATTAAGTTACATGGTGGTACGTGCTACATTGTATTACCATTGCGGGGCCTTTACGCTGGTAATGTCCCAGTAAGACCCAGAATAGCTCTTTATTTGATAGGCCTAGACACCTAGAATCAAAGGTCTTGAAAGGTTGCTTGTTTAGCAGACTCGGCTGCATGTTTCTTTTTACTCTAAATCCACATATAGAGTGAAAATTACAAGAATGCTTTCTGTACCAGTGCGTAACACAAAAATTGACCCGCTAATTTTCAATGAAACTCACAGAGATGGGAAATAAAACCATATTTTTGGGGGGGGGGGGAGGGGAGGCAGAGGGCTTTCTTGAAAATGCACTTGGCTGCGCATAAAGTACATCCGACTAAACGTGGATGTTAGTATGGTAGAAAAAAAAACATTGTGGATTATTATAAATTATTTATGATTTACTTTACCTACCGTACATCAGAGTAAACACAGCTGTTAACATGGTAGAAAGCCATTGTGTATTATTACTTATAATCTGCTTTCAGCATGGAGGAATGTGAGGCTCTATGCACCAGAATTGCAATCATGGTCAATGGTCAGTTTAAATGCCTAGGGAGCCCCCAACATCTGAAAAACAAGTTTGGTGAAGGCTACACACTCTTGGCAAAAGTTGGCCCCCTGGAGGGTGGAGGTGAGCCCCGTGTAGAGAAACTGATGGACTTCATCACCACAAGTTTCCCAGGAAGCGTCCTGAAGGATGTCCACCAGGGAATGGTCAACTATCACATCAGAGACACCAGCATATCCTGGGCTAAAATATTTGGCACCATGGAGCGAGCAAAACATACTTATAATATCGAAGATTACTCTGTGAGTCAAACCACGCTGGAACAGGTCTTCATCAATTTTGCTCGGTCACAAATTCCACCACAGGAAACCAAAGAAGGGTGTTTAGGAAGGTGTGGCTCGGCTTTTGGACTCTGTTGCTGCTGCTGTGTGGGATGCCCATCTAGGGAACAAGAACTCGTAGATGTTGTGGAGCAATGATGACACGGAAACATAGGTACATCAGTCTTAACACACAGAGTTGGGTTTTGGAACTTTTTAAGGTATTTTTGTGCTTGATTTTTATGCAACTGTGTTAGAAATCTCTAGAAATCAGCTAGTAAGTACATCCATGAGGTTTACGATCACCGAATATGATTGTGGAGCACCATCAAATTGTTGTTATGGGTATCTTTGTTTTGTAAGATGTTTAATTTGTGTATCAGTAAGTACATGTGCTGTATTCAAGACACTGTGATATTGGCAAATTCCTATGAAACTCTCGTCTGATTCACAAAACTAAGCATGTGATCCGCACCAAAGAAAGCTGTTGACATGAGGCATGTTATGTTGATTATTGTCAACTACAATTCTCATTCATATTGTTTAATTACTGAAATTGGTTGAAAGTGCTGAAGCAGACAACATTTGACCACCAGGTGGTTTTGGTTGGTCTAAGGGAGAAAGCCAAGTTACTTACAGTACAGTTACTTGTATGAGCTTGTGGCTAACTGGCTAGCACCTTCCCAGCATACAGATGGATTGGGACTTTCTGTGACTAATGACAGCTATGTTTCAGTCTTCAGACCAACTTTCAGTGAACTTTGAGAGTGGAGACTCTGGGAGGCCTACACAAAGACCTTAAAATGTCACATGTGGACAAGGTCTATGTGCATGCCACAGTTGCATTTGTCAGTGCAGGTCACTGAACTGCAATACCAGGGTTTGACTGATCAACCAACGTCTGTGCTGAGGCCTAACTCTTCTGTCTGTATCAATAGGCTTATTAAAAGCTAATAATGAGTAGGATTATCACTGTTTACAAGTACATTGGCAATAAAATAAGGGCATGTTTGTTCTAGTGTGAGTGGGAATATATTATTATGTGGTTGGAACTGTATCGGTGAAAGTATGATGCAAACCCAAACCCAAAGCTATATCATCACTGGACCAGTCAGCCTCATGATGACAATGGAGCTGAGGTCTCCGTACAGACAGGAGCATATGATAACCTTCAAACAACATAAGTCTACAAGACAGAGCAAAACATTAATATTGACTTTCAGTAGAAATGCTGATAAAGTAGTAAACAAAGCAGATTTTAAAGTAAAGGATCTATGTGGATGCCCTTGATTAATGTACATATATTGATACATATACACAATTTCCTCGCTGTTTACAGGCTAAACTACAGTGGGTGTTTGTCTGCTCAAATTTCCCATGGAGACTGTGATATTGAGTGGACATTAATGTAAATAAAAATATGTTTAATTTTTTACATATGTGTATACATTCCAGAATATCTGAGTTCCACCATTTTCAATTTCTGCCAGAGATCTTTTTGAATAAGAGAGCTTGAAGTGTGTGCATATTTTGCATGTATTCAGCTTTCCTCAGTAATGATGTCATACGCTTCACTTAATTTCTTTACATCTGTTTTGTGTTGCAGCATATTTGTTTTTATATTTTCACAGATTCCAGGATGTTATTTCATTTTGGAAAGTCTTAAAAATCCTCTGGTAAAGCACTTGGATAATTGCTTTGAGTTTGCATATATTAGAACACTTTTGTGTCCCCCTTTTACTTAATTAACAGGTTTCTGCACATTAATGGCAATATCAATATGCAGACTTAATGCATTAGAATGTGTGAATATATACATATGTACTCACATAATTAAATAGAAGAGAATTATGCAAGTGGTTCACTGTTTTAAAGTGATTAGTGTCTTTTTATTTATTATAACATGGTTATGCTCAGTGTATATTGTTAGTAATTTGACATTATGAAGGAATCAAAATTATAATAATGAACAAGACACAAAATTGTGAAGTATGTGAAAAATGCCAAGTGGTGGAAAACCCCTGGATTGAATGATACATGTGTATGATGTTTGTTAATTTTTTCACATATATTGGTATCATATTGAACTAGAGTACAAATGATATGCTAACAACTACAATGATATTATATATATATATATATATATATATATATATATATATATATATATATATATATATATATATATATATATATATATATATACATATATATACATTCATATATATATATATATATATACACACATATATATACATATATATATTTGAAAGATAATGGTGCAAATGATGGATACATTTGATCCATTTATGTTGTAATGAAATGGCATCATAATTTTAATATTTGTGGGTCACAGTACAGGTACTTGTTTCATCAGTACAGGTACTTGTTTCATTAGTACAGGTACTTGTTTCATCAGCATTGTAATCAGAAGGCAACAAATTTGAGAAAGGCTAATTCATACTTGAACCCTTGCACATTGCAATCCAAAGGAAAGAGACCTGTATAAGTCTGAAGGTACAGCTCATGTAAGAATTTATAAGAGTGGCATGTCTGTAGACAATAGTCAATATGTTATGATATATTTTTCCACAGAAGGGAGATGTTCCGAAATGCCAACATCCTGACTCCTATTCATCATTTTGTCTTCATGTAGCTTCAACTTCAAAAAGTCATTCAAAGTTACAGAAATGTTGTGAGGAAACTCAGGTAATTGACTTGATATGAATGCATCAAATGTTATAAATTAGTTCTTGTACATAAAGCCTTAGATGGTATGATGGCACCAGAGTATTTAAAGAAAAAGTTTACACAGTAAAAGAATATGTCCTTAGTCTATATGAATTCAACATCAGCATGTAATGGTAATCTCTACTGTCCTTGCCCAAAAATAGGCAACATGATTAAGCTATGACGGTACAGTAACATAGATTTAGAGTACATGTACGTGAAAAGGGTTAAGTACACCATGTACACTGTGATGCTGTAGTGACATGGGATCAGTTGCCAGATGAATTTTAAAATACTCTGCTGCCTTGTAATCCCATGGAAGGAATGGTTATTGTTGCAACTTTGTTTTCACTCTGTTTATTTTGTTTCAAATGGGCCTGAGGGAAGATTAGCAGGTTGCTGTTGGTGCTAATTGAGCCACCCTTTCAAAATATAGATTTGTGTGTGTGTGTGTAAATGGAAATAAATGCCGACTCAGTACTTATACTGCATAACCGTGTTGATATGACACTGTATTTTGAGAATGGGGATTTGGTTGAGTGCATATGTACGTTTCCCATTTTGGCTAGGCAATTGGTGCCAAAGGTTGCAGGTTCGAGTCCCGCTCATTCTGAACATAAAATATATATGTATGTAATTATAGTGGTAGAGGTATTGGTGGTGAAAGTACATTTTATGATAATTAGGTGGACAAAGGGTGCTTGTAAGTATGTAGACACGGAGTCAACCCCAAGTGCAAGCCAAGGTCTTTGTCTGAAAGTATTTTATGTTTTGTTGCACTACAAATGAAGTACAGAAAGCACATTTTCGGGAAAAGGTGTCTGAGTAAGTTTCACTTGTTTTAACATTTTATGTCCTGGAGAAATATATATGTAGCATATGTTATTCTACACAACTGACATTAACTCATATGCAGGTAATGAAACTGGATGCAAAAATAAGAAGCCAGGGAAAGCATTCCAGTTCCATGAAATGTTTATGTCTGTTTTAGCTTGTTGACAAGATGGTGACATGGCCGCGAGGCAAATCGCCGATGAATTATTGATAACGATTTGAAAGATAAAAAATTTATCAGTGTTGCTTTCAGTAAGGTCTGTTGATATATTTCAAAAACGTGAAAAGGTGGGTTTGCAAAGTATTTTTTGTTAACTTCCTGTGAAGTCACGTCTTGTCTCTCCCCATCATGGCTTGTACTTGGCATGCAAAGTATTCCTCACTGGATGTATCAGTGATGTCACTATTTTTATCTGGGGATGCTGTGATTGCTTGAGTGAATTTTCTCTTCTTTTTGTAAACTGATGGCTTCACTTTGGACAAGAAGAGACCCCCTTTTCTCCCTGTCTGAAATAATGCCATGGAATAGGTAAAACAATACACAAGCCACAACAGTGAGGTACGAGTCATGACCTATCGCAAGTTTCATGAAAACAGCACAAAAGAGTTCTTTACAGTGGAAATATTGGGTGTATTGCTTTATTTCATGTTTGTTTGTTCTTGTGCTTACATGTGCAGATTAAATAAAAGTGCTGGGACAAGAGAACATTACAACAATGTGCCATAATTTGTCCTGTTTTGCCACACCCACAGATGTAAAAACACTCAGTCTGGGAGATGGAATTTTAAGTCATTTAAATGGTTTGCATCATTACTTGCACCTATGGTGTTATTCATTACATAGTACTTCATCAATATGATAAGTATCTCTTTTACTGTTGTTCTGAGAATGCCTAAAATGATGAAAATCTTCACCTTGTATGGCCCGTGGGTTGCTCTGTGCTTCGTTTGTGGCAAGACAAAACATAGTCTGCTTTTAGACAAAAAATCTGGGCTTGCACTTGGGGTTGCCCCATGTAGAGCATAATACCATTGCCATACTATGCTGATTGGTGGAATGGCCTCTTGCACTGTACACAGAAGGCATCACATTACATTAAGTGTCACAGTACATCAAGCCTTGATTTCCCAAGCTGAGATGCATAGTTTTATCTTCCGCTTGGGTACAAAGCAGAGTGAATGATGAGGCTTCAGTAATAGAATTTTCATGGCTGATGCACACAGTTAATTGTCACAGAATTATTTTTAGTCAAACTATACCGTTTTAGCCAGTAACTAGATGCATGGCCAATCAGGAGAGCTTCAGCCAGGTCATTAAACCAAAATTGTCTCACATGTAGTTATATTTTGTGCCTAATGTGTAATTTTTTGGAACAATAACATTAGATTTTGGTAATAGTCGAGTAGTTCCCACGTGACCAGATGCACAATAATGTGCAATCTGTCCCTGGATGCTGCCACTCTATTGACTGTCAATTTAGACAGGTTCCTACATATTATGTATGTATGTATATATATATGCACTTATAATTACCAAATGTCATTAATCTTAACTTCTTTGGAAAGGATATCCCTGATCATAAGTTATGCTGTTTGAGGCCTTTAATTGGAAAACTGTAATATAAATCAGTGTCCCTAAAGATTTTTCAGAAGTAGGGTGAAAAAGAACCACCACAGGCAATTTTTGTTAAATTCTGTGGTTTTAAGAATTATGCACTTGTTTCACAGGTAATACCTCAGACATTTGATATTTGTAAGTCCAGCTTGTTTTTGTGGGTAAAACCTGCTTGACTTTAAAAGGATTTTCATGAAACCTGCATGAATCACCTGCAAATAATTTATAATGCTTGTGCTTTTTACTATACAAAAATGCTAAAGGTGACTTGGTGAAGGTAGGAGTGCTGTTTTTCTTGAACCTCAAACTTTGCACAAGTGTACATGTTAACACATACATACAGGTATATATTATATATATATATATATATATATATATATATATATATATATATATATATATAAAATATAGATTATAGCATGCTTTGTTGACGATATGAAGTATATCAACGAGCACTGGATGCAATATAGCAGAACAAGTGAGCGAAGCAAACAAGTTCTGCTATATGGTATCCAGTGCGAATTGATTACTTCATATCGTCTACAAAGCATGCTGTAAAATTTTTATCTCATGTTTGGGTCTATTTGTACATTTCAATACACAAGCAAAAATAAGAATGACATTTGCAGAAAGTTTTACTCCTCATCAACACAATTACTGATGAAACAGGAAGAGTACCGATACCAACGGAGGAGTGCCAATACCACCGGAAGAGTACCGATACATCATATCACGGTACTGTAGCTTTTAGGCCTATGATACGGTGTTTATCCAAGCCTGTTATAGTACTAAAATCGACCCAAACATGAGAGAGAGAGAGAGAGTGTGTGTGTGTGTGTGTGTGTGTGTGTGTGTGTGTGTGTAATAGGAAATACATGTACATAGCTTCTTTATAGCTTGATGAGAGAACATAAATTTGATTGTTTTACATGAGCTGAAGATGACAAGGTTATGTAAACATTCATTATTTTATCATTTATCTGTGCATGTACATGGCAAATGTTCAATCTTGGTCAGCCTAAATGTGGTTTATTGTAGTTTTACTGATTAATGTTTCACTTTTGTTAGTCAAGCTTGTAAATTGATGGGATAAAGGGCATGAGGCAGGGACAGTGATGGAAGTCCCAGTGTGTGGGAAAGCTTTATGATTGGAAGTTATTGCGATGTTGGCAAAACTACATCAACTGTATTGTGCAATTATGTATAATAAGATAAGATACAAATAGTATTTCTGCGGATTGGCTGTGCATGTTCTATCATGGGATTTCTTTCACTGGAAACAGCACAAAATATAATAAAAGATAAATACATAATCTCACAGCAGTACCCAACTTGCAAGTCCAGCAATGATGAGTGAACCATTTGGCAAGAACTTGATTAAACTAAAGGCAGTCATGCCAATGTTGAAGTCTTAATTCTTGTCTTTTAATTTCATTCCAGTTTCATTGTCAAGAAACGTAAAAAATGTACGTTTTATGTGGTTTTTCATATGTGTGAAAATTTTATCGCTCAAAACAATGTGAGGATAACATAACAGTTAAAACTTTTATTATGTCATAGGCTGGTCCTTTAGCCTGGGCAACAAAATGTACATCATAAAATATTGAGTGTAATCTGGAACTAGTCCACTCATGTCATAATGTACAGGAGATGGTGAATGTACAGAAAATTGTGAATGTTGAACATTGATCATGACCGGGAACCATTGGTCCCTTCAAATTATTTTATTGTTATTTTTAATCATGTTCTTATACAGAAAGCAAATATATTTGTATGACAAGATGTTGAAAATATATCCCAGATACAAGACAAGAATCTTTGTGGTATATGTTCCACAGACAGTAGAAGGTTATCATTTCTTCTATGTGCCATATAACTGTCTTCACTCTCATGCAGACAAAGATGACCCACCCGGGCCCTTTGTGGAAAGTTAAGTTAATTGAAATTAAATTATGATATTTTCATCATCATATAAATGTAACTGTCACACTATATTCATTATGTATTACACTTTCAGGTAAACTATGAATGCAATAATGTCAGCATGTGGAGAAGGTTAATGACATACAAGGCGTATGTCGGGGAAAGTACAGAATACCCGGGGAAACATGTTTGGCACCCATCAGGTGTTTGAAAAGTAAAAATGTTTAAACAATTAGCCACTTTGATCATATTTGATGGGAATTTTATTTCAAAAAACAGCAGAATTATCAGATCTGGAATGAGCATGATTGCATTTGAGCTGTTGTGTTGTGACTTCTTCGCCATCTTGCCAGTTGTTTTTGCACTCTACGATAAGTTTTATGGAATTACAATGTTGAATTTATTTGACAGGTTACTCTGAAAATCAAATTCATGGCAGTAATTTGTCCTCGTTTACAGTGCCCCGGGCCTGCTTGGGTAAATTAACCCTAAAGTGCTAATCACTGCTACAGTCGTTTTCTGGTAAATTAACCCTAAAGTGCTAATCACTGCTACAGTCGTTTCTCATGACCGTTAAACATATAATGGTTTAAGGATTCGAATTCCTCATGAAGGTACCTTTCATTCAAATACCAGCCTAGTCTAAAGCAAAAAGTAGTGTTAGTCAACAGCTGTCCTCAGGGCACTTTGTGCAATTGCATGCAAAGATGCTCTGCAGAGTGCTGTTGACTCAGTCTGAAGTCAGCACTTTAAGGGTGTAGTAAGGCAGCAGGACATACTGTGATGTACATGGATTCCAGCATGTAGGAAAGCTGAAGGCCTGGGACCAGTGTGAAATAAATTCATTTCCACATTTCTGTAGTTAAACTCTTTCATAAACATTTGGATAGTATATACATACTGTATGCAACAAGTGCACAAATGAATTACTGACTGGATGCCTTCCCAAGATTTGTATTTCTATGTCAGGGATAGACAGAGGCGGTCCTGTTCTGACATACTGGGTACAACGTACATCCGTGTCTTTTGTTTGGTTAGATATATTTCATTCAGGCATGTGAAAGCAGAGCTTTCCCCATTACAAATTCTCGTATGACAAAGCAAAAAACACGAGAATATAAATATCTGAAGGTATGCATAAGGACAGTGTGAATGAGAGTAACGTGGGTAAGATGGAACAAACTTAACCCAGTACTGCACATTGAAAATGACAGTAACCTGGATAAGACGGGACGAACTTGACCCCATACAACTGACAATAGAATTACACGACATACATAATGAGACATTAGAGGCAGTGACTGAAGTCAACAATTGATGTGTATGGGAAGGAATAAGCCTCACAATGTAGGGGTCGGATGAAGAGTGAAGGCCGTATTTATGGTAAGGTCAAATGAAGATACTATCTGTAGTGGATGAAATTTTTCAATAAAATTTGAATCGTTAAACATATTTTCGTACTTTGACCTTTTGCATACACATCAGATACAAAGAGTTTTGGTCTGATGTGGAAATGATGTTAAATGTTTTGACAGATTCACGACCGTGCAAGTCTTATGATTTTTTTGTAGAAAGTAGGCCTACATGCATAGATTTAGCAAAAAGGCCAAACGTGTACTGACCAACTTGTATGAATGCAGATTTGATGTGTTTTATAACTCAAATACGACTTTAGTGATAACAATACCAAGCAAAATGCTTAAAAATTCTTATCAGACATTATATTAGATGATGATAGAAGATATCAGGAGGTATTAATGCAAACTACCGGTATCTCCTAACTGTTCAAGGAATGGACACTGACATTGAATCCAGCGTATCCCAACCACTTCTAAATTATATTTAAGCATTCCCGTTACTTTGATACTGATGAACTGATTCTACTTTTTAGATTTAAACGTGATCAATTTACAGTACTAAGTATGAACCGCGAATCTTTAAATGTCAAAATAGGTGAACTGAAAATTATTCTTCATAATTTAGATGCACAAGGTTGCTCTCCATGTGTGGTGTGTTACAAGATACCTGGTTAAATGATTATGCAGATTTGTTGCTATTTGAACTTGAAAATTACACCTTAATATCAGAACTCATTTATTTCAGCCAATCAATACAATGAGATTTTCAATTTGAAGATACATGTATATAATAATATAAATTGATGTGGCTAGGGGGACTCCTATTAAGACAAATACATGTCGCTCTCATAGGAGCCACCTCTAAGCCTTAAACAATTGAAACAATGAAGGTGGCAATTACGTAAACAGTAAATGTCGAAAGAAACTTTAAGATTAATATCACAAAGTAAAAGTTGTTCAACACGAAGGGGACTGGCAAACAGTGTTAAAGAACCGTATGAAACCAAAATGCTGGACATTTGTCAAAAATCAGAGATCGGAAAGACATTTTATGAAAATAACGCACAGATCATAAGTCACAAAAAGTCATACCAAGTTATATCTATAGGCAGCCAAGGGATCTGATAGAAAATTACAGACGATTTAATGAGGAATTAAGGGTGGTTTTGAATAGGTTGTAGAGATTAAATAATAATGAGTTCATAATAAGTGGAGATTTCAACATTGATTTGCTAAAAATACCAGATAAAGTAAGCGTTGTTACTTATCTTGACACAGTTACCTCTTTGGGATTTTTCCCTCAAATTACATTCGCGACTGTATTATCAGACCAAAGAGGAACTATAATTGATAATTTTCTTTACAAAATAACAAATATGAATACAAATGTTCCAAGTTCCGGAATATTGAGTGCTAAAATCTCCGATCATTTTCCGTATTTCATATGCCCAGAGATTGTTCTTAAAAAGTTTGAAGAAGTGCCGACATATGTGAAATCACGTGTTATATACAAAAACTACCGGGAGAATTTTGAAGAGCGATCGAAGAGGCAATTTTATATGATCGCATTGACAAGGAGTCACATGACCCAAACGAGTGCTACAATATAATCAAAAAACCATAGATAATGCTTTATATAAATACCTGCCAGTTAAAAAAATAAAATATGAAAAATATAAACATAAAAAGTATCCCTAGATCACTCGAGTATTGTTATGTCATCAGTATCGGTAATTTTGTTTTACTTTTTTAAATGAGGAAACCAGAAAGTACAATTGGTTTCTGTACACTTTGGCAATTTCTTAATATTTGCAGTACCGTAAATACCGGAATTTACATTGACTTTATATCAGTATCATCTACATAATTAATAAATGGAAAGTATAACAATTTCGTGGGTGGCTTGTCGAATAGCGGTCAACTTAATACAGGTGTCCCAGATCTGTCTCTGTCTGTGTGTGTGTGTGTGTGTGTGTGTGTGTGTGTGTGTGTGTGTGTGTGTGTGTGTGTGTGTGTGTGTGTGTGTGTGTGTGTGTGTGTGTGTGTGTGTGTGTGTGTGTGTGTGTGTGTGTGTGTGTGTGTGTGTGTGTGTGTGTGTGTGTGTGTGTGTGTGTGTGTGTGTGTGTGTGTGTGTGTGTGTGTGTGTGTGTGTGTGTGTGTGTGTAAAATACTGCATTGGACTATACTGATTGATTATATGTATATGTTGATTCAATAAAATGATTCCTGATAATTGAACTGTATTTGCATCAGGTGCAGAAAAAAGTGCTTTTTGTATTTGATGAGCTACAAAAAGCGATTTTGTCTTCATTTTATGCAAAGATCAGTGACATGAAGCGGAATGGTTTATACAAATGGTCACAGTCCAGTAATTTTTGGATTTTTAATGAAGTTTTTTGTTCTTTTTGAGGCAAATCTTTAAAAATCTTCTTCTCCGAAACCGCTCACCTAATTGCTTTGATATCACACAGGAACACTCCCTGGGACTCGTAGTTCTTAATTTGTTCACCAGGTGGCGCTGCAATTTTTTCTAATTTTTTATGAATTTTTGTGTGTTATAGCTATTTTCGACTTCTCCAGAACCGTCACTCAGATTAAGCTAAAACTTAGTGAATATGTTCCTTGTAGAAGGGTCAAACAAAGCTGTTCACTGTGTGAGAATGCTGCGGATTCCTGATTTTTGACGATTTTTTCAATTCGGGTACTTATCAGTCAATGCAGCTTTCCTATTGATTACTATGGCAGTCAATGGACATTCTAATGCTTATTCACATTTTCGACTTCTCCAAAACCGTCATCCAGATTGACTTCAAACTTGGTGGCAATGTACCTTGGGTGGATTTCTACCAGGTTTGTTCAAATGGTCATGCTCCATTGATTTTTGGATTTTTAATGAATTTTCTTGTTCTTTTTTTGGACAAATATTAAAAAATCTTCTCCAAAACCGCTTACCCAATTGCTTTGATATCATACAGGAAGATACCTAGGGACTCCTGGTTCTTAATTTGTTCACCAGGTGGCACTGCAAATTTTTTTATAATTTTTTATGATTTTTTTGTGTTATAGCTATTCTCGACTACTTCGCCAGAACCGTCACTGAGATTAAGCTGAAACATGCGGGATATGTTTCTTGTAGAAGGGTCAAACGAAGTTGTTCACTATGTGGGAATGCTGCAGATTCCTCTTGTTTAACGATTTTTTCAATTGGGCCCTTTTCGGTAAATGCACCTTTCTTATTGATTACCATATAAGTCAAAGAGCATTCTAATGCTAATTTACATTTTCGACCTCTCCTCCAAAACCGTCATCCAGATTTACTTCAAACTTGATGGGGATATACCTTGGGTGGGTGTCTACCAAGTTTGTTCCAATGGTCATGTTCCAATGAATTTCGGATTTTTTTATGATTTTTTTTTTTTCAAAAATCTTTACAAAAAGTTTTAATTGGAAAGTTTAACATGGGAATTTCTTGTAGTGGTTATAACTTGAATAATTTTGGCCAGATTTACTTCAAACTTGGTGTGGATGTGCATTGGGAATATCTCTACCAAGTTCTTTCAAATGGTCACGCTCTATTGATTTTTGGATTTTTCATGAATTTTATTGTTTTTTGGGGGGCAAACCTTAAAAACTCCTCTTCTCTGAAACCGATCACCCAATTGCTTTGATATAGTACACAGACACTTCCAGGGACACCTAGTTTCCAATTTGTTCACCAGATAGCGATGCAATTTTTTCCTAGTTGTTTAAAGAATTTTACGTATGGTTTTGCTATTTTTTACTTGTTCTCAGAACAGTCACTCAGATTAAGCTGAAATGTGATGGATATGTTCTTGTGGAAGAGTCAAACAAAGTTGTTTACTAGGAGGCACTGTTTTGGATTCCTGATTTTTAAGGATTTTCAATTTGGGTACTTATCGGTCAATGCAGCTTTCCTATTGACTACCATGTAAGTCAATGGGCATTCTAATGCTAATTCACAGGACAACTGACACGAAATTTACTGTTCATTTGATAACTTGAGATCTGTCTTGAGTTAGTACTGTGATGCTGCACATGTTAATGTTTCTGTATGGAGGTCATGCTTAGACTACATGAATGACCTTGACCTGGTTTCTGGGGTCACAGTGCAACATACATGAATTTTACTCTTCATTATAACTTGAGAACTACTTGAACCTTGATGTTGCACACGTTATTGTTCTTCTATAAAGGTCAGACTTACTCAGAACATGGGTGACCTTGATCCTTTCCCAAGTTCATAGGGCTGCAAGTGTGATGAATGTCAAGGTCAGCTGAGCAGGGGCTGTTCACACAGCCCTCTTGTTTATTTATTTTTTTGGTGATGGTTTTCACTTATATCAGGTTGAATTTGTGGTTTAGGACCCACTGTTCACAAAAATAAGGTGCTCACTAATGGCAGGTAAAATCAGTATGTAATTGTATCTGGGCCACATCCAGCCCAACCACTTCAAGCACGGAGCATTCAGTTGTTGTTAAGTCTGACCAACCCACTGCTCTGCATTCTATTCAAACGATGAAGAAATGATTTGATTGTTATTTCCAGTTGGAATCTGTCTACTATAGATTGGTAACTACAAAATAATGACCAATTTAGTACTTTATTCAACTATCGATGCAATTTGAGAGCGTCATCATTGCTCATGAGTAACCAAGATGTTTTAAATTTGTTTTCTGACAAAACGAAGGTGCCTGTATTTGTCAACATAGAAAAACATAATACTTTTTTGCATTCTTTCATTAGAGATCAAGATAGTTTCAGTTTTTGTTGGGTTAAAATCAATCCATTTGTCTGCCCAGTTTCCAAAACCAGATGTCATCGCTCAGTTCCCCCGCAGTTCAGTTTGGGTCACTAACCTCGCGAATCAATATGATATCACCAGTAAGTAACGTTATATGACAGTCAACTATATCAATGGTATCATTTATTTCATAAAAGGAAAAAAAGCAACACACTCAGCACTGAGCCCTGTGGCACACCTGCCTTTCACAAACAGCATTTCAAGCATTGTCCATTTATTACCATTGCTTCTGTTACTTCAATAGTGTTAAGCCACTCGAGTAAATATGCAGAAGTTACCACCTTTCATTATCATTATTAGTAGTAGTTGTAGTAGTAGAGTCAGCCTTCACGCCAAATTTTATGAGGAGGTTTAGTGATATCGAAGAAAATCAATTGTGCTCCTATTTGTTTGGCAATAAATGCTAAATTACAGGCACAAACGCAAAGATGATCTTGGGTAGCGTCACCAAGTGTTTACGCAGACTGGAAACCTTATAATCGTTGTTAATCTGAAGAAATATTAGACGCTGGTGAAACATCGCCGTTAGATTCACATGTTCTATCCAGGCACTGTCTGTTCTAAGAAAGGGGACTGTGACATATTTTTGTGATCCATAAAACTTCATATTTTAAGAGTTTATTAAGTTTGAGCCAGATAATTATCTTTATAAGCTCAAACAATAACAAGCTATGAGATATTTCCATTGTGTCATTTTAAATGGAAAGGACTCATGAAACCGAATAAAGTGGTGTCACTTGCATTTGTGATAAACTAGAAGAAGGCAGATGATGCTAATTGCATTTAAATGTATCAAAACAATAAAGAACGAAAAAATGATAATTAATAAATACCTCTACATTAAACATTACGAAAGCTGGATTCAGTCTCCTGAAAAGTAAGACTTTTTTTACTTTTAAGTTATTTATTAAACAGGAAAAATTACACTAAGTTACTTTTCCTGTTAAATAGATAGAAATCTTGCATGGCTGAGAATGAGTTATTTTTCTCTCACTCTGCATCGTTGTGGGGGGGGGGGGGAACCACTCGTGACCTGCGGTCACTCCTGATTCCCCCCCCCCCCCGCCCCCCAACAACGATCCCTCTCTCTGCAACAACCATGTAAGATTTTGTTCAGCATAGTGGCAATCATGTCTGGTAGCTTCCCTGTGTAAGCGTTGTTTCTGACAGTTCCCCAGGGACGGTTCAAGGTCATCTTACCTGCATGAGGACTACATCTTTAAAAGTATGTCACGTATCATACATAAAAAGTATAACATAAAGGTACCTGATTGCTAAGAAGCCACAAGGAATTTGTTACAGCGAAAAATGTCCTCATGTCAACTTTAGTTTAGGCATCATAAAATGTGCTTCTTGTTTATCATCACCGCCCGCTGCTTAATGTTTGACCTGCAAGTTTGGTCCACTTGATAATTCGATAGATATAAGCATTTTTGTGATTTAATTGATAAAAAAAGAAAAAGCAAATCCTCTCGCGTACCTGGCAAGTTCTGAAACGAAGAGATAATAAACAAGAACTTTATTTTGTGGAGCCTTGTATACATATAAGTGTTGTCAAAATCTTCCTCTTCTGTCAAGTGGAAGGCCTATCGGTGAAACTAGTTTATATTGCCATTAAATCTTGTGAACGTCATTTTGTTTTGACATAATTTATCATAACAGCAAAGAAATATATGGAATGCTTGTCACGGTCAACATAGGCTCAAATTTATCACGGAGATCGTGTCTCCAGGGTAACCATGCAGTCGACGGGTGTGATGGTGAAAGTCTATCAAAGAAAGAGGCTCTAATTTCCTCATAAACTGACAAAATGACCATTGCATTATGCAACTTGCTTATATCACTTCTGTGCTTGTGGTGGTAATGGTGCATACTGATTTCATATCAGATTATTTGAACAGCGCAGAAGGGACATTATTGAATAATTTATCAAGATGATTGACTTGTTGTATCCACGTGTGAACATCTTTGTAGTTTAATCAGTCGACAATCTCATGTCATTGACTTGGTAAATTGTCGCTTGGTTATTCCTGATTGGTTGCCCCTCAGGAGGTGTAGGGTCGGACGTGATATGCTTAACGCCTTGCCTCCTAACCTGTACAAATGATGTGCTCATCCGAATTATTATGATTCTACATTCAAATTCATTCTGAAGAGACCTTCATTTAAGTACCATTATATTTGTAGTTTCAGAGACAAAGAAGAATGGTCCAGGTAGAAGGCTTTCCGCGGCCAGGATTCTTAAGAAACATATTGTGGAGAAAATATCAGGACAATTTAAGATACAATCAAAATATATGGAGAAGAAAATATTTCAGGAATGTAATCGAATGGTCTCATATCACTAAATGTTTCGAATATTATAACTTTGGCCCCTCTTTCCTAAAATGGATAAACACCCATTACAAGAATATTTCCAGTTCAGTAATAAATAATGACCTTTCAAGAGGTGCGAGACAAGGGTGTCCAATTTCGCCATACCTGTTTGTTCTATGTGTTGAACTACTAGCATCTGCAATAAGCACTAGCAATAAAATTAAAGGTATCAAAATCAATTCAGAAACATACAAGCTAAGCCAATATGCAGACGACACATCACTACAACTCTACTTTGATGAAGCATATTCACGTGAGGCATTCTTCATTTAACTTAATTTCAGGAAATATCTGGATTAAAAATAAATTTTGAAAAAACTAAACTACTAAAATTAGTGTGTGCACAAAAAACAAGGATTGAACCTGTCACAATACTAGGAGTGCAATTTTAACAAACTTAAGTCAACTTCAGCAACCAAATTTTGACACCAAAGTCAAAGGGTTTAAGCAGATCTTAAACATTTGACAAATTAAACTATATTTTGACTCTAAAGTCAAAAAGTTTAAGCAGATCTTAAACATTTGGCGAAGTAGAGATTTAAACATTGTGGGGAAGATACATATATAAAATTTGCATTACCTCAGTTCACATATTTAGCATCAATACTTCCAGGACCAGCGGATAAAAATAATGAAATAATTAACTGCTACTATCTCAAAGATCCTTTTCGGCGTTGACGGTGGTTGCCAGGTAGAAACGCTGGCAAACGCCAAAATCCAAGCTTGTCGCACACTTTAACGTAGTATCGCGTTTCGAAGTGTGGTTTGCATGCGTTTTGGAGGATTGTACGTTTCTTTAGGTGTTGCGGTCTTGTGTGGTCTAATACGTTTTCGTGCGTTTTCACGCGCTTTTTGATGCGTTCTTGCGCGCGTTGATGTGTTTCTTTTTCGGCGGGAAAAATAAAAACGGATCGATCTGGGCGTCCCGTTGTTGCGTTTACATGCAGTTACATGCGGTTTCATGCGTTTGCACAGTTTCATTAGCGATTTCAGGCGTTGTTGGACCTTCTTATGCGTTTCAGGTGTGCATTTTGTGCCTTTTCTAAAATCCGCACGAAAATATTTAGCATGCTCAAATATTTTTGGCAATCTGAGTGGAAACATTGGTGTCTTGCTCTTACATGCACATCTATGCGGTCTAACTCATGCGTTCTTAAGCATTTACACGCGTTTTGACGAGGCGTTTTCATAGGGGGAAGTACGCTTATAACCTTACCCTAAAACGCGACACTACGTCAAAGTGTGCCCCATACTTGTCAACATTCCACACCTCAAAATAGGGAGATTTTTGTAAATTTGAAAAATCCATGTGGGAGATTTGTATTTTAACAAAGAAGAATATACTAGAAAATACTAAATTTTCATGGGGGAGATTCTGCCAAATTTGCAAAATTTTGCACGTAAATCAAAAACATTTGGGTGAAAAAGTGAAAGACTCCCACCTTATGATGGAGACTTGACAGGTATGATGCCCCTGCCTTATGAAGGCTTTTGGGGAATGGCTTTTGCCAGCATTACTCGGGCGGCGGGTGGCCTTAGCCACTGTTCCCCCCATCGTTTAACATGCCTTTAATTTCACCGATGGGAATCGCTGGCTGACGCTTTCAACAAAATATTACCCAGTTATTTAATAACATGCATGACAAACACACATCCTATTACTGGGACTTAATGAAACAGCCTTAAAAATATGGTTTCGACGAAACACCAACCAAGTGATAAAATTAACACGCTGAGTGGATACGACATTTTAATTCAATTATGACAAAAGGTATTCGTAACAAAGTGAGCCCAGTTGAACAAAAACTGCAAAACGCAATAACAAATAAGAATTTGAAAAACGCATTCTATGAAATCACTTTTTCCTATCAGGGAAAGCACATATGCCGTATCGACATTGAAAGTGTATATTGAATGAAATGTTAATACAGGTAAAGATATATTATCTCTATTGCTAACACGTCTATTTAATTCAATATTTTTTTGGGGGGGGCGGGGGGGGGATATTTTCTGGCCACTTGGAACACAAGCCTATTGACTCACCTGCATAAAGGTGAATCAGAATTGGACCCTAACAAATACACAGGAATTTCACTTATCAGTTGTCTATCTGAATTATTTACCTCCATTTTGAATAGACGTATTAATAATTACACAGAGAGAGAGAGAGAGAGAGAGAGAGAGAGAGAGAGAGAGCGAGAGAGAGAGAGAGAGAGAGAGCGAGAGAGAGAGAGAGAGAGAGAGAGCGAGCGAGAGAGAGAGAGAGAGAGAGAGAGAGAGAGAGAGAGAGAGAGAGAGAGAGCAGAAATATAAACATAAAATTGGATTGACGGAAAGATCTAGAGCTAGGGATCAGATTTTGGTCGTCAGAACACTAATTCACAAATACGAAAAAACACTTGGTAGAAATAAGTTTTTGTATGCCTGTTTTATTGACTTCCAAAAAAGCTTTCAACATGGTTTGGCATCAGGGTTTCTTACATAAATTGTTCACATATGGTATCGGAGGGTATATGTTTAACATTTGAAGGGTATGTATGACAATTCCCATGTTCAAATTAAATTATCCTCTGGTTTATCGAGCAAAATTGTTATGGATAATGGAGTAAAACAAGGTCGTGTCTTAAATGCGACCCGTTTTAAATTTATACGTAAATGATCTGCCCTCTGTATTTGATAATTGTGATCCAGTTACACTGTATCAAGAAAAGTTTAACTTATTACAAGCTGGTGATCTTATTTTATTATCTGAAATCTGAGAGTGGTCTTTAGGGTTATTTAGATAAGCTCTTTTCATATTGCCAAGAATGGACATTAACTGTTAATGTAGAAAAATTAAAGGTCATGGTCTTTAACGAAACTGGTAAATTAGTTTTTAGCCAGTTTACGTTCGGAAACAGAGATATTGAAGTGGTAAACTCATATGTATATTTGGGAATCGAAATTTCTGCAGACGTAGATTTTATGGGTGCCACTAAATATTTTCGCCATAAAGCACTGAAAGTGTTAGGTAAATTAAGAAAGAGTATTGTGTGGCACTCAGGCGGATATCAGGGTGTTCCTGTACCGTTTTGAAATTAGAAAAACAAACAAACAAACAAACTAATGTCACAATATTCCTTTATGGTTTTGAAGTTTGAGGAACTTACAATATCTAACCAACTAAATTACTATCACCCAATGATTCAAATGGCTACTTTAAAACCAAGAAGGGTAGCTACCCTCCTTGTTAAAACGCAGTTTGAAAAGTTACATCTTAGTTTCTTAAAATATTGCTTGGGAGTTAACAGAAAAGGAATACAGCGGTAATAAGTGAAACAGGACAATATCCTTACCCTCAAATGATTCTCAGTCGTGTGTGAAAAGCCTGGCATCGCAAAGTTGCATGATTTCTTCAAATAAAATGTCGGACTAATGCCATCAGGTAGATAGATCTCAATGGCTGGCAACAGTAAAATACTTGTGGACCTGATAGGATAAAAAGATATTTGGAATAATTCCGGAGTAGATTTTGAAGATTTTGCGACAACAATGGTAAATAAACTGTTTAAAGAAAGATTTACAATACAATGGGAAAGTGAATTAAAAGCACAGTCACTACTGTATACAAAATTGAGAACGTACGCTATTTAAAAAAATGGGATTAGAAAGATATTTTCATGTAATTCAAACGCAAGAAAAAGCCTTACATGGATGAGAATCAGTGCATAGAATCTTCTTATTGAGACTGGCAGACACAAACGACCAATAAAAACACCATATGACGAAAGACTTTGCAACACGTGCCCGACTTTTGGAGATGAACTTCACCATGTTTTGTTCTGCTCAAACGTTTCTAGTCTACGTGCAAAATTGACTGATTTGGCAATTGAAATTTTCACCAATTTCAAGGAATTAAATTTTCACCAATTTCAAGGAATTAAAAAAATGACCTTGTCATGAGGTGTAATGATGTTGAAATCTATACATTTTAGAATTGTTTCGGCTGATACAACAGAAATATGAAGCCCACTATGACTTGTGTATGTTATTTTCAGTGTTATTCTTTGCAAGTGCTCCTCTTTGTATACAGTACAATTTTTCTTAAATCACGTACATGAATTTTCTCTCTCTCTCTCTCTCTCTCTCTCTCTCTCTCTCTCTCTCTGTGTGTGTGTGTGTGTGTGTGTGTGTGTGTGTGTGTGTGTGTGTGTGTGTGTGTTTCGAATTGATGTATATTTATTTATGTAATTTGTCTGTCTTTCAGAAAATGCCTAATTTGTATATAGGTGAAACGAAATAAAGTTCATTTCAAGTGACCTTTTCGAGCAAACTCATTGCCTGCAAAGCAGACCCAAGCTGCGTATACCTCCATGTTGGGATAGACATAAAATATGAATTCTGTTGAACTTGAATGAAAAGGATCTACGCAAATTTGTCATATGTTTGGGCTGGAACCGCAGTACATTTTCATTTTTCATATTCATGCCAAAACTCAAATGCACTATAACATCAAAATATGTTTCATCATGTTTGCCTGTTATCCGTGAGCTATTACCATGCAGGGAGCTATTGAATAATAAGCTTCCAACATTGGGTTTGAGATAATTGCCCTGTGTGGGAGAACAGTCCTTGACTGAACAGGCCATCCAGTATAAACAAATGATGATGATGATGATGATGATGATGATGATGATGATTATTATTATTATTATTATTATTATTATTATTATTATTATTATTATTATTATTATTATTATTATTATTATCAACAGAACACAAATTTTACATCTAACCCAGTAATTTGGGTGGTTAAAAGCACTTGACAGCGTTACCCAGCATCTACCGGCATCAGCCAGCGACTTTCAGGTGCCACGGGTCAGGTAACACTGGTGCCCGCCCAGCCCCGAAAGAGTGAACTGGATTTCTGGGTTAATCAGCATTGGTCAACAAGCGTTTACCAGCGTTTGTGCCGCTGGAAACCGCTCTCTGCGGCGGGTAATCGCTGTACGCCGTATATACATTGATAAGAGCTGCCGTAAGCCTGGTTCTATGCTTGGCAGTGAAAACCGCAGACAAAGCTTACATTCTGGCACGAATGATGAAACCCGGGATATGGACCTCAATTATCTTCGAATTTTCCGAATGAAAAGTCAGCTGATGGTTAGTATTTTTAGACGTTAAGGTCCGTACGCTCTTTCATATTGGACCGCTCAGTGTAATCAAATTTGCTTTGACTCTTAACTAGTCACATATAATTCATTTTAATATCAAACCTTTCCTTGGCGAAGGAGGATGTCACAATTGCACGTGCTTGCCACTCCAGCAGGTGTTCTCTTAAAAATTTTAATCAAAACGTTGTTCGAGAGCAAATAGTAGAAGGAAATCGATTTAACAGAAGGCATTTGATGTCACAGGTGTACTCAGGATAGTGTTAAATATGTTTGACCGTCGATCTCCGCCGGACCTTCACATGCAGGAGCCTCTTGCCTTGTTGACTAATTTCTTCATTTCCTGGTTCAATCTATTGGGATTAGGTACGTTCAGATCTAATTATTTGTTAAAACAGTAAAAATTTTGATTACTCTCATTAGTTGTCTATTTGCGTTCTGGCGTATTTGTCAGGCAATTTAGTAGTCTTGTTGTCGAGTACATGTTTTGCATGAACTAAGGTTGTCGTAAATGTTGATAGGACGGGCACAGTATACTGCCAAATTCTCTATCATACCACATTTTTGCACTATAAAAAAGTTAGAGATAATAGATTGGGACAAAGTGGAACAATCCAGATCTTTAGGGGCTCAAACCATTTAACATAAAGTAATATTCTATATTCTTATCTCATATTATGCTGTCTGTTGAACCGTTCGGACTCCATGCTTATCCCTGTGCTAGTGGTGGAAATGGTTCAGAGTTTCCTATGGCTGAGCAAAGTAATGCAGACTGGCACAATACTTGCACCTTTATTTTGATCTACCTCTCTTGCGGTTCGTGACCTGTATGTGTCGTCTAAACGAGTGGGGGCGCCTCGGCGTCTGCTCTCTTTCGGGGAACGATCTACAGCAGTTACGGAAGTCGAATATTGTCTCAATGTGCGTCATAACCTTCAAAAGCTATCAGAGAAGCAAGAAAAGTAAATTGGTCATGTTCTGCAATATAATATATTGCCTTGCACTTCAATATTTAAGAAATCTATTTCCAAACACTGCGTCTGAACGCAATAAGTAGGGGCCTATAATGTTAGATGACGCCAGTTAATCGACATTTCAAACTTTCCGTGATTAGATTGTGGAACGAGTTGCCGTTGCGTGTTGTCTGTGCGTGACACCGAGTCTACTCATGATTTCAAAAGCAATCTTTACCGTATCAGTAATGCCTCCCCCGAGTGTGTTAGTAGCAATGCAAACGAAGATACTTTCAATTTTGTTTGCGGGTGTGACAAATACAGATTACATAGAGGCATATTAGTTACGTAACGTAGCCTCTCGACCACCATTGCCAAGACCTCCGTGACTGGCCAAATCGTCCGACACATGCGACTTGGTTTACTCACTTTAATATTAATTGTTCCCGAAAAAAACTGACGGTTCTGGTGGCGCCATCTCTCGGTTCCTCTTGGACCCAGTGGTGACTCCTGGTGCACATGCTCCCTTGTATTTCCCTTCCTCCTTGGGCACCTTATGTTGTAGTCGAGTAGACTTGGACGCTCTGTGAGCTTTTCTTCACAAACTCTGTTCTAGTGCTTGCAACTAGTATGTTTTTGAATGCTGAATTATATTGAAATTTTTGACAAATTTGGAACCTGTGCTTGCAAATTCTCTACTGTACTGCAGATTTTGGTCCCTTTTCATGAATTGTACAGTCCTTTATGTACATAAATAATGCACCTGTTCAGGCCAATGTACTGAAATAGGCCTATATTTTTAAACAAAATTGTTTGCATTCTTGTCATCTTAAAATTAAACATGGCTTTTTTGACCCTATGACCCTTTTGATGTACGTTTTGGACTCTTTTGGATACAGACAAACTATAAAATTATGTGATTCAGCTAGACATACCAAGAAACATTGCCCTTGGTCGGAATTGCCTTGGATTTGTTTCATTAGACACAGTTTGGATATGGTAATGACACTCATTTTATACACATACCCTTCTACAGAAAATCTTTTCTGAGGAGTCCAGGACTCTGCAGAGGCTAGGATAGCTTATATTTGTTCTACAGATACCTCTAAAAATATGGAAGTAGGGCTGGTTGATTTGTCATTAAACCATTTTTCCAACATGGCATCTTGACAATCAGATTGCAGAGAGTGGGAAGACAGTTCTCACCAGGCAATCACTGCTTGACAGGATGCAGTTAGTGTTGATTCAGTGTCCACTTCTCCGTCTCCCTTGTTGGGTAAAGGTCAGATGATGGATTCACAGAACCACTTTATGGCTGCCTGGGATTACCATGAGCATTGCTTTGGTTGTCCCAAATTGGCTGTTTTTGCTCTCGCTCATGGGAAAACATGCCAGTTCTCTGTTGATTGGGGATAGGACAAGTGGCTGGTCTATGAGCAGGCCCAGAAGAAGTGTGACACAGCTATATGTAGGTGGCAAGTTCTTGCAGTCAAACAGCGGGCTGTGGACTCTGTAGAGTCTTCTCCCCAACTCCACTAGCCAAGCACAGATGAATCCATGAGGCTCTCTAAAACACTCAGGTGGCTGCGGTCTCTAAACCTGAAACCCTGCCGGGGAGTCAGGAGAGGAGGCAATGTAGTCACAAGCAGGAAGGCAAGTGATCACCTTGTGCTGATCATGAGCACCCAGCTAAACCTTTGGCAATGGCCAGTGCTTGTTTAGCCAGTGACCCAAGGCTTGTCCTTCCCTTGGATGCTATGGCTAGGAACATACAGATGCAGGCTAACATGCTCAGGACACTTATACCCCCCTCTCAGCCCACCACGTTAGAGACTCCTCCAAAGAGGCAGGCTAAGAGCAAGTTGGATCTTCTGAAATCTCGTACCCCCCCCCCCCATTTTGAGTGCTTGGAGTCCGATCTGTGCAAAGTGATGAAGCCAGGATGGAAGCCTTCTGGTTCTTGGCTGGGCATCCCAGAACCAGAGCCTATTCTCCAAACTCCTGGGTTGAAAGTCTAGATGTTCCAGAATACCAAAGTCCCAACCAACTTGCCTGGCCCCTGGATCCAAGAGCTCAGGTGGAAAGTCAGGGCATGTGGGAGCACAGAAGAGGGTACCAAAGTCTGTGGTGGCATCCTCTACCTTTAGTGAGTCTTTGGCTCCTGCAGTGGTGCCCCCCCCCCCCGGCCCTTGTTTTGGTTGACTTTGCAGGGTGCTCCTCTGGTTCCATACATCTCTTGCACCTGTGGCCTTTGTGGCAGCTTTGCAGGCTGCTTCTCCGGGTCCATCCCAGACTGACCCGCTGTGCCCCATGTTTGAGGCAGGTACCATGCCTTTCTCTTTTGAGAACTCAAGCTCCTTGAGGAGCAGTAGTTGTGGATGGAGACTTCATCTGCATCCATCCCAGCAGGCACTGTGCAGACATCCCTGGGTGAGCAGCTTGGCTGCTACACGTGGAGTCAGGTCTCAATCGGTCCTCAGGTTCAGGAGCTCTTGCAGCTCCAGCAAGCTTCCTCCGGGTTGTAGGACAGCTGTGCAGCCTGAACTGAACCTCTTGGAGACTCCGAGGTTCTCACAACTCCAGCAGGCATCCTCCAGCCAACAGACTTCAGAGTCAGTGGCAGTTGTGGCTCCCGCATTGAGTCCCCCAGAAGTCTCACTCACTCTTCCCACTTGGAAAGAGCAGATGCAGACTGCAAAGGAGGCAGTGACAAGGCTTTGCGCAATCATGCTCCTCTTGCAGATTGAAGTCCTCAGACATTGGCACAGATGAGGAGGACCAGCTCCTGCTTTCTGATTCATCTGTCAGTGGGGTCAAGTCGCTGGCTTCCAGCTGGCCCTTACACAGTCATAGTTGCTTGGTGCAGTGAAGCTCTGTGGCTTCTGTTGCCTGGGTGGAACTTGCTTCCACCCCCACTGATACCACTTCAGCTCTGTCCAGGGCTTTCATCACCTCAAAACCCTTATTCAGAGCCTGGTGGGTGACAAAGCGGTCCTCCCCCCACCCCCATCAGAGGAGAAGTGTGGGGCTGTCATGATGTCCTGCCCTGGCTTGTCCCTGGAGGATAGTGATCGTAAAACACCCATACCTTTCTCACCATTCGTAGCAGAGTTCTATGTCCAGTGAACAGCCAAGATACGAGGCACTTGGGCTCCTGTGGTGTCTTATTTTGATGTGTTTGGCAGACTCGAGGTCTCTCCTGGAGGACTTTCAGGACTCTGCCAAGATTATGGATGCAGGGCGGGACTGGATTGGCCAGGTCTCATTGCTTGTGCCTTCACTGTCCCGAGTGATCAACCACCAGGCTAGGACAGCCTGTACACTCAAGGCAAACCTGCATTTGTTATGCAGGGATGCCTTCTCTAGGGTCAGTGGTTGCCTGACCCGATCTTTTGCAGAGTGCCAATGACACTTCTCTTCTTCAGCACCTTGTGTAGAGGAGCAATGGTGGCAGTTGTTCGTGGGATGCAGGACCTATCGGCCCACTCTGCAGAGCAATGCTGGACCAAGGCGTTAACCAACTTTCCTCCTTGGCTGTGGCTGCCACCCTGAAGCATGGCTCTCAGATTGTGCCCACTTGCCCTGCATCCTGCCCCCCACATCAAGAGGTGCCAGGAAAAGTGGGAAGCAATAAAAAATGGGCAAGTGGTTTGTCAAAGTAAAGAAGATGGGCAAGCCTCAGGGCACCTTACTCTAGCTTTTCAGACACTCCCAGTCTTAGAGCTGTCCTCACCATCTCTCTGGACATTTCAGAGTGCCCTGTCAGCATTTGTCTTGCCACCTTTTGCACTTAATGTGAGTTCATTACAGACGATTTGCTCCTCTTGAACACCCTGAGATATGGCTAATCTCTGCCCTTTGGTCAAGACAGGCCTCCATTGTGCCACTAACCAAAGAGGTTTACACCTCCCAAGCTGGGACCCAAAGCATCGGTGTTCCTAGAGGCAGTTGAGAAAGTTCGGAGTGATAGCACTATAGGTGGAGGATCGGAGTTTGCCCAGGTTCTACAGTCTACTCTTCCTTGTCTCCTAACTGGGATGGAGGCTGGTGCCCAGTCATAGATGCTGAACAGGTACTTACATGTCTCATTCTACAGGATGGAGACTCCTCAGTTTTTGGCAGTGGCCCTGCAGCACCAGGAACAGCCAGCGTCCTTGAATCTGATGTGCGCATTCTTCCATGTGCCAATTGTGCAGACTTCATGGAAGTATCTGCGGTTCAAATTTTTGGGTTAGTTTTACCAGTAAGCTGTTGCCATGGTACCTGTGGTCTATATCTAGTGTGTGCAGGTAGTTGCTGCACACCTTCACCAGAATGCCATATGCATACATGTGTATCCAATGTGTAATTACTTCATTTGCTATGTTGTGCAGTGGGCTTTGTTCTCCAGCTCATAGTTATATTGGAGGTAGAGTGTGTTTATGATGTTCCAGATTCATAAATATCACAAAAACGATGTAGGCCTACCTTACTTTTTTGCTGTAAACTTAGCTGAATGACAAGTCGAGAGAACTAAAAGGTGATAGGCCTAACAGGTCTCTTTTTATTTTTAGCAGTTGTAAATTTGGTTTGGGTGGTTAGGCCTATAAATTTTGGAAAAGAACTAGTGTCTGCAGTTAATGATGAATATTTCTAAGGTTGAGAGGACTGGTTTAAACCACCAGTTGCCTTTTATGGGTGACTGCCTGTCTCAAGTCAGGAGTGAAATTTGTTTCTTCACATTGGTATTGGAAGAGAAATGTTTATGCTTTGGCAAGTCTGGAATCTCTTTGCTGTCATTGTTGGGTTTGGAATTCATGAATATAGATCATGTTTTTCTGTACTATTTGACTTATCTGGGTGCTTGGGTGCTGTGGCACCTAGATTCCCAGCATCACCCACAGGCTGTTCTGGTGCTTTGCAAAAGCTTATGCCTGATTATGAATCTCTCACAATAAAGCTAAAGAACCTTGTAATGTGTAACAACAGGACTGCAATCACCTACCTAAACTGGCAATTAGAATCGCAGTCCAGGAAGCTGACAGAGCTGGCCTGATGCATCATACAATGGTGTTCAGAACACACAAAATCTGCATGCACACCAGCCATGTCTTGGGACTACAAAATGTCCTGGCTGACCAACTCTCATGATGAGGTCAGCCAGTAGAGACAGAGTGGTTCCTCCACACACAGGTTGTTCAGGCTATGTGGGCCAAGTGGGTTACTCCACATGTGGATCTGCTCATGATGAGCTTAAACATATAACTTCTGGCTTATGTACTACCTCTCCCAGATCCCCAGGGCCTAGCGGTGGATGCTCTAGCCATGGAATGGAGCAATCTATGGGGATATGCATTTCCACCTCAGTAGATTCTCCCAAGGGTTCTGGGGAAGGTTTGGTCCCATGACTGCAATTTAAACCTGGCTGCCCCCTGGCCACCATAATCAGATTGGTCTCTGGACCTTCTGGAATTAAGTGTCAAGCCTACATTACATTTACTGGCATGGCCGAACCTTGTACAACCACAGATGAGTGTGTTACACAAGAGCCCTAACCCTCCATGCTACAGATACAGCTCTTTCCACGGATGAAAGAGCCCTGTAGCCAATGAGCACATTGTGCTCAAGCCTGTATAGCTCCAGGGGTCAGAGGTCTGCCCTCTTTTTGCTCCTCAGTAACCCTTGGAAGGAGCAAGTTAGCAGAAACATGATCTCATTGTTGATTGTGCAGACAATCGTGGAGGCCTACAGGAACACTTTGGATTGGCCTGCAGCCTTAAAGCAAGTCTCAGCTAGTGTTCACAAGGTGCAAGCCTTTAAGGCCTCCTGGTACACCCTGAGGCATGTCACTGTTATCGATATTGTATGGGCCTGCTGCTGGCAATCGTCCCTGACTTCTGCTGAGCACTACTTGTGTGACGTGATAATGCTTGAGCAGGGCATGTACATCTTTGCCAGCATACCAAGCTTCCTTGCAAGGGTTCCTAATATTTGTCTTTACACTTCCCTTGTCCCCTCAGGGCATCACCATGTTCCAGCTTATGTTGCCCTTGGGGTTTTGACCAGGGAGAAGCTTTTATGTCAGCATACCAAGAGTAGGCCTAGAACTTATTTCTGACTCATCTCGGGAGTCATCCTTGGTGTCCCTTGTCAGAGCAATCAGACCCAGTTTTGGACACTGCCTCATGGAACCATATGTTACACCAGTTCCCACCAGTTCTTATAATTCATGTTTTTGTTAGATCTCCAGGGCAAGAGGAGTAGAAATCAACAGCATCCACCCATGTGGCAGATAGCTATCAGGTTGGGGAGGGGAGCATGTGGTTCCATGCTGGTGGGTAAGGAGGGTTTTGGGGGTGGGGCCGGGATTCTGCTATTGGCAGCCTGAAGTCCACGTACCTCTGATGCTTTCATTTCAGATATCACCTCCTCACCTGGACTAGAGGTGCCCCCCCCCCCCGGCTCTCGGGCCTGACGGTTTTAATATGGATGGTATGCCAGTGACATTACACCCTCCTCTGATGTGTTTGCATATTGGCAATGGTAGTCGAGAGCTAATGTTACAAGTACCTCTCATACACCGCAGACGCCCACCCAAACACCCCACTTCTTTCATGCAGGTGATTTGAACTGACAGCCCATCAAGGGGGAAGGAATGTAGAAGGGAGTATGTGCAACAGGAGTCACCACTGGGTCCAATGAGAGATGGCACCACTGGGACCATCAGGTTTTTGGGAACAATCTAGCCAGTATACCTACTCAATTGTTCCAGCGAGTTGGCCACACATGGCAATGGTGGTCAACAGGTAAATATACTTACTAATACCGAAATTCCTAAAAAATTACAGAGGAGTTATTTGATTAGCATCATTCACAATTCAGACATTTCTCCATGGCTCCCAAAACTGCTCTTTTACCGAAAATGAAATTATCTTTAGTCAACAGCAACTAAATAACACAGATGGACTGTGGGCAGTGATATAAGAGTTAGTATATCTGTATATCTAAACACAAAGCAGTTTTTATCTGCACAATCCACATCACCAACACAAGCTCATCACTGAACCTTTCACTCTCTGTGCTGTTTTGTCCTGGTTCATTTTTTCAAGCTGTTCAGCAGTGCCACTCTGTCAGTCTTGTCACACACTGTTACATCTCTTACCAGAGTGCCATCTTTCTTGTTATGAAATGTCTAACTACTCTTTTTTTTATATAAGACAGATTAATATATGGCTATGTCCGAATTCCCATTTTTTTTATATAATATGTTTAAACCTACCAAAAACTAATATACTTTTGGAGATTTGATTTCTTCAACTATCTAGATATTTTGGGTTCTTCCCTTCTTAAAGCAGATGGTGTGCTTAAGTAAAAGATCTCTTCCCTTCAATATATACCAGCAGAAAGATAGATACAACTTGACCTGTAAATATCTCTGGTGTTGCATCAATATTCAAAGGACACTCCATTTCCTTCCAAAAATTTTTCCTGGGCCACCTGTATCATATATGATACAGGACTGTGACAAATAAGCAGGATGCCACAAGATTATTATTATAATCATTATTAATTTTTTAATTATTATTATTATAGTTAACATTATTATCATCATTATCATCATCATCATCATCATCATCATCACACCTGGCTGGATCTCTCCTGTGCTAAAGCAACACCATTATAAAGTGGCACTAACTTGCCGATGAATACAATTGACAGGAGGTTCATTTTTGAGGGGATCAGTTAATTTATCTTATTGTTCTTGTGTGTGCATATATGTACGACATTAGGTTACTTTCAATCTTTGTGAAGTGACCTGTATTGTTGATTAAGTTGTCTTACTAATAACAACACAATCAACCACGTCTTTGTAATGGGATCCATCGTTCAACTTTGCATTACCTTCACCAGGTTAGGATCTTGTACCAAATAACGTCTGTCCACCAGAGCTCTCCCGCTGCACCTTGGTTACTTTAGCTGTGGCGTCAGGCTCTAACTGGGGAAATCTCACCACACTCCTCCCCATTTTGTAGATTCCCACCAACAAACAATTTATATATATAAATCATAAATTTTCCTGCCCAAACATGAATATTTTTAAATACAGACACAAAAGTGTAAAGTTCTTGAGGCTGAATTGTGCATGACAATATAGATCAGAACTCACTCATGACTAACCAATCTATAGGCTGTTCATCTTCTGTCTCACTCATCTTATGTAAGTAGATTACTGAAGATGAGTATATAACACCTGATATATTCACAGTGAATATGTATATATATATTTCACAAACTCTGTATGCCACATATATATTTTGCATTAATCCAGGGTAATATCATTTGACTTTATATATATATATATATATATATATATAATATATATATATATATATATATATATATATATATATATAGATATATATTATATATATGAATGTATGTATACACAAGCACATTCATACACATTTATGCAATATACATATAGAGGTGACACCAAATATCCTAGAACTGGAACTGACTCAAAATAAAATATTTTTAAACGTAGGATTATATGTAATTTAAATGAAGTCTTGCAGGTGTGCTGGGGGAATTACTTTCTGCCCCCTCTTTGTCCTCACAGGAGATTTTATCATATAAGCTGCTTGGGTATCATGCTCTAGATGCAGATAATGCTGACAGTGTCTGACTGACATCATTTTCAAACTCAACATCAGGGTCACCATCTGGCACTGGAGTGTTTGCAATTACATCCTCTGCATTAAAAATAAGATCTTCGCCTAACAGTGTTCCAACACTATCATCACTTTCATCAAACGTATTCCCGAACACATCTTCTAAAAAATATCCTCATCTCCCTAATCTTCTGTGCTTGATGGAACCAGATCTGAGAGACTATGTCTGATTCGCCTCAATCAAACTGAGATGAATCTGTCTTTACAGGGTTTTAACCTGTAATGGTGAAAAACCCATCACTTCCTTTGACCTTTTAGACTCAGACTCAGACTCAGACATTTATTTGACACAAAAAAAACAACAACATATACATATGAAATACAAGTTGCCAAATTATAATATCACAGCAGTCACCATTATTTAGTCAAATTACAACAAGTAGTGGGTCAGGATGACAAGTAAACAAGTTTCCGCTATCACAGGAGCCACCTTGGAGAGATATTGACTTATTAAGTAACCTCACTCAAAAATGAGTAAACACAAACATGAAACATAATCGATTTAAGAGTTACAAACATAACAGTTGGGTATGGTACATACATTTGAGTATAGATTCACATAGTAATTTTTGATATATCCTGAAAAACCTGAGAGTGAATGAGTTTATAATTTATCAGTAAAATCTTAATGCCTTTAAGCGTAACAAATCTTCAACTTTAAGAATACAGAGTTTTTAAAATAGAGGATCAGTGTGCGAAATGTACCTGGCATGAGATATTAAACGAATGGTCATTTTTTTGAAGTTGAATAAATTGTTTAATTTAGGTGTGGCAGAAAAAGAGAGTAATACATTACTAGCATAGTATCAGTGGGCATAAAACTGTTGGTTCTTTTGATAATTCCAACAAGTCGGGAAATATTATTACCAATCTTATTTATATGAGCATTTCAATTTCAACTTTTTTGAATTTGGAGACCAAGGAAATCAAATTCTTCTGTTCTTGAAATGGGAAAATTATTGATTTTTAAATCTAGCATAAAATTTATTTTTCTTTGAGGAAAGAAGAATATCATATATTTTGTTTTAGCTATATTAAGATAAAGTTTATTTGCTGCCAGCCAATCATACACCTTGTTTAATTCACAATTTATAGAGAGAGATGCATTTTGGACATTTAAATTTTGGGTACGACAGAAGCTGAAACAACAAAGACCTTTACAAAAGTAGTGTCACTACCATATCAAATGGATTCAAAAACAGATGAGGCAAGATGCATATCATTTGTATGAATTATAAAGAGGAGCGGACCAAGTATCGATCCCTGAGGGACACCAGTACAAATTGATTTTTAGAAGGTAATTCATCATATTGAACAAATTGTGATCTTTTTGTAAGGTAACTTCTACAACACTGTAAAGCAACGCCAGAGACACTATAGTGTTTCAATTTTGGGCAGACAATCTGATGATCTAATATAGTGAACGCTTTTGAGAGATCAAGATAAATAGCTATAGGTAATTCGCCTTTTTCAAGAACATTGAAAATTCAATCTATAAATTCCAAAGGGGCAGTTTCAGTAAACTGTAATTTCTTAAAACCATGTTGACTGTGATACAATAATGAATCGTTTTCAAAGTGTCTGTACAGCTGGTTGAACACGACTGTTTGGAAAACTTTTGATAAAGCTGAAAGTAAGGAAATGGGTCTATAGTTATCGAAACATGATTTATCATCCTTTTTGTATATGGGAATCACTTTTGCTTCTTAAAATTTTTTCTGAGAACATACCAGTTATTAGGAATTGATTAATGATTATGGACAGTGGTTCTGAAATTGAATGAATTAGGCCTTTAAGCAGTTTCATTGAGATTGTCATGTCTAGCACTGGTTTTAAGTTTTGTACAATCTGAATTATTTTTTGCGGCTCAACTGAGGTGAAAGAAATATGTGATCAGTTGGACATTTTAGATAGGAATTGTAAGGAGGCTTGTTACTAGAATCAATCTTTGCTGCCAGTTTAGGACCAATATTTGTGAAAAATTCATTAAAACGATCAGCAATGACTTGTTTATTTGTTATCTTGTTATTTTCTATTATGAAGAAAGAAGGGGAATTTGTTTTATTTTTGTTTAGATTCAAGACATCTCTAATCACATCCAAAGTCTTTTTGGTATTATTATTATTATTATTTATTATTATTATTATTATTATTATTATTATTATTATTATTATTATTATTATTATTATTATTATTATTATTATGGAATTTTTCGAATTGAAAATGGTAATGTTTCGTTTTCTGTAAGCTATATATTTATTTAGTATGTTGATATAGACACTTAGATTTTGTTTCAAGGTATCGCGTTGGGTTTATACCATGTGTCACGAAATTTTATCGAAGTAAGAATACCAGCTGTAACCCATGAGGACTTTTTGTGTTTATACTTATTAAATTTGACATTTCTTATTGGAAGATTTGGCTTCCCTTACACTATCAAATATATCATAGTTAGTATAAGGGAAGCCAAATATATATCATAGTTATATATAACTATGATATATACCAGATGTCGAACATTTCAAACTGTGAGATAGATTACAGAATATATGATCAATGAGAGTAGCAGTCCTATCGGTTAACCTTGTTGGCAATGTGATTTTAGGTAGAAAACCATTACTAAGTAAAGTATCCAAATACTCAGCATACTCGAGTCTTGTATTTACCTTAGGGAGACCAATGTTACAGTCACCAACAATAATTTTGTCTGATGATTCCCTTGATATCATTTCAACTATTGGACTGAGATCTTGTATAAAGGCATCAACATCATCATTTCTGTCACGAGGAGGTCTATAAATATTACATTATGTTACTTTTTGCGTCATATCTGCACCAGCTATATCTATGAATTGGCCTTTCCAATGTCTGGTAGGAGAATACAAGTTTCGTCTAGCAAACTGAAAGTCTTTTTTAGATTTTCTTTTATCACCTGAAAGTTATCAAATTTGGCATTTAGGCTTTGACTATTTAGAGTCAAAGCCGAAAAAGTGTTCATCAATGGCTTAAGGTATTCTGAGAGATCTTTTGTCTCTTCATACAGAGAGTCAGCTGCAATGGAAATAGCATTTTCCAGGTCATTTTCATTATTCAAAAAATCATTTAAATAGTTTACAGATACACCACCAAAATTACTAAGTACTTCATTTTCCAGAGCACTATGGGATCATGAGCTATCAAAATATGAAAGATGTATGTTTTCATGATATATTACAGGCAAATTCATTAAATGCACCTTACAGGCCCGACAAATATTCGTGTACTCATCAGTTGGCATGACTGAAAATTGGATATTAAATTTGAGAGTAATAACCTTGTAAATGATAACATGAAGTTCTGAGTACTGACGCTTAGAATAATAGGGATAAACATAGCATAATAAATGTGTTATGAGAGCATAAGCATTGGCATTAGCGGTAAGCCACTGTACCATTTGCCTTCTTCTGACAAAAGGTACTTGCTCGCAGAAGTATATTATACATGAGCTGCATGACTGCACCTGATACACCTCAATATTATACCTTGATTTTAATAAAATATTAAAAATAAAAGCTGAAAAGGAAAATTAAAAAATTGGGGTGACAGCTGACATAATGCCTTAAAAATATACATGAAACAGCAAAAACACAGTGCTATGAAATCATAGTCCAAGGGAAAAAACAAATAGGACAAAATTGGATGGAAAACTCTCTGGCGAGACTCCAAAAGAAGTCAACTGAAAATATATGCAAATACACCAAGTACATCAGTATCTACCAAAGGTTAAAATGTGTGTATACACCATGATGGCAAATTAGCCATTCTACTCAAACTAAAAGTAATTGTTTCAGGTATCTATTGGCCAGTGGAAAGTTCAGTTTAAAAGTGGCAGGGACAAGAGTGGCCCCATAAGACATGTCTTGAGTTTTCATAGACTAGATCATGTTGTTATCACAGTGTAGGTCCATCTCAAAATAATTCTTGGCTACAGCCTCCTTCATAGATCTAGTCACATATGGATCTTGACCAGGGACTTTTAGCTTGAGGTATGGTCACGGTTTCAAATATCTGAGTTTGGACCTCTTCTTAACCTCTGGTGGCAAACTTGGCCTGTAATCCATTTTTTTTTTACAGGTCTGAGAACAGGTGGAATATTAGGGCATAGAGAGATCTTGTTATGGTGGTTTTGTAGATTTTTAGCACCAGCCAACCATTCGTTGCGGTTATCAAGGGTCCACAAAGCAGATGATGATACCGGCGTCCTTGTGTTGTGTCAATCGATGACAAAGAGCCTGTGCAGTGGACTCGGCATTTCACACTTTCAAATGGGCTTTTGCAAAGTCCATACAGCGTTTTCTGTTTTCATTTTCTTTTTCACCAGGTGGGCCATTTAAGCCCTGTATAATGAGAGACCATTTGCGCTTGTGAATTTGGTCATCTAAAGCTTTCATTACTATGGTAGTGGATATCTGTTGTTTTCCTGGCGAGCTTTGGTAGTAGGTCATTTACAACAGTGTCAATGCGATCACTACAGCCTTCGATATCACGTTCAAGTTGATCAAGCTTCTCATTTAGGGACTTAAGATGTGACACAACATCATTGATCTTCATGTTCATCTCATTCAGTTCCTCGCTTACTACAAAACGTATAGCATCCAATAGGTTAGGATCCATGGATTTAAGACCTGTTGATTTTGATCTTTATCTGGTGGCTATATCAGAGGTCATGATGATTAGATGATCAGCCATCCTTAGTCATAGTTATCAAGGGGTCAAAAATTACTTCATGGAGCAGCATGTCAGAGTGACCTTTTTGTGTGGAAGCACTTGTCACAGTATACGCATACCAACAAAGCCACAAAAGACGGTCCCAACTCTGTGTGACCAGCATACGAACACTTTCAGCAAAGTTCTCCAATGACAGCCAGTAAAAATGTGCTTGAAAATGACACACCAGTGATCACTAATCACTCATGACGCATCCAGGCAAAAATTATTGATGGATATGGAGCAATGTCTCAAAAAAGCCAAGAATCAATACATTACTCTTGAGATCCATTGTGAGCCCCCCAAAAAGTAAAAGGTCCAATCCTGAAATAACTGAATCTGAAATAGGTGCAATATATAAATCCCAAGGAAAAGTTTCTATTCCTACTCTGATTCTTACCTTTTCTAGAGGAAAGGAGTCATGCTACCTATTTTGCAGCACCTTTGAGACATATTTATGCCCGTTTTCAAAATCAAGACCTATTTATCTGGTAAATTCCACACTAATCACCTTAACCTGAGAAGGAGTATCTCAAACTACTTTAGTGTTCATGCAATTCACACCTAGTGGTATGATAATATTGAAACTTACTTTCTTACTGAAAACCGTTTCCTCCAATACAGGGCTATGAACACAACTTGTACAAACAGCATTACCAACAAAACTATCTATATCACATTTCATAATTTGCAGCCTGTTTTGTTTTACTACTTACAACCTGGCCTACTTGGTTGTCTGGGGTTGTTGATTGACCAGCTTCTACAGCCCTAAACTGCTTTAGCAAGGAGTTTGCTTATGAATTATGTATGCTACTCTTTCCCCAATAGGTTTGGCACCATCCTTTCTCTCTGTAAATGTTGTACTGACCACGAACTGCTCCACTTCCTCTCCAAAGGACACAAATTCACTTGTTTTCTTTGTAGGCACAAACATAATTTCATAATTCTGTTCATGGATGTTCATGAGATTCAATGCTGTTTCCAAGTCTGCAGGTTTCTTATTCACTATTTGTAATGTTTCCCTATGGTGAGAACATTCATGCAGAAAAAAGTGCCTCCATATATATATATATATATATATATATATATATATATATATATATATCTGATTTCCCCATTCACATATGGATAACTATCAAGAGGCATTTTGTGTGCCTTGTCAGAAAACTATTCAAGGTTCCCTTCATTCTCCTATTTGGATGTTGCTAGCTCGTATCTTTGGCTGGTGGGTCTTTCCCTGCCAAACCAATGATCTAATTTCATGACAAGGTGACCTTTATCCTCCTTCACTTCCTGTTCTAAACTGCCAAAAATATCAAGAGCTTTCGTTGAAGACTGTCTGTAAGTGTGTCCAATTTTACAAATACACTCCATCCAGAGCCATGCTTTCAAACTGAAGATGAAAAGGCCGTCAGTCCTGTTAACCATCGTAGGTAGCCGTCTTGGGGACTGGCAGTTCTCTTGTCTGAGTCTTCCATTTCGTGAATGCATGCCCTGGCATATTTGATATCTGTATTGGTGACGTCACTTGAGCTTGTGGCTGTGCTTGAAATGTGTTCGGAAGTTGAGCCCTGTACAGTGCTTGAGGTCCTTGTGGCACCTGAAATTTTGGGGATAAGTGCAATATCTGGGCTTCAAATCCTACCACCATTTATATATCATTGAAATGCAGCCAAAATAATTTTAAATTGACAAATGCCTTTTTGAATAACCAAAAATCATTTTTTAAACATTTTTTTTCAATACGCCCGGATCAAAATATTGAAAAATTACTTTAAACCTGGATTCAAAATCACAACAGAAATCCTATTATTCTGTCAATGTAACCAAATCGGTTTCAACTGATCAATGTGATTGTTTGTGGGTGTGGGTGTTCTCTTTTTTATTGGTTTCCTGACTAATCATTCAGAAAAAAAATATGATTCTCTTTAACAAGAATAGGCCAAAATAATTTTGTACTGTCAAAATATCAGATTCAGATTTACCAAAAACAATGTACATGAGACGTCTCCCTCTCACTTTTAATAATACAGGCCTACATCACCAGGTTATGCACCAAGCCAGTATATGGGTATGCCTCAGTCAGGATAACACACAAAGAAACCCCCAATGAAATCACCGGAATCTCTACAAATTACTACAATTCACGAATAACTGTATAAAGGTCATACAAAAACCTGACATATATGCATACTAATACCATCCTAATATACCCTACTTGTTTGAAGTAAGAATAAATTTCACGTATTTACAGTGTACAGTGTTAAGACATGGATCCTGACCATGTACATTCAAACAGGCTTGAAAATTGTATGCACACAAATCAAAATATGACTTCAATTTTACTTTTTGTTAGAACGCATCTGTATCTGTGATAGTATAGGCCTTACAATCCAAGCAATCTACCTGTTATTATAATTAATTTTTAACTTACTATGCACACTAGTAAGACTGTGAGGTTCTGTGTGCATTGCAAAATAGGCCTGACTATCGCAGAGGACCTTTTTTCTGGTACCAAATGTTGTGTGTGTGCATATAGGTAAGACAATCAGTTGGTGACAATCTCTGTGAAATGGTCTGCAGTGTGGTGTTGTCGTCTTGTAACAACACGATGAACCACGTCTTTGCCAATGCACTGCCAGCATAGGAATCCAGCGTTCTCCTTCACATCCTCTGTCCCACGTCAGTATCACGTGCTTTTCCAATTTTGTCCACACAATCCATGTTTTGATCAAATGTTGCGCACAATATCGAAAACATGTCGCGTAATCCACATGTTATCCAATTTTGTGCACGACATTGGGGGAGCATTTCACAAAATCCATAGCTTACTCGATTTCGAGCAAATAATGGCAAGAGTATAGCAGTTTTGTTCACTAAAATCTAAATTTAATACAACTGTGTCAACAGAATCGGTTTTTCTCAATTTTGTACACGAAATCACAAAAACTACCTTAGTTTTTTCCACAAAATTCTGAGACACACGCAATTAAAAAACTTTATCGATTTTATCCACGAAGTTGGTCAAATGTAACGTTTTGAACCCTAGCGTGCCAAATATAGCATCTTAGAATTTCGTACAATCAGAGACCATTGACAACGCTAATAGAAAATAACAAAAAAAGTAATGGCGCGCAGAAACGAAACAACAGACTTAAATAAATTCTGTGCAACTGATTGGATTTCGTGATTTTCTTTCCCAATTTCGTCGACTGAATCGTATAAGGGTTAAAATTTCGTGAAAATTGGTTCAAGTTTGTGAATCATATATTTGAATTTCGTGGACAAAACTGATAAGGTGATTGACAATTATGTTGAGCTTATCGATAGAAACTTTCTACAGAATCTGAATTTTATTCAATTTCGTGGACCAAATTGGCACACGTACATAATTTTGTGGACACAATTGGTTGTTTTGCTGGATTTAGTGGACGTAATTGATAAATTTCCTTGATTTCGTGGACGTAATTGATAAACCTATTGATTTCGAGTACAAAATTGATAACCTTATGGATTCTGCGGACAAAATTGATATAGTTAACAATTTTGTGGACGAAATTGTTAGAGTTTACGGATTTCGTTCACAAAATAAATTAAAATAACCACAGAATTGATGTTACACTTGGCACCCTATATGATGAGATGTTTCTAACGACAGCCTCGTTTTCAATAGATATAAATTTTCGAGGTGAGAAGCATGTCATTAATGTCGTTGTAGGAAATGCAATGCTAGAAAGTCAAGAGGGAAAATTTCAGCCATTAATCCTACTTTTCAGTCTCAAGTAATAAGAAGAATAAATACCTATTACAAGAAAAGCCGTTACCATTTGTGTCGGGAGGATCAAGAAACAGAAAAATGACCCCCCCCCCCTCCCTCCACCCCTTCAGCAATGTATATAGCTTTTCAGCCTTCGGGTTCCCAGGACACACATTGCTGAAGGAGGGATTCCTCTGTTTAACCTCACCACACAGGTAGTAACTGATAAACTAGACATGTAGCAACCTATAAAACGAGGAGTATGGAAAGCTATGACGTCTAGATATCCATCCATGCAGCAACATAGAAAACTGGGAGTACGAGGTCACTTTACAATTTCCAAGGACAGATTCCGATGGAGTCCGTGTCTTTTTCTGTGACCATACAAGACATGCATATTTATTTTACGCCATAAACCACGGGGTTCATGCCTGTCAATCACGGCGGACACAAGGGGCATATCACTGTCACAGGCAGGGCTTGATACTCGTTTCTTCTAAAATTAGGGTCTTTAAGAGAAATTTAAGTTTACAAATGCCAAAGTCATATTCATTTAGCCTTTTGCTAGATTAGATATGAGAATAAATTTCCATCTGCGTGTACTGAGTATTCTTTATTTACAAAATAATAATAATATTCCGCTTGTCCGTACAGGCAGCAGCCCCTATATCGCCAGGCGAGACTATGGTTACCAGCACAAGCAATTGTGGCGGGAAATTAAAATGGATGCCTCGTATTGTTTTAAGAATTACCTTTTTTCATTCCATGTTGAGGCTGAATTATCATTTTCTAGAGTGAAATTCAAAAGAAGTAACTCACTGTAGTTCACATGATCTAAATATTGTTATTGTCATACGCCTGCACCAGTGACGCAGTGGATAAACATTCAAACAAAATCAAATGTGCGCGGGGGATGTTTGATAATATGTCATACGTGACGCGGAAAAGATACGACGGGCGTTAACAAATACGGCACACCAGGTCGGCAGTGAAAGTAGACCTAGTGCATATTTTTGAATACCTAATTAAACATGGGATAAACAAAATCTTATATGGCTGAAGAGTAAGGTATAAAAGAAAAACCAGCTAAGTGGAGTATACGAGTCACCTCACTGGACAAGTGCTTGCAAGAGGCCAGTCTGTGTGGCGAGTATGCTCCACGCGACTGGTTTTACTTGTATCCAGTAACTGGCTCCCTGTCCGTTTCCAGTGGTCATACCACAGCAGTACCCGGGAAATCAGGCTATCATGACCCTTGACATTCGAACTAGGAAGATATGGACAGCTTCATCCTCCAGTTTGTATTCTGCACTTTTTCTGGGTGATACAGCTGCAGTTACAGAATATTTTTCCCCCACGAGGGTCAGTTATTGGTGGGGGAAAATCACGAGTGACCACAGAGAAATCAGTAACTCACTGTCGACCATTATAAGGTTCGCTGTTTATTTGCTGTTATGCCAGTTGTGCCTGTACTCTACCACTGATTTTGTGCATTTAACTGGTCTTTCGCTTTTGTTTGTGTAACTGCATCTTACTACGTATCTTGTACCATTTCTTTTTCTTTTAAAAATTGCATCTTCAAGTCCCTGAAAGAACAGTCAAAGATTGAATGAGTCGCCAGGGAAAAATGTATGGTAATAAAAATTTAAAAATTAAATGATCGAAAATATAATATGGAAATATATACTGATAAGAGAACAAATCTCGTTCAGTTATTGATTTTAACTTATATTATTTAAATTTTAATCTGCATGCTTCAGGATATCCTTTCGGTATGCATACAAATGCAAAAGCCTACAAATTAGGGAACTTTTTGACTTCAACGGTTCTCCAGAAATTATGTTTTTTTTTAATGTTGACCTTACAGGTGAGCTAATTTCTGTTTTGCATCAGATCTCCGCAATATGCCCTCATCTGGCAAAGTTATTAGGTTATCAACGCCGTTGGACCCCAGCAAAGCAGCCAATTAGGGGTATTGACACTGCTGTAGACACACCTATTCTGACATCCCTTTCATTTTCCAGTCGTTTTCTTCCTTAATTGCACGAATCTGAATGATTTCACAGGACTGTGACCAATTATCTGTCTTTGAACACGTGGTTTGTTTTGTAAGGTTGAACTAATGACGCTGCGAAAAAAAGTTGCACATATTTGTCAGAGACACATGCAGAGACATATGTGTCTGGCTTCATTAAGGTCTAATTCTAATCAAACATTTCTTGCAAGCAAGGGAAGTGACTCAAAAGGAAATGCAGGTGGCATTTGTCCGCCTCAGTGGGGACCCGTTTGCCCGGGAAAAGCATAAAACAATTGAGTCAAATTACACGTGGACGCTGAGCCCATGTTTCTCCTTTGCTTCACACAGTATTTTGTTCAATTTGTCATAATTAATATTTGGGTCGTGATTTGGGTCGGATATCAGGCTTTGCATCATGTCTGTATTATTTATTTCGTCATTGAAATTTTGTATTGATGCACTGTCTTTTGTTACTGTCTTGACAAATTTATGGGAGTCTTGCTTTATTTATGTTTGATCTATACAACTGAATGAGGGTAAGTGATCGGAAATTTCAGTGAAGATAATACCAGAAAGACAATTAGTATTGCTGTTTGATAAGCTACAAAAAATATGATCTATCAATGTTGCGCGTCTATCAGACAACCAAGTTGGGAGCGTTATTTTCGGATTTAAACCATTATTTAGCATGACATCAAGATAATCAGAAAATGTTTGTCTTGTTGAATTTAATAAATCAATATTAAAATCACCGACGATGATTTTGTCTGATGACTCTTTTGAAATTACGTCAATGATTCCAGACAAATCATCTATGAATAACTGAATTGCATCATTTCGGTTACTTGGTGGTCTATTTATCTTCTTCCCGTAAAGACAGTGAAGTTTAACAAGTACAAACATAAACGATCTCCTTGGATAACCCTTGGTATATTAAAATCTATAAAATTTCGTGACGGTTCATATAAAAAACTAAAATCTATCCCATTTGATTCTGTTGAATACGATAATTCTAAACACAATCTTCAAGTTTACAACAAAATCCTAAAAAACAATATCTTCCAACTGAAGACAGACTACTATCACTCGAAGTTTGAAACCTTCAAAAATGATATGCGGGAAACATGGGACACAATCAAGTCCGTTCTTAACTCAAACAAAAAGAAGAAAGACTTCCCCCTCTTCTTTTTAGTTGAGAATCAGAAACTTACAAATAAAGATGAAATAGCCGAACGTTTTAACACTTTTTTCACAAATATAGGTCCAACCGTAGCCAACAAAATAAACACGTCGGGCTTACCTTCTTTTGCATCTTACCTCTCAAACCGTACAGATGATGTATTTTTCTTCAGAGAGATCAGCCCCAATGGTGTTGCATCTTTTTTGAGAAACTTTAAATCTAAAACCAGCACTGCTGATATATCGATGAAACTTCTCAAATGCATAATTCCTTCTCTTTCTGAATCTCTTAGCTTGATAATCAATCAATCTTTAATGACAGGAGTTTTTCCCGACAAACTTAAGATTGCAAAAGTACTACCACTTTTCAAAAAGGGAGACAGTACTCAATTAGACAACTACAGACCAATTTCACTCCTTCCTGCTCTGTCCAAAGTATTTGAAAAAGTAGTTTATAAACAACTTTATGATTATTTTTTGTCCAATCAACTTTTTTTACAAAGGCCAACACGGTTTTAGAACTGGTCATTCGACTGAAACAGCAGCTCTTGAATTTGTCGATACACTTCTAAGCCTTCTTGATTCTGGAAAAATACCTATTGGCATTTACTTAGATCTATCCAAGGCCTTTGATACATTAAATCACGATATTCTTCTACATAAACTGAAACATTATGGTATTAACGACATTCCTTTACAATGGTTCAAAAGTTATCTTACTAGCAGGTTTCAGTATGTCTCTTTCGATAATGTATGTTCAGGCCTTCTTCCGCTTCAAACTGGGGTACCCCAAGGATCTATCCTTGGACCTTTGCTTTTATAATATACACAAATGATATGCACCTTGCTTCATCAAAATTTGATTCTATTCTTTATGCGGACGACACAACTTTGGTAAATCCTCTCTGTTCTTTTAACTCCTCAATTAGAACCAATACACACGATAACTTGTCAGATAATATCAATAAGGAATTACAGAAAGTGTACGACTGGCTAGCTGTTAACAAACTATCTTTGAATATAGCAAAAACGAAGTATATGATATTCCATTTCCCTCAGCGAAAAATAAATGAAATCTTAGATTTAAAAATCAACGATACTTCAATTTCAAAAACATCCGAATTTGACTTTTTAGGTTTATGCATTCACGAGACTTTAAATTGGCAACCACACATGGACAAAATTGGCAATAAACTTTCGAAATTGATACGTATTTTCAGAAAACTGAATAAGTATTTACCTGTAAACACTCTCTTACTCATGTATAATTCACTTTTTCTACCCCATCTTAATTATGCCATGCTAGCATGGGGCTTCTCATGTGACCGCATTTTCAAGTTACAGAAATCTATTGTTCGGCTGATTGGTCTTACAAGATATAACGCCCATACAGATCCACTTTTTAAAACACTGAACATTCTCAAAGTCGAAGATTTATTCAAACTTAAAGCTCTGAAACTTTATTTTCTATACCTACAGGACAATTTGCCTGCATATTTCAATGAAATTTTTGCACAGACACCTGTAAATCACCCATATCAAACTAGAAACAACGAATCCATGCAACTACTTGTCCCAAAAAGAAATAGAACCCGAAAATGTATCAGATTTTTAATTCCTTCACTCCTTAAAAATACACCTCCTTGCGTTAAAGACAAATTTCATACACGTTCTCTATCTGTTTTTTCAAAATACGCTAAAATTCATTTCATTAGTAAATACCTTGAAACATGTACCATTCCAGATTGTTTTGTGTGCAACGACTAAAGCGCCTTGTCTTTTCGTTTTCATTTAACTGCTTTTCCATTATGATCAATCTACTGCAGAAATAAATTGTTTTATGTTTATTCATATCCTAGGTGGTCCCAGTGATAGCGGACATCATGTCCTAAACTGGGGTCATCCTGACATAACCTCTTTTTTATATTATGTACCCTTATCTATTAATGGAACTGTTATGTATGCGTATTTGTACCTCACCTGTATGTATTTGTGTCAAATAAACCACTTCTGAGTTCTGAGTTGTAAAATCAGGAACCGGTTTGGAACTTTATAAGCCGGCTTAGCTCCGGCTCGAGTCGTTTGAGATTCATCTATGTAGAAAACGAACGTTTTCCTAACCACGTATTTTTTCAATATAGTGATCTATATCATCTATTATTATGGCTGTGTATAAACATGGACATAAGGTTTTCTCAGTACTCTTTCTTTCTTGTCCGGAACTTTTCTTGAAAATCGTCATAGCTAATAAAATATAAAATAAAATAAAATAGCTAAACATCCAAAATGTTGCATGGCCATAGGCCTATTTTTAAAATTGATCCACTGAGTTCGAAAAAATAATATTTTGAAATGACGCAGGCAGTTGAATTTTAAACTTTGTCTACATCTTCAAAACTATTGTAGAATAGTGTTTAAGATAAGGACAAGAGTTAAAATGTATAGTTTGTCTATGTATTTGTGGTAAACTACTTTGGCTAATCTGACGCCAGTACTTTTGTCTGCTAAATGGTAGATGATTACATTAAATTTGACTGGCTGTCAGTGGCTAATTATTGTGTACCATCGTTGCACATGAGGAAGACAATTTATATGCAGAAACTCAAAACTAGGCATGGAATACTTCCATACATGTCATTTTATTGAAGACGTGTGACAGTTTTGAAAACGATGACAAATTACAGCTATTTGAAAATTTAAACTTTGAATATCTTCAAAACCATTACCAGTGGAGGTACCATACCAACTTCAGTTCATAGGTTTGTGATCAAGGCGTGTCCAATAAGCCTTTTAAAAAAAGGTAGATGTTTGGCTTCATGCCAATTAGGGGCCCTTGAAAAGTTTCAATGTATAGTATCTTTAAATTATTATAGGTAAAGGTGTCATTCCATCTTTAATTCAAACTATAGTGAGTGCGGGTATCTGGGCCTACAGGACAGACAAAAGTGTTCTTTGGAGTGCGATGCATCAACAAAGCCCATCCCATCCCCCACTCGAACTAGTCTACTCAAACACTAAGTTCCACTAAGCTGTAAAACCCACCAATTTGAACTGCTTCCTCACATAAAGTAAAAGTAAGAATTGTTTTTATGTAATCTCCCTTTTGTGTGACTGGTATGACCCCTCCTTATTGGAGCTATAAGGTATGTGTGTGTGTGAATTTTGAATAACTCCTCGTAGATAATTAGTTGAGTTATTCTTGGCCTGATGAGTAAGTTGTCACGAATAGCATTCAAGCATGCAATCACTGGTGAAACTAATTCCCATGCTTCAAGGTGCCTTGGAACTTGGGAACCATCATGCAACTCTCTGTTTGGCCTGCGTATCTCTGTGCCACGTGAGGAGTGGTTGAGCACACTGGTTGTTCGCTGCCTTAATGGTGAAAAACATAGCAGCCATTTGATAACACATCTTGTGGCAGCTCACTACAGGGTGTGGAGTACTGTGCAGGTCTGGCATGTATTTTGAACTTTGTCCATTGTTCTCAAAATGTGAAAAAAAAATGACTAATTCAATGTTTGAGAGTAAGATGCCAATTTATGTCCTTGGGACATTTCCAAGTGAGACTTCGCATCCACAGATCACGACATACTACAGCCTTCATATTTGACAGGCCAGCCACGATACAGGTTCTGGGGTATACAGACATGTACTTGCACTTTTTAGTTTCATACATACAAAGTTTCATGCTCAAGTCAACTCTTCAAAGAGAAGTATTGACTTTTCCAGGTCTTAGCTTGCTCTCCAATTGCAGAGAACTTGTTGTCTAGCAGCTTTCCCATACCCTGAACTGTACTTTTGAGCAACCAGATGTCACAAGCTGCGAGATCAGGCCAGTGTGGCAGTGTGTTGCCTGGCAGTTATGCCACACCTTGAACTGAAATTTTCTGCCAGCAGATGTCCCTAACTACCATACCCCTTTTGTGGAGGGTTTGAAGATTCAAATGGCCCTAATTTTCACAATGTTCACTCCCCTTTGGCTCGACTTAATGGATGGATCTGTAATTGTACCAACTTTGGAGTTTCTAAACGTTATACTATTTGAAAAAAACCCTGGCAGACTAAATTGCTGGTAAAGAAGAATCGGAAGAAGAAAGAAATAGAGAAACCCAATGAAAACAGAAAGCCTGTGTTGGCAAACAGACGTAATGAAGCAGGTGTTGTATTTTGCGTCTAGAAGCAGTCTGTGCTGCCCCTCTCGGCCCCACAAGTAGCCTAATAATATATTGATAGTCATGTTGACACAAAATACACACTTGTATACGGAAATAATACCCAGCATTGAAATCATTTCACATAGACGCAATGGTCAAATCAGGAAATAGGCATATAATAGCACAAAATTTAAAACTATAAGAATGGAAATTAAAAATTGAAAGCAATTCAAAGTAAAAACTTGAATGTGTCCCATCTTAGAGGATGTGTCCTGAGTACTGTGCCTGGAATAATAACATTTGACCTCTGCAAGCAAGAACGAGATAGAATAAGGGCAAGTGCTAGTTGTGCAATTGGTCGCACAGTGGTCGGGTAGCATTGTGCTGCCCCATCGGCGACCCAAGTGAAAATTAATCACCGATATCTTGTTAGGAGGACTGCAAGAACATATTCCTCGGCCCAGGTTTACTAAAATTCTCATGATGAACCAAGTATTTTATACTGTCAACAAAGCCGTCATCATTGTCATAAATGGTGGCGCAACAAAAGATCTTTAAACGGGGACTTGAGTCACTAAAGGCAGTACCGACAGGCGAATTCTATGATGGGAGGATTATATATCAGGCCTAGTGCAATATGTTAAGCAAGCACAAGTGCATATTGTATGAGTAGGGGTGAGTTAATACTAAAGCAGCAGTTAAACATGGATAAGATTCTGCAAAATGCAGTATATTCGTTACGTGCGACACCTAGATCTTTCAGAAGAGGTATGATGGCGACGTTTTCCCATATCGCAGAAACATTTCCCCAAAGTACATTGAATAGATTCCAGCCAAGATAAGTATTTTTTAAATTCTTTATCCTTCTGTAATTTTCCTCTGGAAAGGACTTTTATGCCTTCGTTATATGATATTACTCTTAATTAAATTCTTTTTGGCATCGGCTGATTTTCACATGAATCCTGTCCTATTAAAATTCTTTCAAACTCTAATGTAAAATTATGTCCTTCAAGTGTCCGTGGAATTGAAAGGGCCAATATGACCTATGGTCTGTACAAATGTGTGCCGTAAGCATTTGCTAATGGTAAATATGTGTGCACATAATACTACAATCTAAGCTTGAATTATAGTCATCATGGTCAAATTGTATGATAGTAACGTAAACTCAGAGTCATATTTTTGTATTGTCCTATGCGTCTTGCACATTATATTGTGTGTTAGAGTCTAAAGAACGCACAGATTAGTCAACTTTATCGTACTATTGGTACTATTATTATATCCAGTGAAAATAAATACGTTTAAACTAAACTGGAGGAAATTCTTAGCGCAGTCTGAAAATTTCAAAGTAATAACTACATCTAACACTTGAAAATACGCCCATTATCCCGACCAACCTTTGCTTATTGATTCCTTTCAACCCTCTTTCAGACAGGACCAGTGGAGGAGTCTTGATATACGTCCACTCGTGCCTGCCTTGCTTAAGGCGACCTGATCTTGAGGGCCAAAAATCTGAATGTATATGAATTGAATTTCTACTCGCCTTTGTACTTTGTTGGTTGAAAGCTATTATTGCCCTCCCAGACAACCGGCTGATATTTGTGACTCTTTTCTAGAATCTTTACCTCCATCTCAACAGTACTCAAAAGCAATCCACAAATACTAATAGTTACTGGTGACCTTAATGACAGGCGTGTACACTGGCACTCCGAACACACCTACCTTGAAAAAGCACATTTTCAGTCAATCTTATTTCTAGTTTCAGCCACTACTTGCTCATAGATGAACCTGCAAGATAAGGTGAATACACTGGTAACTTACTAAACTTTATGATTAGAGACTCTCCAGGACTTGTCCTGGGCAGTCGAGTCTAAACCCCTGTATCAAACTCTGCTCATTCTGTTAATTTTATTTATATGTTTGTTTGTTTACTTATTGCTCTATTTTGTTCTCCCATTTAAATATAAATGCTTCAAAACGCAAATATTGGAGGTTAACACAGCCAATTTCTTCTACATCATTACCGCATTATCTTCTGTAAAAGAATTTATCCGTTTCAGCAAAGTCGCAATTCGGCCCAAAGACAAACCTTGCATAACCACAGAAATTAAGAAACATAATCGATTCCGAAACTGGGTATTAAAACGGTTCAAATGCTAACAAACCTCGTCCTTACAGTTATGATATTTACATTAGAGATTGAGAAGTTTTTTTTCAGTTCTATAAAAAATCTCTCAAGAATGTTTTCTCAGTTCTTTAAAAAATCTCTCAACAATTTCTGTTTTCAGTTCTTTAAAAAATCACTCACCAATGTTGATAACAAAAGTCGCCTTTCAATGTGTAGACCACAGAAATATTAGTCCTGAGCAATGGTTGAACAGTCTCTCCTGGGAAGCAAAATTCATAAAGATATTCCTGCCACGATTGACAGTGGCAACATCATTTCATGTTTAACCGAAAAAAGTAAATTATTTAACACGTTCTTCTTGAGCCAGTGCAAAGTTTAATCGGAGAACGATGCTGCACCCACACCTGACCTGATGCCGGCCAACACGACATTTCTTTTGACAAAGAAAACGTGAAAAACATTCTTTGTTTTATCAGGCTAGCCCCTGCTACTGAAAAGTTTTTGACAGCCTAATCTTTAATGTCCTCTATGAATATCTGTCCCAGAATATTTCCTCTCTTGTAGGAATTGTGGCTATAAGACTGATGACTTGACTGTGAACCTACTTTTGTAATCTCCACACTATTTACACCGGCGAGAACTCAAGGGAGGCCAATATGGTCTTCTTAGACATATCTAAAACCTTCAGTACGATCTGGCATCCCGTCCTACTTTCCAACTTAAGCAACTGGGCATTTCTGATTTAATCTTGTAGCAAGGATACAAAGTTTTTCTGATAAACCACCTTCAGTGTGTGGTCATTCATGTACACACATTCTCTTAGCTACCCATTGACGCTGCTGTGGCCCAAGGATCTATTTGGGCCCGCTGCTTTCCTTAGTGTACATTAACCCCTAGAACCTTAAAAAACCAATGTAGAGTTCTGAATAGGAGACGGTATATCTTGCGGTCTACAAGGATATTATCTGGGATCTACAAGTGCTGATGTTATATGTTTCTCATTTCTGCTAGGCGACTGGTGCCAAAGGTTGCAGGTTCGATTTCCGCTCGTTCCAAACATAGAATATTATGCTTATGCATAGAGAACATATGTATGTATGTATGTATATATATATATATATATATATATATATATATATATATATATATATATATATATATATATATATATATATATGTGTGTGTGTGTGTGTGTGTGTGTGTGTGTGTGTGTGTGTGTGTAAGTCAACTTCTGCAAAATTTCGAGTCGAGTCTTGAAATACAGATTTTTACCATGGCATCAAATTATATTATATCAAACAGGCCAAATTTTAGATTGTTTCATCAGGTATGTCAAGCGCACTCTACTTTGGTTGAGTTTTATGTTTATTTGTATGCCACAATGAAAGGACCATACAGAATCTTAGCAGTGTAGACCATGCTTATCTACTTTCCTGGATACTAATTTCCTGACATAGGCACTTGGTGTACATGCCATTTCTTTATGCTGCTGCTAGCAATCTCAGTGATGTTTTATGTACTTTTAATGTTTTGGGGCACACGATGCAAAATACTTCATTAGACTAGGTAGACATGTTGACATTCTAAAAGATGCTCTTACACAAGTGACCTTACTGTAGAAAGGTTAATAATAATACCTCAATAGGTATAGATGTAAAGTACAGGTTTATCGAATCTATGCCAACGGTATTGATCTACTGAAAAGCATATTGCCTCATGGCTCTGCATCGTGGCGTTTAATTTTAAACTTGTCTCGCAAAATGTGGGGGGCCTGCCTGACACTTTAAGCACAGATCTATCTTTTACTACTGGCGGAGTTTCATAGTGGCAGCTACTTTTTGCAAGAGACGTACAGCACATCTGATGTTGAGAATATATGGAGGAATGAATGGGGGGCTAAAGTTTTCAATTCTCATGGTGTCAACAACAGCAGAGGCGTTTCTATTTTGATGCCTAACAATTTAGATTTCAGAGTGCAGGGAGAGATTAAAGACGTTAATGAAAGGTTCATTCAGTTAGATACTTTGACAGATGACACAAGGTTCATCTTGTTCATCAAGTTGGCTAAACACAACAATATAGAAATCACTAATTCAAAGGATATTCTTGATGAGGAGAAATACTTTTATACAAAATTATATTCTTCAATTCGACAAAATTGGAACGGCTTTATGCAAGAAGGCAAAATTCATTCTTTATAAACTAACCCTGCCATGACTAAATTGGAACCTGACGATAAAATGAAATGTTACAGTATGGTAACCATCCATGAATGTTCCACAGCCCTTTCTTTATTCAAGAATGGAAAAAGTCTGGGGTCAGATGGCTTTACAGCTGAATTTTGTAATTTTTTTCTGGCCCACAATTCAGCACTTGGTTTTTGATAGTTGACAGGACGATTTCCAGACAGGCAGACTGTCTATAGATCAGCGCAGAGGGGTCATCTCTCCCATTCATGGAAAGACAAACCTCGTATACATATATATATATATATATATATATATATATATATATATATATATATATATATATATATATATATATATATATATATATATATATGTATATAAAATTGGCAACCACTATCTTTACTAAATATAGATTACGAAATTATTACCAAGGTGTTGGCCTTGTGTCTTCAAAACGTCTTGCCACATGTGGTCAATGAGGATCAAACTGGCTTTATTAGGGGATTTCTTGGTGAAAATATTCGGATTATATCTAATATTATGCATTTGTATATGATCCATGATCTATCTGGTCTCCTCCTCAAGGTAGACGTACTTTGAGAAGGCCTTTCATACTATTGGGTGGTCCTATATATTTCAAATTCTTAAACCTTTTGCATTTGGAAAAGGGCTTTGCATGTGGGTGTGCATAATCTGTTCTGAAGTTTATAGTTGTGTGACAAACAATGGGAATATTTCTGAGTTCTTTCCTCTTTTTAGAGGTGTCAGACAGGGTTACCCCCTAGCTCTATTTTTGTTTGTTTAAGCTATGGAGCCTTAAGCACTCATAATACGGACAAATGAGATCATCAATGTTTTGCGATTTGGTGAGAGTGAAGTGAAAATCAGCCAGTCGGCAGATGAAATAGCATGTTTCGTTATTCATGCCAATGAAAACATTTCTAAAGCAGTTCAAGCAAGCAAATATCAATCACTTCATGTGGAAAAACTGTGTACCAAAAGTTAAAATACTGTCATGCATGAATGCATTCATAAAGGTCGGCTCAAATTGATACATGTTCACATTCAAGTTATGGCCTTCAAATTGAATTGGCTAACGCGTTTATTTAATGATGATAATGCAAATTGGAAATATGCGCTCCAACAATTTATTCCAGAAGTTAAAGTTAAAGGCTTATTTTGTATTAGATGTCACATACATACAATCAGTTTCAGAACACTACCTCTTTTCTATATTCCTATACTTAATGCCTGGAAGGACTTGAGAAACACCTTTGAACCAACCACAGCGCTGGACATCTGCAATGAATTCCTATGGCTTAATCCTTTTATAACCATATAGAAAAAACTGTATATCATAAACATTGGTACAAATTAGGAATCAAATACGTTGGTGATATTGTTATTGTTGATGGTACATTTCTTAGCGAGGAAGAGCTTCTAAGAAAGTATAATTTAAGAGCAAAGTTCCTGGAAAATATTTAGCGTTGCGATGTCAACAATGTCAACAAATTCAGGAATTCTAGACTAATTTTCAAGAATGGTGGAATCTTAATCATCGTATTGACAGAACATCTTTGACAGTTGAATTAGTTATTGTTTGCTATTTCAGTTCACCTTGCAAATATTCTTTAAACAATTGTTTTTTATAAGCCAAGTTCTTTATTCATCGAGAACTATGCAAAAAGCAAAATACCTAATTCGTAGCATTTTTGAATTTTTTAAAATATGAAATAGCAACTGAAGAACACCATTTACTGTGTTAAGGTGAACAAGAGTTATTTTGTACCAGGTGGTCTAACGTGAAAGAGTCACTAGATTGGATTAGTTATTGTACAACTGATGTAGTTCACTCTCTGCCACTTAGTCATTCTATATGTCTTACATATTCTTCAAATTGCTTTTACAAAGGAAGCAATCATATAGTAAACTATCGGGTTTCATGCGTACTATTCGCAGTCAATTCTTGGACATTTGTGTGAAACGGTTTAGTACAGGAGGGCATTCTCCAACTTTGTTAAATAAGGCTATGTTGCTAGTTTTTATGAACTCCACAAGTAAAACCCCCTCAAATTAGGTCAACCTTTTCGAAAGATAATTTTGAATAATTGTCAATTTAATTATATGTGATATATTTATCTGTCGGAATTTCGCATTTACCCTATATATATATATATATATATATATATATATATATATATATATATATATATTATTAGAGCCTGACCAAACCCGAACAACCAAACCCGAGCTTACCGGGTTTCACGATTGAAGCCCGGCTCGGGTTCGGCTTTTACAGTCACTAAACGTTCGGGTTCGGTTATCATCGTCAATGTTGGCAATAAAGTTAAGTAAGGAGGTCACTGAAGTTACTTTTCGTACTTGTATACACTTTAAGCAATGCAACAAACGCTACTTTGCAATTACGTGCGTCACATGGGTTGCATTAATCGCCTGAATTATAATAATAATGGTAATGCCGCAGTCCAAAAGGGTAACAGCTATAAACCCCTATTTAAATAAAGCTTTAAATGCGCATTTTAAGATGTCTAAGTGTATTTATGGCATGTTTGAATTGCATATACCGAACCCGAACGGTGCCCGGTTCGGGATCGGCAATGAGTACCGAGTACCAAGTACCCGGTTCGGTTTGAAAATGCGTGTTCGGTCAGGCTCTGATATATATATATATATATATATATATATATATATATATATATATATATATATATATATATATATATATATATATTGTGTGTGTATGTATGTATGTATGTATGTATGTATGTATGTATGTATACAAAGTTATAACTGAAAGCCGAACAAAGAAAAAGTTCACAAGTGATTTGAGATTCTTGCATGTCAACGAGCTTACATCAAACGATACGTAGCCAAATGCGTCTTTTTGTACAAGTACATATAACACAATTTATTTTAAAAACAGAAAATCCATTTTTCTGTTTTTTGGCTTAATTTACGGAAATTGGGAACCTGTTGCTGCGAATTCAGGATCCTGATATCTGTTAATTCTACAAATCTACATTTTGTATGAGTGGAACCACTCATTCTGTACAAAACCTTGGAAAAAAGGTCCCAACTGAGTGGAACCACTCACTTTGGACCTGCTGCACAATGCCGTCGATGAGTGGGACCACTCATTCGGTACAAAATATCCCAAATGAGGGGAACCACTCACTGAGACAAGCTACATGAAGGCTTTGGTGAGTGGAAACACTCGGCCACCTGGCACAAGAAATTCGAAGCGGGGCCCACACGAGGGAAAACACTCATCTGGGCCTTGTGTGGCTGCATGAAAGCTTAAGGTGACCGGTGAGTGGAGACACTCAGTTGATCCCGAATCATGTCAAAAGGAGGGAAAACACTCACTTGAAAGACCAGAGCTGTTTGTTTAAATCCTACTTGAGTGAAACCACTCATACTTTTCAAGATGGCGTGAATAATTGGGGAAATGAATAAAGTGATATTCTAAAAGATTTTTTTTTTTTTTTTTTTTTTTTTTTTATGTTGAACGTGTGACTGATACCTCTCATACAAAAACAGAGTTCGTATTTTGAGCCCTGGATTTTGAGTTTTAGAAGCGTTCGTCGTAAGCATATCATCAGTTGGTGGGTCTGGACAATGGGGTCCCGGTAATGCAAAACTTTAAAATACCCATTCCGGTATATTGCAAGTTCATCAAATCATGGCGCTGGAAAAGGATAGAGGGACAACTTGGGACAATTCTCGAGTTACATCAATATCACCGCCACTGATTCAGATTGGATTTTCATGCCTCGCTAGCCCTGTGATGTTCAATACACACATTCAATGCTGATAGTGAGACGCATGCATCGTCCTGTGACCTACTTTGGCCCGTAGTCTATGCAGGCATAGTCATCTTCTGCGTCGTGGTAGGGTCCATTAGAACCCTTGAAAAAATGCCTGATCATTAAAGCCAAAGTTGTATACTTTCATGAGTGAATGTTTACTTTCTTACATGGCCCGACACATGGATAACTACAGTACACGCCAAATCTTTCTTCCGTGTGATACACCCAAGTTTGTTTGGGAATCCTCGACACAGGGCAAACTATACAGGGGCGGATGCAGGATTTCCGGAAAGGGGGATCAGTGACTTAAACAAAGCACAAAACGCGAGTATGAAAGTGACAAAGGCCACAGCGGGGTGGGGGGGGAATTAAAAAAAAAATAGATGCTCTGAGATGCATTTTCCTGGCATTTGAGACTGTATTTTAATGGGATAATTTGATTTCTCTGAGACACAAAATTCACTACATTTGGCCTCCCTGCTGCTGGGAGGGGTGGATAAGCATACACATTTCACTTCATGGCATTTGTTATACGTAACAATAATAGTTCTTACCTTTTGTCCATCCATAGTTTTTTGGGACCTTATCTGTTCAAGTTTGGGCTTCTTTATAAGAAAACGATCCATATTTATTGCAAATACCAATTATATTAAGCCCGACATTAAAGTAAGCAAACATGTCACTGTGTGGATTAGATCATTACGTGTCAAAGTTAGGTCATGACTCCATTCACATGCATCATTCACAAGAGCAAGCACCGGTGGCCGCAGGGAGTATCTGGGCCGAATGACACTAACTGACACTTGCATTTAAAATTTGACCAAGCCCAGGACACTGGCCTGGAAGTCAAGTGCTGCATCCATCTCCACATCTGGAAGTAGTTTCACATGTAACTGCCTCTCTGGGTTACCTCTGCAGCACTTTCAAAGTGGTTGTATTGCTGGGTTGTACGATTTCCTGATCTCAGTTTGCAACTAAAACTGAATATATAAGCCTATGTACTTCTTTCTGGTATTGTTAATGAGTCCCACGTCGTTTATCGTCTCTGTCTCCCTTTTCTCTTTTTTTTTTTTTTTTTTTTTGACCCCCCCGCCCCTTTGGGGCAGGGGGGGGGGGTGTCCAGGACCCGTCTGACTCCCCTCTAAATTTGCCCCTGCTATAGACTTTTGATCGCCAAAAATTCTTACATGATTGCATTTGTCTCCTGGTGTTTAAAATATGCTTTTCAGCAAAATTGCCCTGAATTGGGTCAAACTCATCATGTTCTTTCCATTCAAAAACTGTTGGAAAGCCCTTGTCAGAAGACGAGAACACATGAAAGCCCTTTCTTTACTACGCAAAGTCTGTGGTGTACAAAAGTGTCATTAAAAACGTAGCAAAGTGCATGTATTTAACCTCTGTCAAATACGACTGCACAGGACCAGCATTCCCATATTTTCCATTCAAGACTACAGTCCATTTGGGCTCCAATTGGCCCCCCTACTCAGGTTTGTGTTCAGCTTATTATGTGTGATACGTAAAGTCATTATCTCTGCACCCTTCATGAGGTTTCTTTCACCCATACCCCGCAATAAAAAAATTCAAATGATCTGGGGTTTTTGTTTGTTTTTGTTTGTTTGTTTATTTATTTTTATTTTTTGTTTTTGTTTTTGTTTTTTTTTGTTTTTGTTTTTTCATAAAAACTACTTAACAGGTTCCGCAGTGGGATGCAGGAAAACACCCAAGACATATCTGATATTTAAAGTGTGTGTGTCAACACACTCTTTCTTTCTTTCTTTCTTTCTTTCTTTCTTTCTTTCTTTCTTTCTTTCTTTCTTTCTTTCTTTCTTTCTTTCTTTCTTTCTTTCTTTCTTTCTTTCTTTCCTTCCTTCCTTCTTCTTTCTTTCTTTATTTCTTTCTTTCTCTCTCTATTTCTCTCTCTCTCTCTCTTTCTTCTTTACCAGTGAATTTGTCCATCACTTTTCTCTGACACTATTTCTATTTTACATAGAAACGCCAAACTTGGCAGGATTGTACTTTCATACAAGGAGTTTGACCTTTTTATTCACAGGAATGAAGATGTTTAAAATTATGCAAATAAGGGGCATCTGAAATTTTAAATCTTGAATATCTTCAAAAGTATGATAGATAGCGATGTCATTCCAACTTCTTTACCATTGCGCATATCTTGAATGTAAAACAAAAATTGTAGCAATTTAAATTATGCTGATCAGCAGCTTTTTAAATTAAAAACTTAAATATCTTCAGAACTTTTATAGATAGAGATGTCATTTCAACTTCTATTAGGGGTTGCTGAGCATTGCGCATGTAATTAATTAAAAACAAAAGTTGTGGCAATTTAAATTATGCTAAGTAGCACCATTAGAAATTTTCAATCGGGAATAACTTCAAAGCTATAATTGATACAGATGCCATTCCAACTTCTACTCCTGTGTTATGGAATAGTTGTACAATGCCATACCAATATGCTTTGAAGACACACACACACTGATTTGCTATGCAGCAAATCATCTTTTCTAGTTTTGGACATTTTCATCCAGTCCACAGATATAAATGAGAAATACTGACTATATGGCTGTAGCCAAATTTTTAAACATTTACCCAGGATAAACAATTGAGAACAAACCAGCAAAACGTTTTGGCTATGAGGTATGGCGCTCATCAGGGAGTGTTATAAGCTGGGTCAAAATGTGAAGCATGACAGTTTATAAAATGTTTGCCACCATGTGATCAAATCAGCTGGCAACGCAACCTTCACTGCTGGGGTGGGGGTTAATGACCAAAGGACCCCCCCCCCCCCTCCGTGAGATAATAATTCCTGATGCAGATTTCTTGAATTCATTCCCCACCTCCAGCGCATACTATAAATCACAAAAGTGTGTATTCGCTTTGTGATATGTGTCAGATAGAAGAAATAAGCAGTTATCAGGTCAATTTTAAGTTATTTCCAATTCAACTCTATCTGGCATTGTTATACAATAGTCCCTCTATAGCTACAGCCAGACAGAAATGATTACCTACCACTTCAGCAAAAAGGGGACATATGGTCCATCGTGACAGGTCAATTAGCATGGAAAGCAAAAGACTTCGAAATTTTTAAGACAGGTCTCTTATGAGAGGGTGGTCCCACACATCAGACAGAGGTCTTTTGACAGGGGCTAGTGTAAACTGGACACGGGCAGAACATTTTCGAACCATAAAGGAATTCTTACATGCAATGAATTAACAGGAGCGCTTTCTGGATGCCGACATGTGCATACGACCTCCCGGGTCACTCCATCCTCACATTGAGTATGGAGATCAGACACCCTACACACCCTCCTGGGACCACTGCTTATCACTTTATCACTAAACAGTATAACACTGCTTACATGGACAGCTGGAATATGTTGTGACTGACTAAGATGCAAACGGACCCAGTGAAGGAATGCACCAAAACCACTGGCTATATTTATGTCACAGTGACACAGAAGAGGACATTTCTCTGTGATCCTGCTCAAAGGACTAAAAAACCACAGGTACCCACCAAATCTGAAACAAAAACACATAACTTCAACAGAAGTACATGTTTTTGCATGTGCGAAAGAATAAGTTAAAAACAAACATGCGTAGTACCTAATATACAGTTTATATCCCAGGGTATTCATTTAGTATCTCAATTGTGGAGTGATACCACTATGACAAGAACAAGATGCAGGAGCCAACTAGAAAAGAAGATTTGCTTCAAAGCAAACCTGTCTGTGTGCCTTCAAAAGCTGTAAATAATAATTCCTACAACTTTTGTCCTGTGGTACTTCAAATTTCATTAAGCTGATGGCTGGATGAAAACTCAAGGTACAAATGACCTTGACATTTAAAGGTCATATGTAAATTACAAAAATATACAGTGTTACAATGCCTACAATTTAAGCCCAACATGAACCAAATCATAGAGAAGTTGACCAAGTTTAGCACGGCAAGATGAAACTTTCAAAGGTCCAAATGACATTGACCTTTGACCTTTACAGGTTACCTGTTATCACAAAAACATGCAGTTTTGTAATATCTACAAGTTGAGTGCAACATGATTAAAATTGGATGAAAATTGACCAAGTCATGGCTGGAAGAAATTTTCAAAGGGCCAGCTAACCTTGACTTTGATCCTTGGAGGTCACAACAACTAAAATTTGCAGTGTTACAATAGCTACAATTTGAGTCCAACATGATTTAATTTGGATAAAAATTGAGTTATGGCTACATGAGAATTTCAAAGGTCCAAATGATCTTGATGTTTCAACTATATAGGTCACTTGTAAGTCACAAAAATGTGTAGTGCTACATTAGCTACAGTTTGAGCCCAACATGATCAAAATCGGATATACATGGACTGAGTTATGGCTACATGAAAATTTGAAAGGTCCAAATGACATTGACTTTTGGAGTTTATTTGTAAATTACAATAATATGCAGTGTTGCAATACCTACAATTGGGGTCCAACATGGTTAAAATTGGTTGAAAATTGACAGAGTTGTGGCTAGTTGAAAATTTTAAAGGTTCAAATGACCTTGATATTTTACCTTTACAGGTTGCATGTAAATTACAAAAATGTGCAGAAAGAAAGAAAGAAAGAAAGAAAGAAAGAAAGAAAGAAAGAAAGAAAGAAAGAAAGAAAGAAAAAGAAAGAAAAACAATATGTCTGTGTTGGCACACAGACATGAATAAAACAGATAACAGACCTTGGATGCATAATGCAGTGGACTTGGTTCATACACTGTCTAGAAACACTTGGAAGTTCCATGAAAAAAAATGAACTTTGAAGGTCTGAAATTCACGGCTGGTCTTTTGAATCTTTGGAAAATCCCAAATTATCCTATTGCATTAGTTTTAAAATGGACTCCATTTTATTATTTTTCCTCGTTATGCCCCTTTCCTAATGGAGGAGGGGCATACAGAAATCGCTTATTTCATCCATCCGCATGTCCATACGTCCCTGTCCGTCCATCCATCCGCAATTGTGTCCGGTGTATAATTCGCTTATACCTCAACTTCAATTGATGAAACCTTAAACATAGGTGAATCCTGACATAAGGGTGCATCGTGTACCAAAATTATGTCGCTAGGTCAAGTATCTGGGTCACAGTGACAGATTCTTGTAAAATCGTGTCCAGATTATATATAACTCCTTTACTTTATGTGACTTAGATTAATGAAACTTTACACAGATGTATCTACACGTAAAGGTGTGTCATGTACCGAAAGTAGGTCACCAGATAAAGTATCTGGAACACGGTGACAAAATCATGTAAAACTACATAACACTTCATGGCGGAGCTGTAATTCTGCTCTTATAGTCAGATTGCTAAACCTTTACACACAGGTGCAACTACGCAAAAGGGTGTGTCATGAACCAAAAGTAGGTCACTAGATCAAGTATCTGGATCGCGGTGTCATAACCTTCTAAAATCGTGCCAAAGCTATTATTCTTTTATCATTTAACTAAGTTTCATGAAACTTCACAAACACACACACACACACACACACACACACACACACACATGTATCTTGACAAAAAAGTGTGTCATGAAGCAAAATTAGGTCACTAGGTCAAGTATCTGGGTATCATCTATGTGTGTCAGGGCTACAATTCGCTTGTCCTTCAACTTATAATAATGAAACTTTACACACACTGCATCTGAATATAAGGGTGTGTGATGTACCAAAAGTAGGTCAATAGGTCAAGTGTCTGGATCACAATGACATTTTTGTAAACTCGTATCAGGGCTATAAATCCTTTACTATTTAACTTAATTTCATGAAACTTCACACATAAATGTTTCTTGACCTGAAAGTGTGTCATGAAACAATTGTAGGTCAGTAGGTCAAGTATCTGGGTCATGGCGATACATTATGTAAAACTACATTCACTTCCAGGGTCATAATTCAGTTGTCCTTTGACTGAGAATCATGAAACTTTATACACATGTGTATCTGGACACAAGAGTGTGTCATACATAAAAGTAGGTCAGTATGTTAAGTATCTGGGTCACAGTGATAGCCTATTTATTAACTACAGTCATTCTAAAACGAGACCTGTAATTAACAAGGTTATAAAGGAAGCGAGGGGGCATGGGTCTAGCAATCCCTGGTTGCCTTTTAATTATATTTATATACGATGTTCTGCTGGTTTGCACATAACCTATTCACTAAAGTTGATAATCCTGAGCAAAATAATCAACTAAAGATTTAAATGATAGATTCATGAAATTAGAACTCGGACTTCTGCAAAAAAAACTTTAAACTTCAGACGTAGCCTTCGGTTGTAGGATTATAGATTAAAAAAGAAATAAAAGATATTGCAGCAGTTTTACCTGCCCCCCCCCTCCGGCTTATCAGGTGTATTCACAGACTGGACTATGAATCACATCCTTCATCTCCATGCATATGTGTTGTATTGCATATTGGTATATTTCAATCATAAACTTTACATTTCATGCACAAGAATATGGAATTAAAACAAAAACAAAACAAAAAATACTAAAAAAAAAAAAAACAAAGCAAAACAAAACAAAACAAAAACATTCTGCAGGGCCGTGAATGACGTGCAACTTGAATTTATATGAGAATAAAGAATGGGGATTTGGTCGAATGGATATGTGCGTTTCCCATTTCAGCTAGGCGACTGGTGCCAAAGGTTTCAGGTTCGAGTCCCACTCGTTCCGAACATAAAATATATGATGACATGGGTTCGCAGTATTGTAAACATAATTTGGTAGTAACAGCATAGATTCAATTGTTGTTTGCTAACTCTCCTGTCAAAACACACTTATGAATAAAAACTAAGTATAAAAAGAGAGGATTGCGAAATGGTGTATTGTCTTATGCATTGGAAGGTTTTAATTGAATGGATTTAGTATTTCGTGACTGTACATGTACATATTTATAATCTCATAAAGAAATGGTACAATGGATTAGAATGAAGTTTGCCGTTTCAATTTTGAAGAGCAACCAGCTTCATTTTTGTGAAACTGAAATATTAACAACTCAACTTGGAAAATCAACATTATCAGTAGGACTTTTACTAGATTTTGTGTTAAATTAGAGTATCCGAGGTAAAATGTTCCTCATATTCATGATCATGTAAGGATACATGTTACAACGCATCAAATAAACATTTAACTGGGAGTGGTTTAATGTGGAAAACTGATCTACAGTCTGTCTTAACTCTTAAAGAGACCCATGACACTAGATATCCCTTAATGTACAACAATTTCAATATTACATTTTATGTTATTCCACAGGACCATACAAACTTCCACATAGACGTGGGTAGATTTTCTTTGACCGTCACAAAATTTTCTTCCTCATGACCACTTAAAATACTGGTTATTTAACGAAACTTTATTTTTTCTAAAGACCTTATAATTGTGCAGTGATGAACCACTAACCTCACAGGAGTTGATGTCAGTCTACGATTCACTACCATTAGGTTTATTTTGAAGTATGCTAGAAATTAAAGATTTTATTATTTAAATCAAAATTTCTCCTATTGGAGTATTTTTAGCAGTTTTTATGAAGGAAATTTTTTTCTTGGTCCAACAAAAAGTCATAGGGGGTTTGGTCAAAGCCAATAGCAAGAGCAACTCACATTGAAGTTATTGTGAATGACAAAAAGGTTTCATTTTAGAGGTCACGCTAGATCAGACAGACTGCAAATGTAAACAGAAGTGTGATTATAAAAAGTTGGTTGCAATAGGGGAGTGGTCTCTTTATTGGGGATTTTAAATGAATATTCTACTGTATAATTGGTATGTACATTTTTATACATGCTAAATAACAGTCCTTTGGGGAACAAATGTATACAAGATATATTATATTGGTTTGCATTTTGCACCCGTTTTAAATTCATACAGAGTAAGTCACCAAAACTAGAAAATATTTGGAAATTGACAAAATTATTCAAAAGAGGAGCTCATTTACAGTAGAAACAACATGTTAACTTGTCAGTGTTACATATTTATTGTTTATCATTTGGCACAATTCAAGCTAAGAGATGTCAGGGTTGAATGTAGTAGAGGCCAAATATCCCCTTCTCACACCAGTAATTTCATATTACTTGCATGGACATCATAAAAAGTTACCAGTTGGATGCCGTTCAAGATGACTTACACAAACCAAGCTTTTAATGATAGCCTTCTGTCTGTATACAAAGCCACATCATTTTTTTTCAATTACAAAAATTGTGATTTTTTTCTTCCTTTTTTTCAAAATAAGCACATAGACCCATAGATAAGTCATTTAATATCTCGTTAATTTACCCTTTTCCCAGGTATAAGCAGCTTTTAGCTGTTTCTTCCTTTTAAACACAAGCTTTAGAATACAACGTTTATAATTTATCCAAATTACATAACTGACAGCGCCAAACCAAACGAACATTCTTTGCAGTCTACATTATCTCTGACTTTTCAGGCTCCCTCCTATTATCAAATTTTGGTCATGTAGCCCGTAAGCCACACACACATACACACACGCACACACACACACACACAAATGGGGAGGGGGCTTTTTGGAAAAGGTAAATCATATAGTTGCGGCAGGGAAGTGCCAGAGAGGCATTTCCCTGGTTACAGCTAGTAGTTTGTATGACTTTTTTTTTTGGGGGGGGGGAGATCTCAATGTTAATGGTAAAAGTGTTGGTTCTATTTTAATTTTAAGACAACGCTCAATGCAAAAGATCAGAACTGATAATTTAACGCATGCATTTTTATTTAATCAAATACATTAAAATCTTTATACCCATTACAAAATGTACAACTGATTCAACACTTCAGTTTCTCTCTCTACCCTCCTTGGTTACAGACTGTCTGAATGGGCAATGATAGGAATACATTTTGATTGTCATTTTGTCCCAATGTTAATTGAAATCTAAGATTTGTATTTTCTCAGCGAAAGCACTACATGTATTTTAATTGACAACAGTCAACGTCGCATGAAAGATAAAAGAATGAAACAGACATGTTTGCATATATGCGGTGACAAAATCTAAAATATGTGCAATTCGTAATGTATATGAGCGGCCGGCTAGTCAGTATCAGATAAAAGTTGCCATCACTGGCTTAAAATTTTGACAATTCATTGTTTATGGCTAAAGATTGAGGGGTTGATATCGAAATTGTTGATCTAAATGTTTTGATATTGTCAAAAATAAAGAAAATGTAGCTTTATCTACAGCACAAAATTTGACCAGGCTGACATAAACCAAAAAATCTCAGACAACACATCGCAACGTGTGTAAATACTCCTCTGAATGCGTGCTTGGTCTAAAAAGTAGCCCACCATGTTATATGAGTGTGAAGAGGCCCAACCAGTGGGTATAGAATTGTAAGTGGCAAAATGAACGAATGAAGATCAATGAAAATTTCCATTTGATACATTGAAAATTTGATGTTTAGTTTGCACGCAAATGATAAAACATACTTAATGGTACAAAGTAATTTCAATCTGATGAAGATCCCACTTTGAAATTATTGGTGTTTTTATCACTATGTGAATTCAAGAATAAACAACAGCAATATATTGGGGGTTGGGGGGTTGAGGGTAAGGGTACAGTGTATTTCTGCACTGCGGCACTGGGGCATATTCTTTTTTGAGTACCAACATCATACTGGAGGCCTCTAATTTTCCCTGCTGGCCAGTATATCGGAATATTCTTATTTTCTGTACTCTGTATTGGGGGAAAAATTTACTCTACCAGCACAATGGGACCCCACCTACCTTACCCACATATACTCAATCGTCATGCATGAACAGCATCCGAACAACAAAAACTCTTAGTGCATCAGCTAAATTAGGCTATTTGCTTTGGTAGCATTATTATTCTTGTTACAATTCATTTCAAATGGCACAGAACACACATACATGCATGTACGTCAGTATTTGTGAAAATTTTCCTTGACAGATAGATAAAACTTACTTTCATGATGCAGCACATATCCTCTTCTAATTTCGTGGGATCCCCCTACCCCCCCCCCCCCCCCGCCATCCCACCCCACCCAACCCCATCCAGTTCACATACTCACAAGCAGGGTATCAAGTTGAACCCATGCACTCTCATTGGGTACATAGGCCTACAAGTTTTAAGATTCATCGCAATATGACTTTTGCCAGGGGTTCACATCGTCATTTGTAGTGATCGAAACAGTGGACTGGACAAACTATGATTTTTTAGGAAGATGCTCTTTCTGGCAGGGTTTTGTTCTGTGAGTACCCCCTTGCTATCCGCTTGTTTATGCATTCTTGCTCTGGAGTTGGTGTCAGCCAGTGGTTCCCAATAGGGTGTCATGTTATCGGCATGGAACCTTGATACACGTGTGTGTGTGTGTGTGTGTATGTGTGTGTGTGCACGCTTGCGCGCACACATATGGGCATCACATAATGGCAATTTGATCAAGCCAGGTGAAAGTGACACCCGCCCTCATTGCAATCAGTCAGTATCACACCACGACCAGCCCTGAATTTTCCCTTTCTTCTGCAAAATTCTATCACTGAAACAAGAGCCTACTGCTAATTGAAAATGTAGTCCTATCATGGCAATAAAACAGCACACATGTTAGCGGTACCACAAACATACCCGGCTCCCTGACATATTACATATAGATGCGTAACATTTAGTTCCTAGGTCGGGGGCACACATAAGCTACTTTACTGGGTGACCACAGAACACTGTCCAGTTGTATGTTGTATGCAGAAAAGTTTACATGCATAACCAGCATCTCAGATTTGTAGAAGTTGGATACTTAGTCAGTCATAACAATCTCCAGCTGTCCATTTATCGGCAGTGTGATACTGTCTTGTGATAAGGTAATAAGCAGTGGTCCCAGGAGGGTGTGGAGGGTGTCAGGTCTCCATACTCAATGTGAGTATGGATGCCCGGCTAGTCGTATGCACAGACATCAAGACACCGCTTACACGTGGTAAGAATTTCTTTATGGCTTGAAAACAAACACACAAACACAAGTGCCCCCCCCCCCCCCATCCAGCCAGCTGGAATAAAATGAATTCACAGGCCCCTCATAAATTGGTAGGGTGATTAGGGTCAGTCTTGCACAGAATGGGTAGCCAAATGGGATGCTGGAACCAGCGAAAGCCACCAGCAGAATATACAGAATCAGTGACCCAGGCTGTTTTATCAAAGGATTGCTGGACAAATGCTCCTCCATCTGCCCCATCCCCTCCCCTCTCAACCCACTTCTTTGCCCAGGTTGGCCTGACAAGGCATTTGTTATAAAGCGAAATAGGGCTACAGCCGCCTTAGTAACTTTTGACCAGTGGTTGCTCTCATTATCAATCCTCTCGGGCTCACACGGGCAAGAAGTGTGTGTGTGTTGTGTGTGTGTGTGTGTGTATGGGGGCGGGGGGGGAGGGGAATGCCAGGCTTAGGGGAACCACAAGTATTTCATTATCCTTTCTACGCATCTTAAAAGTGATATGTATACCGGTTGATATATATTTAAGTTAACGTTTCATAATCAAATGTTGAGAAAAGCTAGCTGGGGAGGGAGATGGCCACTTGTGTTTTTGTTTATCACATAAAGTGTCCATCCAGACACCAGTGGCTTTTTTAATCATAATTCTTGGTCAGTTGTGTGCAAAGTACAAGTAAAATTCTTGAAGTTATGGATTAGTAAGCCATGACAGTGCGACCACATACTTTTGTGATCCTGACAACAGAAGGATTAATTGTATGGGCTGGGGCTGGGGAATGGGTTCAAGAAATCTGCAGCAGGAATTAATATCTCACGGCAAATCCCCGCTTCCCCTCCCCCCCCCCCCCCCCCCATGGTGAAGGTTGTGTGGCCGCTGATTTGATCACATGGTAGCATAGCAAACATGCATACAAGACTGTCACGCTTCACATTTGATCCGTCTTATAAGACTCCCTGATGAGGACCATATTTTACAGCCAAATATTTTTGCTGGCTTGTTCTCATGCAATTGTTTATCCTGGGTGAATATCTGAAAATTCAGCTACATCCATCTGGTCAGTATTTCTTCGCCTTTGTGCTCATTTATATCTGTGGACCTGAAAAACGCGTCCAAAATATTCAAATATGTCTTGCCGGTTTTCCTGAATCCCACTGCAATATCTGTTATGTAGTTTTCGTGAAAAAAAATAATGATCGAAATGACAGATAGTCATTTGATTATTATTATTATTATTATTATTATTATTATTATTATTATTATTATTCTTGTTGTTGTTGTTGTTGTTGTTGTTGTTGTTGTTGTTGTTGTTATTATTATTATTATTATCGTTATTATGGGGCATGGGTGAAAGAAACCTCATGAAGTGTGCAGCGATAATGACTTCATGTATCATACATAATAATCTGTATAAAAACCTAAGTAGGGGTGCCAAATTGGAACCAAAGTGGACTGTTGTCTTGAATGGAAAATACAGTAATGCTGGTCCTGTACAATCGTATTTGACAGAGACCACTACATACATGCACTTTCCGAAGTTTTAATGGCACTTTCGTAGACCACAGACTATGCGTAGTTAAGTAAATGCTTTCATGTATTCTCGTCTTCTAACAAGGGCTTTCCAACAGTTTTCGAATGGAAAGAATCTGATGGGTTTTAGCCAATTTAGGGCAATTTTACTGAAAAGCATACTTTAAATACCAGGAAAAAAGGACACTTCTGTAAGATCAAAAGTCCATAGTTTGCCCTGTGTTGAGGTTCCCGAAACAAGGTTGGGTGTATCGCACGGAAGAAATATTTGGCATGTAGTTATCCCTGTGTCGGTCCATGTCAGCAAGTAAAACTTCACTCATGAAAGTGTACAGCTTTGGCAAAAATGTTTACGCATTTTGTCATGGGTTCTAATGAATGAACGCTAACAGGACGCGGAAAGATGACTAAGGGCCAAATAGGTCACCCTCCTCCCTTCCAGCGCCATGATTTGATGAACTGGCAATCTTTTGGCATGAATATTTATAAAGTTTTTACCTAACCCCAGACTCCACACTCCTCAACTGATACGCTACTTACATCAAACGCCCCTAAAACCTCAAAATACAAACTCTTTTTTTTGTATACGAGCGTACCAGTCAAATGTTCAACATTAAAAAAAATAATAATAAATAAAATATCATTTTATTCATTTCAATTTTGCATGGTATGTTGAAAAGGGTGAGTGGCTTTTAAGATTAAAAACAAACAGCTCTGGTCTTTCAAGGGAGTGATTTCCCTCCTTTTGACATGATTCGGGATCAGCTGAGTGTCTCCACTCACCGGTCACCTTAAGCTTTCATGCAGCCACACAAGGCCCAGATGAGTGTTTTCCCTCGTGTGGGCCCCGCTTCGAATTTCTTGTGCCAGGTGGCCGAGTGTTTCCACTCACCAAAGCCTTCATGTAGCTAGTCTCAGTGAGTGGTTCCCCTCATTTGGGCCTCATTTTGGATATTTTGTACCGAATGAGTGGTCCCACTCATCGATGGCATTGTGCAGCAGGTCCAAAGTGAGTGGTTCCACTCAGTTGGGACCTTTTTTCCAAGGTTTTGTACAGAATGAGTGGTTCCACTCATACAAAATGTAGATTTGTAGAATTAACAGGTATCAGGATCCTGAATTCGCAGCAACAGGTTCCCAATTTCCGTAAATTAAGCCAAAAAACAGAAAAATGGATTTTCTGTTTTTAAAATAAATTGTGTTATATATAACATGTAATATGTGTTTGATGCCTCATATAATATGCAAGTTCTGTGAAAGATTTCACTTACTGACGAAATTAATAGTCGGCGGTTTTGATGCACTAGTTATTTGATGTATACTTATAATGTGTACCATTTACCATAAGTTAATATAGGATTTTCTGTTTACTCTCCATTCAATCATTCGTTTAAAGTGTGGGTAGTTTGATGTATATTTTACTTTCCTTACTCGTGGGGCTAGGATATTATATTATCATCATTATATTCTCTCGGATGTATTTAAGTCATCATATGCTTAGCCACCGAATTATATAAACATACTCTGCCTATTGACCCAAGTGAACCGCCTGGTTCCGATTGGCTTATGTTTTCACTGATCCTTTTCTGTGATTCAATATCGGTACCCATCTCTCATCTAAAAGAATTATCCGACAAAATCATGATGAATCTGACACATGTGTCATTAGATTTAATTTAAATACATTTTTCCTCACGGCGATTGAAGTTCGCTGTTTTCGAATTTTTTGCTTGCAAGCATCATGGCAAGAGGCACAAGGTTCAATTCTGGGCATGTACATGAATATTTGATTGCAATAGATCTTCGTTTCTTGATATCTATCTGTGTGATGAATACAGCTACAAGTTTTATATGGCCCTTAAAGCGATGTACCATTTGGTCCAAATCATCCCTGATAATGCCTATGCTTTTACGATAAGTCATTTCTCTGACACATTACGCGATTTTTGCAAACACATGAGATTTTCACAGTTAAAGAAATCTTTGAAACGAATGTTCTTTTTAAAATAAAACTACCGTGTCTAACCTGAAAATAAAGGCGTCTTCATTTGGCAGTCGGTCAGGAACAGGATCGGGATGTTTGGTTAACAAATGTTTCATAACATTTATAGCTTGCGTAAATCTTTATCCATTATCACTGACCAAAAACTAAAGAACGTCCCGGACGGCGTATACTGGCGTAAATGACCCGTGTATGCAACGTCTTTTGTGATTTTAAACACTTCAAACTTGACAATATGTTAAATTTACAAGATGCATACATCAAAGAAATATATGGTAAAACGCTAATTACGACAACCAATACAACATGCGGTATGTCTTAACTAGGACCACCCAGATGATTAAGCTACAGTATAACGTCTCGATTCTATTTAGACCACTCATACAATTAATATATAATATTACGTCTCTATTAAGACCCCATGGGTCCGACAAAATATTAAAATAAGAAGTTCTGAGATTGAATTTGAAATATTGAAACAAGAAGTAAAATTGGACACTGAAATATAATTGTAATGGAACAGCTGTCCTTGGATCAGAAGACCCTACTGTTAGGAAAAAAGTAGAGGTATTATTGACCTCTTGTTCTACCATAATGATTTCGATCGGGAATTTTTTTGTTAATTTTACAAAAACAGCACATAACACATTTTGGATATAGGTATAGAAAGGAAGACAGGATAGAAGACTATTTGCACTTTGTCTAGGTTCAGGAACGTGATGAGTATAGCTAGCAGGTTTAGATGTTAAATAGGATCTGACACACATCATGGCGATAAAGTTTGTAGCTATTTGTGGGGGAATTGAATACAAAGAAAAGGCACGGGCATTTTGTTTGGACATGGACGAAACGAAAGACTTGTGTGTAGCGCGAACAAGTTAATTTTTGAAAACTTGACTGATTCCAAATATTTAATCAGATGGACAGAACATAACCTGTTACCAACTGTGTCTTAAAAAGTTGTCGATGTCTATATTTAATGAATTGGAACATAGCATTTCCTATAACCAACTGTGGTCTTTGTTGTCGATGTCTATACTAAATGAAATGGAACAGATCATATCCTGTTACCAACTGTGGGCTTTGTTGTCGATGTCTATATTTAATAAAATGGACCAGCGCATACCCTGTTACCAACTGTGGTCTTTGTTGACGATTTCAATATTTAATGAAATGGAACAGAGCTTATCCTGTCACCAATTATGGTCTTTGTTGTCGTTAATGAGATGCCACAAAGCATATCATGTCACTACCTGTGATCTTTGTTGTCGATGTCTGTCTGAATTATGTTTCATCAAAAGAGAAAAGATGAAAACTCGATATGCAAATAATACCAGCTTCTCTGTTACCAGGAGGCAATGTATCTTTCGGGAAACTAAGAAACGCGACGTTTATGAATGTTCAATTTTACAAGTAAAAGAAATCTATGATAATTACATTAAATGCCAAGCAAAATTTATTAGTGAACACATTAATTGAACTAAATTTGGATGATAAATGGTAAACCGTTTGAAATAAAATTATTTTTTTTAAAAAAACATTCACATTTTGTAGTTTCTAAATGTGTTAATAGCAAATTTAGCTTCAAAATGCTAAATATTAAAGAAATTTAAACGCAATCTTTTTTTGTTTATTATATCAGCCCGATATAAGAAATTACATGATTTATTCTTTCGTGATTTTTTGAAAGAGGGAAGATGTCAATTGACCATCCCACCTGGTGTTCACTTTGATGAGGCATTGTAGCACAATAATTTGTTTCATTTCACATCTTTTTGCTAACTTTCGTTTTATTCCTAAATACTGAAGATAATGGTACTTTATCTTTAAACCTGGATCAAAATCTGGATTAAATTAGGATGAAGCAAAAATCCTAAAATATAAGCACACGTTTATCACAACAGCCATAAAAACATACGTTGGTGCAGACTAGAGTTTAGTATACGCTATTACACCCAGAATTCAATAATTTAGGATCAAACAAGTTGGTTTTGATTTGATCCTAAATTTGATACCAGATTTAATTATTTGTCTGATATCCTTGACCACATCTGAAAAGTATTACCGCGTTCCAAAACATCTGTGCTGTTTGTAATTATTACATAATAATCTATATATAGTGAAATAAACTGAAAAAGAAGTAAATAAATAACATTTCTCAGATCCCCCCAAAAATGGAGAGGTCTTCCAGTCAATTTTTCTTTGCGGTTGGATGAATCTGGTCTGCCACTGCTGACACCGAGCGCTAACTTGGCATGGTGGTGTCAGAGAAAAAAAATCTCCATCTAGAATAAAAAAAAAATTGCAAACCATTTTCTTTGAAAATGACTACTTTTTATATGTTGCCATCGTATTTGTGACAAAATTACCCGGGTAAATAAATATACACAGAATGCATATCAAATCATGATACTTTGTTCTGTAATTATATTTCGGATATACAGCAACAAGGCTGAGATAGAGACATAGATTTACTTTAAATTTTGATTTAAAGAAAAGAACTAAAGAGGAAATATACACAGGATTTTGCAACTGTAAGTCAAATTCAATGTGAGCTTGGGAAATAATTATGCGATGCAATGAGACAACACTTCAACCGAATCTTATCATAGTCAGTTATAGCAATTTTGACACTTACAACGTGTTCGACAAATTTGAAATTGATATTCCTGAGCGCTACACCATATTTCCATAATTTTGGATTTGGGGAGTATCGAGCCTTTCACTGTTGCAAATGATGTCTGTAGTCACGTCAATTTTGAGATGTATCTCCACACGTATACTTTTTTTAGACGAGGTTTTTCCCTCCGAACGAAGCAAAAGGAAGACCTTTGCGGACTCACTAAGTGGCACCTGGGTTGGTGCAACATTAAATGGAAGCTGAATGCGACACCATTCCTAGCAATTCCGTTCTATAAGATGAATGTCCAACACTGGAGGTAAAACACATTGAAGCAGTTTCTAAATAACAAGAAAACATACACGAAGTCCATTTAATACTTTCTCCTAATTCCACAAACATTTAATAATCTTATGTACGGTACAAGCATTTTTCACAAGCATAAACGTTATTAATCATAATGATAAAACACATAGGCCATAAAATTCATGTAATGCTGCTCATTTTTTCTTTCTATTTATGTCACAATCTCTGCAGAACTTTATTTTGAATCTGTCCAAACATTAGGTTACTTTTCTTGTAAGACAACCAATGCACTAACATATACATCTTATACACGACGCTGACTATAGGCTATTGCAAATTACAGCACAAATCACACCAAGAATCTGAAGACAAAATGCGGCGTTAAGACTCTTTAACTCTTTCATTGCCATTTTCCACCTACCTGTGTGTGATTCGAATTTATATGCTGATAACATATTCATATTCCTTGCAAACCAACCTTCCATTTAAGTGCCAACATACCTACAGTTGTAGAGACTTTAAAATAGTCTAGATTAGCCGCTTTCCTCGGCAGACTTTGAGTACAATGCACCTTAAGTGCGCCAGGGAAAAGTGTTGATTCAGTCAAAATTGGCATTGAAAGAGTTTAAACTAATATCAACGAAGGAAACATGTTCCCTTTAAACATATATATATATATATATATATATGTATATATATATATATATATATATATATATATATATATATATATATATATATATATATATATATGTATATAATATTATATATAATACTGACAACATGGAAAAGCAGTGTACTTAGTATCATTATCATAAAGATAGTCTCTATAAAATATTATGGACACCTGAGTATGGCAATAGGTACATCAAACACCGATCGCATGTTTACAGTGACAGTCAATTTGATAGTGTATGATCTGTTAATGGGAATACAAGACACAGCACGCGGTCCTGTTCCACAAACATGTCAAAAAGGTCTAACGTGTATGAAGCTTACTTCACTAGTCATAAATCGAAATTAGCGACTCAGCTTACACCACAAAAGGTTGCAGCATATCACCTACTTGCTCTGATGAGTACTTGAAAATTTGAACGAAATATTTAGAAAAGTAAAGTAACAAAATGCGGGATGATTTAATCATATATACCAAAATATTACTTTGATCTAGACCCTTGTTTGTTATATGTTGTACGTTTTATATACAAAAGGGACAAGTTTGGGACGTAGGTATCTATTTTTTACACATAGGTATGGAGAGTGAAGTGCTACTGGAACAAGATATCCATAAAAAAAGAGACCAGAAAATTCGTCATTTTACACATTTCTGTTCACAATTGGGATCGTATCACGATACAATGGCTAATTTGGACCTGGAATTTATTCAAGTGTGGCTCAATACAACTTTATATTATTGGCTACAATTTTGCCCCATATATCATATATGTTTCAATACAACAGTCCTTCTAACTACCTTATAAAACGCACACACGCGCTGTTTTGGAATCAAGTATTTTTCTAAATTATAACTGAATACTTGAGTTAATGTCAAAGATATGAGAAACTCTAAACTTTAAATGCAGGCCTCTAAGGGTTGTTCGTGAGGTGCTCAACCTCTGTTTTGAGCACCATGACGTATATAACCTGCACCACAGCCCTCTTGTGTGCAATTTAAAAGGTCTAGACACAGTTGCTGGGGAAACAGCTAACTGTAGAGACTTTGTCGAAACCATCGAAGTGTCATTCCAGCATGCTGGCAAGTATAAGGGCCTCGAGAGGCCCGCAACAAAATATTGCAGTAAAGACTTTGAGTCCAGGTGGCAATAATATACGAGACCCCGGGTTTTGCTATACCTGGGCAAAGATTTCCAACACCAAACATTTGACAACAAAGTCTACATTGCACACTTAAATTCGAAGGCACAGAAATGTGGTTCAATAAACACTTTACAATCTAAGTAAAACAACAGTGATAGAGCTCTAGCACAAGAATTCTTGCATGTAGGACGCACCAAAGTAACAACTTGATTGAATCTGGAATTGTGGATGATAACCTGTAGGACTGATCATTATATCATGGATAAAATTAACAATATACTTGTATCCGGCACTGGTTCAATTTCTATCAAGTTTTCCTAGCTACTCCCCGAATACGGGAGGCGAAGTAGTAGTAGTAGTAGTAGTAGTAGTAGTAGTAGTAGTAGTAGTAGTAGTAGTAGTAGTAATGATGATTATGATGATGATAATAAAAAACCCTGGGGTTGACTCAGGAGCAGAACTATTATAGTTAGCAATGTGTGACAAATCATATCAACGGTTGGGAGAAGAGCGTAGTATCGCTGTAACGTCAAACAACATTTTTTAATGCGTCGCAAGGCTACTGCAATTATATAACCTTTAGTTCTGATTTCATTTTGTCACACATTGTGTAAATTTGAATTTATGATGACTGTAATTTCGCGTGTGTTCAAAGACTAGTGTCGTAGGATATAAGTTTCCTCTTGGACTTCAAACGCAGTCCATATTCTAAACACCCAGTAGCCTTGAGCAATTATTGGTCGTAATGCGTTCCAAAAATATACATGAAGACCAACAAACCAAAAACCCGAAATATAATGATATGCGTTGAAATTAATTAAAAAATTAACGGATGAACTGAAATGAAAGGAAACAAAACAAAAGCAAAATAAAATAAAATAACGAAATAAATTAGATTGAATAGAATTGGACAGTTAACAAAAAGGAAACGAAGCGAAATAAAATGAAATAAGATAACATAAAATGCAATAATATAATTTCAGTTTCGAAAGCAACACTACACGTCGTTAGCAGCCTATGTGAGACATATAGTCGAGATGCCAGGCAGTTGCAGGTGTCGTTTGCTTTTTCCTTCTAAGAGGAAAACTTGAAGGAAATTACCGGAAGATTTCTTCAAGAGATGTGAACAGCTTTCCTCGCCGTAATGTAGGACCATACCAAGGGAAACTATTGACCATTCTTGTCACGTGACCAGATGATAGGTGCAGGCTAAACAAAGACGCCATAAACGAGAATGAAGAAGACACAGAATAAACTTGCTTTAAATGTACACGTGGTTGTCCCGTCGGTAAAGTACAATTCATCGTTGCAACCGTCTTCGGCACATGTGTTGTAACATATTTTGGCGGGTGTTTTATCATCTGTGATTGGCCATTGACGACAACCATCTTTTATTCCTACTGTACTGCAGTCACGTATAAATCCCATCAGCGTGCCTGAAAGCATAAAAACAAAAATACCTGAAGTCATTGACAAATTCCTATAAGGGATCAGTCAATTTTTATTGTACTTACTTGAAAGATAGTTCCAATTCTAAGTATCGGCACTCTTTTCCTAAATAAACGAATACACCAGACAAAGATATCATTCTTAAAGTCCATGTACGCCTGTGGGAAAAGACCATGGTTTTATGATAGTCCTTTTGGTGGGCCATTAATTTGTTTGTATACCTTTGAAAATGACGAAGAATAAAGGCATGTCTTATTGGGCCAATAAATCGACTGCCAGCATTTTTAAGTGGAAACTCCACTCTGTGTATCTTCATGGGCCAGGCATCAAAGAATCCTTAATTGGTAAGGAAATATTAAATTCCTTTGAGACGAAAATGTTCTTGATGAACACGACGTGAAGGCGATAAGCTGCCTATAAGACCAAAATTCCATAATCTATGTTTTGTAGAAGAGCGTATCATAAAGATGACATATCTTTCGAAGCTTAATGATTTCCAGCTCCTTCTGGGACGAACCTGGTACAATTGATACTTTTTATGAATAATTGTACAAAATAACTTGGTAACTTGCGGTGCACATAAAGTGCGATTGATACCTTCTGCAATTTGTTATAGAAAATGACATGGTAAGTTGAAGGTAAACAGCTGGTTCGGTTCATATTTGATGTAACTAGTGTTTCCCTGGTGTTGATCGACCTAAGTTTTAACTTGTCAATGCATCATAATGAAGAGTTGATATCAGTATATTGATACCGACTAATTGAATCCCTGAGAATATAGTGGACTTCTTACGATGATTGCAAAACGATTCGGACTCCCAGCTGGCTTATTAATGCTGGACGCCTTTTCGTCTTATTCAGTTTAGCACACAATTCAGTAATTAATGTAAACTTACGAACAGCAGCCTCGATCTGGAGTTGCATTTATGATGAGCCAGCTAATCAACATCCAGATATTAGAAAGTATGTAATTAAAAATCCAATGTGGCGTATGAAGCAACAATCATTGTCTCTTTGTTGTACTCTTATTTTTCATTTGTATAAGATCAATACATAACTGATTAGAAACAAAACCTAAGTCTTCAAAAAATGTTTGTACATACCCTGAACATTGGACTGACCCGCAAAGTATCACAGCATTTATCCCTTGGCCCCAGAAACAAGCCGTATAAAAGTTGACTTGCATGGGTACCCCTAGAAATTAACCTGCAAGTTCAGTCAGTAAGGATATTTAAAATTAGCTAAAGTCACTGGAGACCCATCTCTCATTCAAAGTTCATATAATTAACAGGCTATAAGGTTACAGTGCCCCAATATGCATACTTCTTTGGGTTGAGTGAACAATTTGGTTCAATAAGTTACGTAGCTTAGACTACCCAAAAATCAAACTCCCTTTGAGTTTGAGTGCTCAAGTTGGTTCAATAAGTCAGGTAGTATATAACCCTCCAGATTTGGCATTTTCAGTGCGGGTGATTTGGACTTTTAGAGAACTTGTAACCCCTTTATATCTTCACATGGAATCATCTTTTCCATCATTTCGGTGTCAGAGGATAGTCAACTGTTACAAAAGCGGTTCATGTACCATACTTGAGCCAGCTTGCAAATATATGACCCATTATCTAACCCAACCCTCATTTCCCTCCTGTAATGTCCCTAAAATTTAAAATTAGCTGCAAAAAATAGAAAACTCAGGGAACATGAATGAAATAGTCTTAAAATGAAGCTCAGAGATGGATCTTATCAGTGGATAAATAGTACCTCCCAATATTAAGCCTGAAGTGAAATATCTTAGCTGGTCAACCCCCTCCCACAAGCGGAAATTCAGATTTGGACTCTTCCACATTTGTCATCTTCTCAAGACTCCTACCAAGTCCCTAGTGTCTCCTTGAGGATTTTTGTGGTGAGTGTAAGTGAATCCAGATGTGTAATCAACTTCACAAAGGGAAAGTCTTGTTATTTGAGCCTGCACATGGCCAGTTTAGGAGCTGATCTTTGCTTCCCAGCCACCCATTGCAAGATTTACTCATGCTTTCAGCTGTTTTGTTTCAGGCAGTTTCATGCATTGTTTCTCAAAAGTAATCTTTAGCACTTGGATATACATTTATCCTGTTTAATTGGAATTGTATACCCACTTGGTGGCTAAAACCGCCAAAAAAACCCAACGGTGGGTTATCTGACTCCCAACTCCCCAAGGGAAAGTGATGTGATCCCTGCCTGGTAGTGTGATGTTTTAATTTTAAACATAGTTCTTTACTCAGGGTCACCTAATAGTACATCGAAATATACCGAACTACAGGCTCTTCAGACACTGAAAGACAAAAATAGAATACACAAGACGCACATGACAAAGCAAACTCCTAATGCATACACTATAAGATTAAGAAAGAATAAGTAGAAAAAGACTTTATCATACCAATGAATCGGCCTAATATATGCACTGTACTTTCAACATATATGAAGTGCAGCACTACGTTACCAGTAAGGTAAAGGCAGAGGGAGACTTTTCTTTCTGCTGACTTATCTATGTCTTTGACCCATCTTGTCTGTACCTTAATAGCTCCATTATACATTATATTTTATTCCTGCACCACCTGTCGTCGCAAATGATCGTGAACATCCCCTGCAGTTCGCTTTAGCAATTCTGTCTGTTGGGCTCTCCATCCTGACTCCTGTATGACTGCTGCTGTCGCTGTATAAGGTGGCGCTCCCAGAACCCATTCTCCCGTTTCATTCTGTGCTGTCTCCATACCCTGGATATCATTCATTTACTGCGTTAACATCTAAACCATATAGCATTTCTGGTATTGCTACTCTATCTTACAGCACTCTGTGAATACCTTATTAAAACCAATTGTTGCTGCAGCTTTTGCCATTGTCTTTGCACGCTTCACCTTTTTTCATCTCTTTAATATGGTACCCGAACGTACCTTTATGTTGGTTTTATCTTACCCCGAAACATTCATATTTATCTACCTCTCCAATTTTAATCAACTGGAATTTGGAATTTGGAATTTGTCTCCATTTTCTCTAGCCGTCTTGTTTCTTTCCTAATGTAATAACTTGGCTTTCATCTTGGCTAAATTCTTACCTCCAACACTTTACCTGCTAATTTGAAAAGCCATTGTTGCAGTTGCATGTATTTGTAAGTCTATCATTACTTGCTGTTTCTACAAATATAACCAGTTCACTAACACTAAAGACACTGAACAAGTATTTGGGCAGAAAATAATGACTGTTCCACTCTTAATATTTAGAAATCAAACAAATTGTAATGGAAGTTACGAAACTAATATAGTTTGTCCCCGTCGTATGTTACCAAATATTTTGACGTTCAAAATTGTCATGACACAACAGGCAACAACATTAATCTTAAAGATTATAGACATAGTACCGTAACGTAGAATATCTAATCTTTCGGACACACTGAAGCAAAATGTGGAATCAACTTCCAGCACACGCGAAGAATGCTTACCGCACGCCAGTTAAAGCATTTGAAAAAATCATGGCTAGGAGATGGATGCGCATATAATTTTTGCAAAACCGAAAAGCTCTTTCGTCCTTGGATTGCAATACACTTGTAAATATGAACCCTAATTTAGAAGGCTCAGCTCATGGATCATTGTGCCATGCAACCATCATGAAGAATCTCACTGTGCGTTGCAATCTGTGATGTATCGTTTTATTGAGTTAACAGTTAACTTTTTTGGAAGTTCACCTATGACCTTAATGCATTCGTGTTATGTCAGCCTCCTCTCTTATAGTATTGACAAAAATTATTCACGATTCTAGTTATTTAGGTCTTACAGTGCAATATTTATTGTCGGCAAGTTGTTCTTTATGTTGCCAGCGGTATTTCTTGTCACCCTTACATGAACTGACCGGACCTGCCAATTGTCACTTTTAGCCATACACCCATACACCATGTAAATAACCATAGATTGCACTTCATTCTACGTTTTCTGTCAATTTGACATTTAACATGTTAATCTGCAAGAAGAGCTCCTTAATCCATGTCGCTTACATACAGTTCGTTATACGAAACTGTGAATGTGTCAGAAGGAAAGTAATATTTCTTCAGTTCTCTTTAATTTATTTTTAAAGTTACGTTTCACGCCTATTTTTTTTAATTTGCCTGTCATTTATTACAAGCATGAAGTTAAAAGGCACGATTTTGCAACTGTTTTTACGGCTATGGCGATATACATGGCTTAAAACGTTGTTTGCCAACAAGCTTCTTACTGTGAAAACAAAGTCCTAGTATGTTACATGTTACTTGAAGAAAGAAAATGACCAAGGATGGACAAGCTAGACTCCATTAGAACAAATTGTAGTCCCAGGAAACACACACATTAAGTGGGCTATTGTGTTCTAATGCCCCTTTGGTCATTAGAGCCCTAGGTATGTGGAAGCGGCAGGCGGAAAATATATGCCCTCAAAATCAATATGTGTAGGATTTGATATGCATAAATGTCTGCAACACATTTTTCATTCATATATGTACAAATCTATCAATCATGATCATTTGCCAGTTAAATCAAAGGTAGCCAAAAGTACAGCTGCGTCTTACGAGCACAATAATCGCACGACATTTCCAGTACAACCGTGTGCGTTTCCATCTCTGAAAAACGTAACCTTTGAGGGCAATCGTGAAGCCACAATAATGACAATTGATGAGAAACAACGGTCATTGGAGAAATCTTTAAAACATAACACCCCAAAATAGCCTCTCCCTCTTTGGCCCATTTTTTCGGCGCAATTTTAAATGCCGTCTGCCTCTTTGATTGAAAAGTTTTGAATGCAGTTTATCAGCTCATTTATCAGAAGGCTTTTCTTTGTCATGATTTAGCGTCCATATTGTCATTTTCTTTTCTGTGGTGCAATATGGAGAGTGTCTCGGTCATTAAAGTTTTTTGTTAGTCGAACGGAGGGAATCGGGAGGACCGGCAATAATCGATGTTGCTGTTGTGTCCGTTCAAAATAATCTCATCGACACCGTATTCTTTATATGTAATATCTTGAACCCAAGATCTCATCCAATACATAACAGATATTAAATTCAGTCAAACAGGTACTAAAGGTCGGCACCTGCACCTGCAACTATATCCGTAACACAACTTGTGCTGTGCAACGTCACTATATCCAACGCATCAGGCTGTGGGTCAAATGCGATTGACGACTGTACTGCAAAGTTTATTAAAATCTCCATTGGAGGTTTGAAATATATATTTTTAGTAATATTTTTCTTGCTAAAGACATATGAATAGACGCACTGTTTTCACGATACGGTATCATAGTCCCGTACCGCACAACACACCTTTAATCAGCACATAAAAATCTTGCCGCAACAGCCAAACACAACACAAAAGGCAAATAAATATGGTCAGAGGTACATTTTATCTAGAAAGGTCAAATCAGAGTTCATGACTTCAGTGGCATACGGGATATTGGATTGGAGTCTATGACTCAAACATGCAATAATGAGAAGCCAATGACCAAGGAATTTTATCTGGGGATTTAAAAGTCATTTAATTATGTTCATCAGGAGACCTGCTCAATTCAACCCAATCACCAGAATATTGATTTATATTGAGAAGAACATTCACAGATCACAAGCTGAATCGAAACACCTTGACCTTACATAGAAACAAATGGTCATAAGTTGTCAAAGTCGACACACTATGATGGTGATCATGTTTGACGCCTGTCAAGTTTGTCTTTAATGACGTCAACACATTACCATTAGGACGCAACGTGCTAGCAATTTCTATTTAAATATGTTAAATGCACCATATTGCGTTGTAGTTATTTGACGATAAATATGACCCGCTGTGTTGTGAATGTGATAAAAAATTCCATACGCGTAGTTAGTAATGCATATGCGTGACTCTGTGTTCGGTCTATCTAATGTAAAAATGTGTTAACCTGAACTGGCCCGTCTTAGGGAAGGAAGTCAAAGACCTTTCTATGCCAATCACACCGTGGACACGAGAGCGCGGTGGATAAGGCTGTTGACGGAACGGGGTAGGTGGGTGAGTATTAGCTTGATGGGCTTTCTCTCACACGTCACTGAAAAAAAAAATTGTGAAAGCGCAGTATCCAGGGAAAAAGAAAGGACAATTGACGTGTGTCGTTGTCGACCAACTAAATTGATCGAGAAAAAGTAAAACGCTGCCCAATCAAGCACTTATTTAGATTGGGTTAAAAATGCCACATGGTGCTGTTATTATATTCTCTACTGGTCATATGATGGAGTCAACAATGGGGCATGTCGACTGTAGGTGGCAACACATAATTTACAACTGGTGTTCGTTTGCTAGAGATGGAGACACCTGGGGGATAAACAAAACCTGCATCATTCATTGGTTGAAAATGTCAGATGACATAGGGAGCAGGTGCTACCACCATGCAGAATAGTGTATCTGACATACGTTATTAAGGAATGCACAGGTTAATTTGCCTGTTTCACTCCAAATGTCATTGACAACGAACAACATCAATGAGTTTAAATATATTCCGAAAGGAAGCCGCATGTAACATACATAAAGATGCAGTCAATTTCCCAGACGAATGAGATAAAGGATTCAAGTTGACGTAAAATCGCATTTAATTTTTGTTGCAATGCTTCGCAAACCATGATATTGATTCCACCTGAAGCTACAGAATGACTTGACAACATTTTCCCAATGGCGGACGTGGGATTTTCTGTCGTGATGGAGCACTTTCATTTCAATGACAAAAGTAACACAATGGTTACCCAAACATACCAGAATATTAAAGAGATATTTAAAAGCTAATCAAGATAAAAAATCTTCAACATCCTGTGATATTTTAGGCCAGTTATGAACCTCGTAATAATAGGACCTGTCTCTTTCATAATCTTCGCCTAATATTCTTAAAATCAGATTTGCGAATAGAATCTAATCGTGCAACCATACAGTTTAAAACATAACTTTGATCCCCGAATTGTCAAGGAATTTGGAGTAATTTTTTTTGAGAGGGATAAGTGATATTCATCTTTGAGTAACGTGTTCTTCCATTTCCGCTTCCTGATAAATCACGATGATCGACATTCAGTATGAATGCAGCCCTTAAGTCTAGTATACAAAATCAAAACTAAAATAGAGTTCTTTAATTCTTTCCTCACTCCCCATTTAACTTTAAAGCTGACCAGTGAGACCTTAGAAATAAGGTTCAAGGTCACTTATGTGTACTCTCAATCTAGCCCTTATGGCGGATCATAATGTACAAATACCACGACCTTTGTGTGACAATGGGAATACAGCCAATGTCGCCTAAAATAGTCTCAAAGTAGCTTTTATAAACTGATCAAGGATCACCGTCGTGCGCAACACAGTCACAGCTCAAATGGTTACCGACTTATTACCCAAACTCTAAGACTTACGAAAGTAGGCCTGTCATAAGGGGGGGAGGTCATCCAGATGTAGTCTCAATCTAGACCCCATGGATAGCCATTATCTTGTACAACATCAAATTCCCAGATCAAACAGTCTTTAGGTTATCGCCCACACATTACAATTAACGAAAGTGGCCCGGTGACTCGGAGAAGTAACTCCACACCATCCACATTCAATTCCTGGAAAACCAGTATGGAGGACCATCGATCATTATGTGCGATACTGAAAGTCCCGAATCAAACAGTTAAGTTTTCATCTCATAATTTATTCCACTTAAGTTGCCTTGTGACCTTCAGAATAATGTCGAAGTAATCCACAAGACAGCAGAATGTATCACTCAAAATTCCATTTGTGGCCACCTAGTAAACACGTTTGGTACCAGGGATCGCCAGATGTGTAATATAACTCCTTAATATTCTGAAGAATATCTTTGGTATTTTTTATTACAATTGCCTTCGCGGTCGCAACTTTCTAGAGAAAAGGACGCCAATCTGCGGTGATATTGGCCAAGTCTTTTGTCACTCAACACATGATAGGAATATCCGTGCTATACAGCTTATTGATTTTTAAATATAGACAGTTTGAGCCCACACGAAAACAGGCAGCTACAACTGAAGACTAATGGTGGAAGTCTGTTGTTACTAACGTTAAGGAGGGTAGAGACTACCCACTTTACTGACATAGACCATACACACGGCGATGAGCCGTGCTCTGGGTCCTGTTTGGCGGGGAAGGGGAGAATGAGTTGTCACCAAGAGTTGGCCAAAGGGAGTTAACTTGTTTATGCCGGTCTTGCATAAACTTTTATTCCGAACATTCTGCAAATGAAAATTGAACAGGCTTCGCTCCAGACATTGCTATCAACGTCAAACTTTTTTTCACAAAATTCAGACTTAAAATACCTGAGGGAAATCTGTCGACGGCCGCAGGTGACCAAATATGATCTTCTTTATCCCGCTCTCTGCAATTTTTGCTTTTAGCAATTAGAAAATGTGCATAAATCTTGACTTGATTTAACTTACACCAAGCCAGTGGCGCTCCTAGAAAACCTGTTGACCCGGTGCCCTAAACGACAAGACATGGGTTGAATTGACATCCCAGTAACTATGAGCTAGGCTGGGGATTCATTACTGATGGAAATGTTACATGCAGAAAGAGGTGATGATTGAACTTGCTATACACTGTTGCGTCATACATATCATGTATATAAAACGCAGCCGGACACCCTCGATATGGACTCCCAAATAAGAGCAATAGGAGTTATACCTATGAGTTGATGGACTATTTGGCCCCTTACCAACACTGTAACGAGAACATGTAAGTAAGATTGCTACATAATATTCATAAGCACAGGAATGTTGAGACACCCCATATTCTCGTAATGTTACGCTTCGCCCTTATGAACCTTAACATCTAATGTAATGTAGTGCTGGTATGCATCCCTCAATTTGAATGAAAACAACATATCGAAGGGGGCTGATAAATCCGACGAAAATAAAAACTAACGGTCGTTGTCGATCTGCTGGAAGGGGAAATCGTAACGTCTATTAGGAAATAGTACAGTAAAAAATCGAGTCACCCCGATATCAGTTGTGAAAACCTTTTTTCAATGGTTTTGGACTTTTAGCATTAATGTCATATCGAAAGTCCTACGAAACGTAATTTGAGGAAGTGCGTCAACTATGAAAATTAATAAATGGCTGATGACGACACCAGACGGGAACAGGAAAATCACAAGTTAAAGCTTTCTATGTTCATCTATCTGAACATGTATTTATGGTCAATTTTATTTGCATGGGTGATAAAAAGTAAAGTTGTCATGTATGATATCTTGGAAAATGTTTGTATGCTTAGATGAAACCGCAAAACATATGGGAAAAATATGACTCGTGATTCTCCAAAACTTTGATTATAAGTTCAGAGGCTTTTACTTTCCCTTCCATTTGCCGAAAGGGCTTCTATCTTACCACGAATATTTCTTTTCTAAATGGTAAAGCAAGAAACAAAATAAAGCAAAAACAAAAAACAATAACAACAAACAAACCAACAAACAAAAACAAACAAAACAACAACAAAAAATGAAATAAAATGAATTAAAGGATTTTAGAAAAATATGACAATATATTACCCCATCCAATCCCTCTCTGAATCTGAATGTCATTGATATCCATTTGTCCCTGCAAAGCAAAGTTGCTATAAAATATCCTTTCGTTGTATCTATACAACTACACATAGTAAATGAAATTAATTATATGCAAAACTGAAATATTTTATACCTGGTTTTCAACAAGATCAGTACAAGTCCCTGATTTAGCGTAAATGCCGCGTCTACTATCATTGTGTAAACAATGTTATCGCAATCCATGCGTGCATCCATCCATCCATAGTCCATGCATACATACATACACACATACATACATACATACATACATACAAACACACAGACAGACAGACATGCATGCATGCATATATACATACATACGTACATACATACTACAAACATACATACATACATACATACATGCATACATACATACACACAGTTAGACAGACAGACAGACATGCATGTATGCATACGTACATACGTACATGTACATTATCAGTGAAGATGGGTCTCGTGGAAATCTGGACAAATTTCGGAGGAAGTTTTTTTAGAACTCAGAGGTTCCAAAATATAGAGAACTATAACAAAAACTACAATATTATTTTGACTGATACAAAGAAATTAACGGTTCTAGCCAAAAAAGGCAACATAAACTGCACACAAACTGCACATAAAACATAATTTTGAAGTAGAAAATTACCTGAAGCTTGGGTGATTAGTCAATACAAGGCAAAAATTTTGTAAATTCAAGATAAATGCTCACACACTCCAATCAGAAAGGCAGAAAATATCGCGGACCCATAACCTGTATTGAATTCAGGACATGCAATTTGTGCCAATCAAGCCACATAGAAGAGGAGAGCCATTTTAGCATTGACTGCACCTGCTACACTGACATACGTAAGGATTTACGAAGAGGATACATCCCAAGTTCAAGGGATTTATCTGGAATCCTGCTTTTTTAAATCCCGGAGAGCAGCGTAGGGATTTAAAAATGCAGGATTCCAGATAAATCACGAGAACAAGGGATGTATCCTTTTTATACCATGCCTTCTTTGTTTTCATGAATATAAATGCATTTTAAAATGTATTCACCAAAGCACATCAGTCGTGTTGAAATTTAGTCACGGAAAAAAGCAGGGATATATGTGTAAGCAGGTGACATATATATATCCCTTGAGAAAAGAAAGGAGGCATGGTATAAATGCTGGTCTGTTTTGGGGCTGTAACTACTTTACCCATTTGACGAAACAAACAAAATCAATTACATCATGACAATGGGTGATAGTAGTGTCTCGACTGTTTTCACGTTTGTTAACTTCACCTTTGAGAGGCAGGCTAACAGAATAGGTCACCAAGATTCAGGGACCAGGTGTGTCATTATGGTAAATGAGGCACCGTGTAAATATTCTTGTGGGAACACCGAGGGTGGTATGGCACAAGCACAGTAACATTCATGTACTACATAAATTATATTGCGTACATTAACATTTATTAGGTATAGTGTAGACCTTTAGCAGGTTAGATGTGTATTTGATAATATTTATGGACTTTTCCGTGTTGTGTCATTGATTCATATCAATAAAGTTATTTTCATTCTATTTATATATATATATATATATATATATATATATATATATATATATATATATATATATATATATATATATATATATATAAACATACATACATACAGTGACAAGTTTTAAAAGCTGCTTGTTGAGCTCAATTAAATTCAAATGCTGAAGAAGCACAACTTTGCGGTTTGTAAGTGTGGATGCAGTTGCTCATTTGACATGAAGGAACTGAGCCATGGATTTCTTATTGTTGGTGCTGAGTGTCCAAACAAAAAACAAATACAGTTATTGGTCAATAATATATCACCTTTATTTTAATAGTCTATTACTTTTCGATTAATTAGCTGAAATTGTGCAATTTGACTATGTGCAGACAAGATGACATCAAAAGTTCATTAACTATACATTTTTATCCTCCCCTACCCAAAACACGTTCGGCAAATTTCTCTATACATTTCTTGTATTAATCTCTAAATCTAAGATAAAATAACGTAAATTTCTATTCTCAACTAGATATGGAAAAAGTTTCTGAACATCAATCGAGGTTTATATGTTGATGAATTTGTTTACCCTTAGTTGGTACTTATCTTAGCACGTTTCAAAAACCAGGAAGGTGTGTGTTAGGGTGAAAACGGGGAGGCTCAAAGGTATGAATACATAATGAGTATGAAGACTACGGAAGCCGTTGCGACATGCCAGTGTTTGATTTGTCTTGGTATAATTCAACCTAAGATTGAGCATAAGACAGGTGGTCGTTATCCCGGCATAATTATGCAGATAAAATCCGACAAATCCTTCTCATGCCACAAAGCCAAGTTTCATTTCAAGAACATGGCTGGGACGTGTTCATTCATTGGTTTCAGAGGTGCTTCCTGGGCTTCAGGATCACCAACGGTACCGTTAGTCTGCTCTTATGAGACCTCGCTTTAGTCCGTGCTACAAATGTTAGTTGCTCCGGATTACGGACCATACAGTCCTCGCTTATCTGCTGCCTGCTTGTAGAACATTTGGAGAAGTGTTGTTTTGCAGGTAGCAGTTTTCCTATGTTATGAAATATTGGTGCAAAATTAAACTTGTGAAATGTACCGATTTCAATTGTAATCTAGGGGCAAAAATTTGCTTAGACGCTATTCAATATTTACTGAAGAAATTTTGGTGCACAACTGACATGTGTTGGTAAATTACTTCAAGCACAATTCCTTGAAAATAGTTTCTTTTTCAGCAGAACATTTGAGCCACCAAAGGAAGATGGACTGCATACTAGTATTAAATCTGGAAATCTGATCTCAAAATATTTCTCCAGGACACACAAACACCCAACTTACAGCTTTTGCGTTGATTGCCAACCATGTTGTGTACTGAAGTGAATGAGCTTGGGGTGTTAGGCTTTATTTGTTTAATTGTTATTTAATTATTTAATTGATTGGTCGATTGATTGATTCATTCATTTAGGATGAAGAAACAGAGATGCACCACCAGCAGGCCGGAGCATGAAGGCATGTGCCTGTACGTTAAGGTGCTTAGATTAACATATGTCGTTATAAATTGTGTATTACATCCGTCCCAGGTCTAACATCGTGATTTAACTGCGGCAGTTGCCATAAACTGTACAACTCTGGAATCAATTATCAACGGCCGGAAGACCGATTCTCCCATGAAGTTAAAACTAACGTGAACATTTTCTGCCCAGCAACCAGTGACCCTTAATGAATTGTCCGCCGAGTTGCAACATTCAACATTATCGACATACAGGACTACATGTATGTACGCTTATGAGCTAGAGCTATCAAATTCTCAGCGCGTGAAATTGTCTCTGACACTCTACAGTACTTTGCCCAGGATTTGTACCAAAACAGACGTATACGCTTTGTGTCTCACCTTCCTAAACATTTGTATCAACGGGTGTCGTGCATCTTTTGTGTGGTACCTTACTCAGAATTTGCAGGAAATATGGATAACTTAATTGGTATAAGCCTGACATGAACAATGTAAATTCAAATGCTACAACAATATTACTACAAACAAAATACAAACCAACCGAATAATGGCAAACAGATAAATAAAATAATTATTAATAAAAAATAAAGAGAAACAAAGAAGGGAAATACAGTACAAACACAAACATTTTTATCATATTTAAGATAATTTTTTGTTTGTTTCAGATGTACCAAGTTTGTAAATAATGAAAGTTCTTTCTTTTAAATTTACTTTCATTTCTTTAAACTTGTGGCATCTCGAGATTCGGGGACTAATTTCACAATCACTATTGATGATGTCAAGGTTATGGTTTCAAAATGCCTCATCATTACCATTGTCATAACACATATGAATTCATCATCGGTGCTCAGATTGTCAAACGGTCCACGTTTAGTATCTTTGAGAATAAATTGTACCTGAGCCCAGAGAATTGTGTATGATTTCATGTAAGATGTTTTTCAATTTCAGCTCTCTTGATTCACATATTTTGCACTCTCTTCCGTCAACTGTGTAATACACCCTTATGTAGAAAGGAGGATATTGATGCTGTGCAAAGAATTTTCTTTTGTTACGGGTCCCGGTGGATTTCATTGGACAATATCCTTTTTGATACATGCATGCTTGACAAACTTGTGTGGGAAACATGCCCATAAGTTTACTACAACATGGCACTGGACCGTTAAGTTTCTGAACAACAAGCGTGACAAAATGACTTTTTTTTTTTTAAATCCAAACATCTACCTTCAATATCAATTTCACACATAATCACGATAAAAGAAATAATATCCCATACTTATCATGTCTGTAGTGAAGAAAAATATATTGTGGGCACCTTTTTCCTCGTTGTGTGTTGTGTAATGTGAGCACAGCACGGGGTGACACGTGCAGATATAATTCGACACGCCCAACCTACTTTATTATATCATTCATCATTAGTATGTGCATCTGTGCACTGTGCAAAGATTGTGCCCACTCCGATCGCAGGTATCTCTATCTGCTTGTTTAAATATAAAATTATTTTTTTTCATTTTAACTGTCGATAACCACCAGGGTCGATCTTGTACATTTGTTCATGTCTGTTCCCCGCTGGCCAGCGTAGGACGGACCAATTCATATCAATTTTGCCATTTGAAAATTGGCAGGATATGCAGGTGCGTCTCCCTGGATACCAATAAATCATTTCAATTAACCCTTGCAAAAACGTCCCAGAACTATCCCATTTGGTCCACCAACCCCTGATGAAGTTAATCCATGCACTTGACTTTAATTCACATTTTTCTTGTCATGAAACATGCTCCCCACCCCGACAAACACAAAAATATAATTTAAAAACAAAAATCAAAACCAAACAAACAAACACAAAGAAACAGAAACAAAACAAGCAAGCAAGATACAAGAGAACAATTGCAAATAAAAACAAAACACAAACCTACATGTATGGCCAGACTGTCCAGCGTGCAAACATGGGTAGCAAAGTCTAGATAAGCAAGATACTCTGTCTAACCTTGTGATCGTGGCCTCCATTTGTTGCTGCCTGCAAACTCTCTATTCCTCAACAGGCCCATGACGACAAGTTCATAACTTAAAAATAAAATAGGTGAAACAACAGAAATGCTTTATCTGCAAGCCTCACGATTAACTTTGATAAAAGATTTCCTCATGCTTACTGACCCAGGTTTCTGTTCACAAAGGAGAAAAGTGGTGCGCAGTCGAGACCATATTTTGAACTGGACTGATCCATGTTCTGCATTTTGCCAATACTTTTTGGCTTTTAATTGAAGTCTCTTATTGTTAATCACCCGATACGTCACACACGAAGCGTCATGCATATCTAAAACCCTCTTATAATTCCAGATTCAAACAAGAAAGAACTCTAATTTAAGTGCCAGCATGGCTATATTTCCAGAGAAAATAGAACAGTCCAGGTGAACAGCTTTTGTCCAAGTACTTTGGGAGCCAAAATACTCCGAGGAAACCTATTGACCCAATCGCCAAATCAGTACCAAAAAGTTAAACACTTTTATCAACCACAGGTCTGCATTGCGATCATTTGATATACTATGAATAGTAGTTATGGTTTACTATGTTGTGTTGTATTTTTTCCTGATGCATGAATTGTGAATGGCGATCATTTTACACGCTACGAATAGTAGTTGTGATTACTCTGTGGTGCTGTATGCTTCATGATGTTTTTCTTCCAAGTTTATTCTTTTTTCCACGTTGCTGGTGGCCTAGATACCAAAGCAAACCTAATTATTTTTACGTGGTGAATAGTCCGGTTACAAACAAACTGAATGTTTGATTAATTCTGTTGTGTTTTGGCGATACTTCTGTTGTCCTTGGGTAAGATTAAGTTTATCCAAAGACATACTAAGATGTGCTAAAACCTCTTTGGCTGACTCATACATTATTATAGGATTATCTGAAACATTTCTGAATGACATTACTTATGATCCTATCATTAGACGAGATCGAACAACCGGATTCGATAGGGTGTGATGCTCTGTGCTTCAAAATGATTGGTTAGAAAACACTGAAAATCTCGAAGGTACTAGTTAACAGTTACTCTGTGTGAAAGTCTGTCATCATCAGTAAATATGTGTCGGCAGTTCTCTACAGACCCCCCAAATCTGATGTTAGGAATAAGTTAGAAGGATTACTTTTGATAAGTTAAAAACTCGGGTATTAGTAAGAGTATTGTAATAGGAGACTTAGGTGCAGATCCCAATACCAACCAAGGGGTTGAGGTTTACAGTGTAACTTGACTTACGGTTCATATCAAGAACCCAGCCGAATAACAGATACAACTTCCTCATGTGCTGATTATTATTAATATTCCAAATTACACTCATAACAGGCACGTTACTGTTCAAATAGCCCACAGTGCCCCATGGCGGCAGATGTACTATTCCGGCATAAGAAGCCAACGATGTGTTTCGAATCATTATGCAAATTTTGATGTATTTAAACAGAAATATCAACTACTAAATGGGAAGCAAGCATTGGTTCGGACGCTAGTCATGTAATTAGTAACTTATGGAGCGAAAACGTTTTTACTTGTGCAAAAGATGGGATTCTCCATAAGGAAGTCACTATCATACTTGATGATGTACCTTGGTACACAGTTACACACCTATTTTCATATTCAACATTGTAAGTACAGTTTTTGAGAAACCAGTTTTTAATTATGTTTTAATTCTATCTGTGACAATGCTATTTTGTTCGAATATCAGGTTTTGTTCCTAGTATGGTACAGCTAACTAAGTAGTTTACTTGAATCATCAATCAAAAAAACACATATACACACACACACACACACACAAACAAACAAACATGTAATACAGCAATACAAAATGATCTCCAATCAGAGTTTCATCCAGAATGTTGCATAAAAACAGTAAATGTAAGAGAATGTAATTCATGACATGTACGGTAATAAAGAAGTTTTTGACTACTTTTGAAAAATTCGTCTTGATAAACATCAGAGTTTGTATCTTGTAATATACCTTTCTGCTAATGACTGTCATTCTTTTCTGATGTGCCTAAATGCACATTTACTCAATATTAAAAAATTACTCAAAATTGACAGTATTTTCTCAAATGTCACAAACCTGACACATTAAGTTGACACATTGACTCAGGGTTGGCAGTGAAATAGAGCTTAATTGTTTGAGGAGGAGGTGTCATCATGGAGTTTGTTTTGCATCTCTGGTGCAGGATGTACATTGTTGCAGTCCTTTTTAGGATTTCCCTTGGTTTATACAGATGGTCTAGCTGCAACTGTTTATTTTACAATCACTGGGACTGAATATAATGCCCTAGCTTGTTTCCACTTCAGCTAAACATTGGCGGATGGTTTAACTAGGATAAGCTGTCCAGCTAGAAAAGGTACATATGGGTTCAGGGGTAAGTCAAATTGTTCTTATCTGAGCCTGTACTGTGTAAATTTGGTAATTATGGTTTGTTTGACAGGTATTCTTCTTTCATATGAAGCTCTGCATTTATAAGCAAAACTTCACGTATTTAGCTAATTCATCAACTGCCACGTTTATATTTATTCATCATTATGTGGGTTGTCTTCGCTGAATATTTAGCTTAGACAAAGAGCCACTATTCAGAGAGACATTTACGGGTAAAAGGCTCCGAAACATGTTGAGTAGTTACCCGCTGAAGACCCTTTTTTTATGTGGGCTAATACAGCCTATGTCAAAATTTTACAGAGGAACGTGTGCAATATGGACAATAGTACTTCTATGTATATAAGTTAGACAGTGACAGGTTAGCTTATGGAGAGTCAAGAGTTCGGACTGCGGAATAGGGTAATGACTACTAGGAAGTGGTTTTGGACAGAAAGACAAAAATACGATACCTTTCTGTTGTATGTGTAAGTGTTGGGGCTGTTCTTGTTTACCATCTCCTGTATTTGCCATACATTATATTTATTATTATTACAACGCATTAATCTTTACTTGTTACGATTTTTGTCTACCCTCAGGACGACATGGGATTTTCTGCCGGCTTATCAATTGTTTCATTTTGCTTATGTATATCTAATTTTTGTTTAACTGTGCATGATATAAAGCAGTAATATTTTGTCAGATACACATACGTAATATTGTATGCATATTCCGTTCTTGTTCTGTTGATTTTGTATCACTTGTACTGAACCCGACTTGCCTGTGTACACCCATTACACCAACTATTTGGGACAGAGACTATCCCGTTTTTGTCCATGTATCATACACATGTTTGTATACAGCAGCTACTTGGACCACCATTTACTTACTTCCTGTTAACTGCGACGCATTTGTAATACATTTTTTCGATATGCATGCGCCTACTCTGTCTAGCATTGCTATTCTTAAAAGTGAGGTGATGGAAATTCACATTATTGATGTGTCCAAGGCAACAGGACCTGATGAAAAAAGTCCAATATTATTATTGGAAGCTGCACCCTCTATATGTAGCTTCCTTATCCCACTTCACAACTTATCTTTAACTAAAAATTCATTTTCTGCCTCTTGGAACAGGGCCAATGTAATACCTCTGCAAAAAAAAAAGAAAAGGTTTCAGAATCATATTGTAATAATTATCGACCCGTATCGCTCCTCAGCTGGGAGATTAAAGTCATGGAACGAATCATTTCCCAACCTGTTTTTAACTTATTTTGCGATAATATTGTTCTATCGTTTCATTGATCGGGGTTTATTCCGGGAGATTCTACTGTTAATCAACTGTTTTGCCCCTTTATTATTAGGCTTGCTTAGCTATAGATCGTAGCAAGGATGTAAGAGTTGTTTTGTTGGACGCAAGCTAAGCTTTTGATAAAGTGTGGCACTCTGCTTTGCTCCACAAACTTGAGAAGATTGAAACATTCCATGAATAATTAGCTTGGTTTCCCAGTTATCTGTCTGAGAGACAACAGAATGGGGTCATCAAGGGTCAAAGTTCTAATTGTAAATGCGGCGGTACCTCAAAGTACCGGCCAGGGTCCCTCATTATTATTTTATTAATGATATTGTTGACGTTGTTACTTCTAACATCAAGTTATTTGCTGATCATAGATCACATTACCTGACTGTGGACGACCTGCAACTGGCATCTGACATCCTTAATACAGATTTATCACCATTTGATGACTGGTCCACACAATAGCTTATTTCATTCAATGCTCTTAAACCCCGTAGTAGGATTATTTCGGGCAAAATGCCTCCAGCTCGACACCATTCTCTTCTTTTTCAAAATCACCAGCTTGAGGATGCATCCTTTCATAAACATCTAGGTATTACCCTAAAAATAATTTACCATGGTCCCAGCATATCAATAAGATTTTTCTGAAAGCCAATAAACTAGTAAATATACTTAAATGCTAGCAAACTCGGTTGGATAGGAAATTCTTCGAAAGTATCTATATATCGTTTGGTCGCCTATTAATCGAGTATGGTAGTCCGATATGGGATGGGTGTACACGGGCAAATACTGACAAGCTGGAACCAATTCAGGCGGTTGCAGCCCCGTGGTCACTTGCGCAGTGAAAGGTACTTCTACATCTACACGTAAGGAAAAAAACGGATGAGAAACACTTGCGGAACGTTGGAAAAAGGCTAAATTAATCATCATGTACAAAATTGTTCACAATTTGACCCCTTCTTATTTCCACGATCTTCTTCCTGAAACTCCGTCCACAGCTGTAAATCATATCATCCGACACGGACCAGACATCTATCCTTTTCGGAAAAGAACATAGTTATCTGTCTGAATTGTCATTTGCTAAAGATTGGTGTAGCTGCGACAGATTTACCAAAAATACCTTTCATTGCTTTTTCATATGCCCTTTGTACAAAAACCCCGAGGGTTGATTTAAGCAGTAAAATTATCCCGTTAGCACCATTCACTACAGCACCAGTTCTCTATGGTAATAAATCCTGCCCTCTTAATAGTAATGACATTATTTTTGCAGCTATTCATAAATTTATTGAGAAAACAGACGAATTGTAACCTTATTGAGTGCTGGTGTGGTTTTCATTCATAATTATTATAAGTACTAGCCCCACTATATGTCCTAGTCCTGTTTAGTGCCTCTTTTGCGTTGTCTGGTTCATCCTTTTTATATGTCGTCCCTTTTTCAGCGAGAGGGGTTAATCTAGGGCTTCCCTGTTCCCCAATCGCATTCTTTTGAATAAAATATGTTTAAATCAACCATCAAAGTGATGCATAACAGACTTTTCAACCGGAAAATCTGCCACCCAAGCGACAAAAAGGTCAGCATTTTACGCACTTTTTCTCAAAGGACAATGCACATGGTTTCCTCAAGGGACGGACAGCCCTCACTTCAAGATTATACTTACCGCTCATGTCTTACAATGTCTTATTTATTGATATAAATTGCATGATGTGAATGCCTTTAACTTAACCCACACATTAAAAAGGATCTTTGGATATATTTACCATTCTACTACAGCACCTTTAGTTATTATTTGCATTGTGGTCTTTGCAATCATAACATATCAGCTCATTCTTGCAAATAAATTAACGGAGGAACAACTGCCCACTGAAGTTAGCATTAATGGCACATGCCGGAATGCAATGGTCTGGTCATCACTGTTGAGACTTAATATAGAATAAATATTAATATAAATTGCAATATGGTCAAAACGGGTAGATACGCCATAAAGCAAAAATATCCCCGGGCATTACAACCATCCCAAATGAAATAGCTCCGTGTCATCATTTCATATCAGTGTCTGCAATTACAATTTCTCCTCCAAACCGCCCATTTTAGAGATGAATTCACATCGTCCGCTTCATTAATTGCCTTGTCCTATGTATTTCAAGTGATGGAGACAGGGTTTGCTGTTGTCTTACTCTGTAATGGAAATGGATCAAAATGACGAAACCAAATTAAAGTTCTTGGATACAATTTTTAGTTCAGCTTCCTTGTCCGTCAGCCATGCTTATAGGGTCCTCATTAATCCGTCAGCATTTTATCTTCTGATCTCTTTCAGTGTCAAGTTTGACATAGATTTTCTTGATGCGCATTTGGGCGCTATACGTCCGACGCAAAGACAGCATAGCAGAACATGCTGTTCTCTTACCTATGATGACACTGTTCTGAGGTTTCTCACCAACATGTATTCTGTAATCCTATATCCCTATGTGACACAGCAATGAAGTCACTACAGCTTTTCAATAATAAATTTTGGGAATGCATTAGCCACAGAAGACAAGTAAATAATGGATTCATAATGCGTTTTTTTCTAAGAGTAGGCCAGTCAACTCATGTCTTGAGCCTGGTTTATAGGCCACAGCAGATTTACAGCTTGTCGTTCATTTTTGTGGTTTTTGGCTCTCTCTCTTGTCCTTTCCCATTACCCTCTTCCCCTGCCTCCTTCCGTCTCCATCCTTTTGCTTTCAATTTCCCACTGCTCGGATTTTATTCTCATTTTCTTTCTCTCTCTCTCTCTCTCTCTCTGTCTGTCTCCCCCCTCTCTCTCTCTCTCTTTCTCTCTCTCTCTCTCTTTCTCTCTCTCTCTCTCTCTCTCTCTTTCTCTGAGTGCATGTCCACGAACTAAAACGAAGAGTAAAATATACTCAATTTACATTTTGGGATTCGCATATGACCCAAAAGGCCAAGTTCAGGAATTACGGTTCCACAATTTAGTAAAATTCAGTACAAGACGTTTGTACTCAGTACATAAGCATGAATGTCCATATTATTGACCGATTGATGACATTTTGTTATTTCACATTCCATTCAGAAGGAGATATAAATTTATTATAATTTTGAACATCCAGCGTTGTCAGATTTGTGGGTAGCATGCATAAATATATATCTGGCTTAACCATCCAAGCAAAGTGGGGTTAGAAGGGAACAACTACACATGTTCAATTTTCCCGGCACCTTCCACCTGCACGTAGCAAATACAATTTTTGATGGAACTTGATAGACACGTATATCAGTCGATCATGCATGGGTCTGAACACCACTTTAAATACTGCTGACCTTCCCCAGGGGCTTTCACACAGACGGCTCTAATGATCACCATTATTCGTTCTACGACCCGAGGAAATGTGCTTGCAAGCACTATGAGTTACATTCATTGCATCTCCACAAATCAGCTTCACATGCGTTGCCCTGTAAGTCCCCTGTCAATGAGCATCCGGACCATTGCACTGTGAGGCTGAGTCAACAGGTTTCTTTGCGGGCAACACTTCGAGGAAAGCTGTTGACTACCGATGTACAACTATTATCCCGGTTGGTTTCCTGTGTCATTCAAACTTCATTGAAAGCGCAGCTTTGGTAATAATAGATCTAGTACACCATTTGAAACTGTCGGTCGCCGTCGACAGTTTGACAGCTATACTGCAGAAGGTGCGTCCACATTGCTATCTGTCTGACAGGGAAATTGTGGTGGAACCCAAGACATGCGAGACTGAGGGTTCAACTGCCCTGTGCGGTTGACAAGAATAACTGACTCGAGTTTGGGGTTATCTGCCCCGCCATGATTGCGGCTCAAAGGCCACATATAGTCCATGAATTGCCAGCTTGCTTCCTCCTTTTAGACAATATCATTGTTAAGATTAAAACTAATGATTGGAGCCAATGCAGAATTTCTGAGCGGGCTAGGTGAAGCAGCTGAGCCGGCTAGCTGAAGCAACTTAGCTGTTGAGCTGACCAGAGTTTTTATGGATAAAAATACAGACATTTATGTTCAAGTATTGCTTTATCTATGTACATTTATTACAACTGTGACATGATGTTCCAAGTATTTGTTAGTCTGTTCAAATTATTTCGAATACCAGATCACCACTTATTGTTTGCTGATGTTGGCATGTAAACGTATTAGGATTTTTGCTGTCTCGAGGGATAAACGCGACCGTTTATCTGTGATAGTGTACCGCATCAGAGAAGACTCTTTCGCTGGGCACACTTGTAGCAGGTATGCCTGTTAAAGTAATGCCGTACCATTTAGGCCAATGTAAGGTATTTTGTAGTACCCAGGTCTCGCCACCACTGGAATGGATCATCCTCTATATCCAAATAACCATCTTCCAGGCATGCTGTCACTTCACGACATGGAGCCTTTGATTTGGAGGTCCCGGCTGCCTGCAGTAAAATACGACAAATTACTTAACTTTGAAAGTCCAAGAAAAACCTAATGATTTCTATTGTCATTGGAGCATGAGACTGAATTTGAATTACAATGCCAAACCTTCATTTAAAAAAAAAACTTATCGTATAATAGCGACATATTATTTTTACGTAATATAGTACTCACCCACTCACCCCGCCCCACCCTATTCACTCCTGGTATATTTTGGACGGTATATTTGCCTCACCTGAACAATCAACTAACAAAATTCTAACCATAACTTTTCTTTTCTTGGAAGGCGTTGAGTTATCAGGGAGCCAACTCCAGATATATATATCTTTATCGCTCTGTAAGGTCCCATCTTGTGGTCTACCGATGACATCTAGGCGAGCTCTAAGTCTCTTGTAAATGTCATTTTAGCATTTGCATTTAAATGTGCCATTTTAGCCTTTGTATTTAAATGTGTCAAAGACTTGAATCTGAAAGAAAACATTGGCACCTTTTAATTATTTTCTTTTTAAAAATGGATAAAACTCAGACGATATCTTAGTGCAAACATACATATAATATCTTGGAATAAACATATATTGATAACAGCAGATCAAAGCCGACACACATAAACATACCTTGGGTCCAAAACACAGGCTGTTTCCATTAGTTTCCATTCCTCTTGACCACAGAAACAGTCCTCTATCTTATCCAAAAGTGTTTGCTTGAAAATACGAATGTGTTCCTTGTCATTTTCTAATACCCGGAGCTTGTATTGGATTAAATTCATCACAACTGGGTAAACCAATGGAAGTACATGTATTGAATATTGTGACCTACCTAGTTCCTCAGAAATAATTGTCATAGGATACAATAGGTCGAGAAGAGCCTGCATGTTTCTCCAATCTTCTTTTGAAGGAATTGAGCTTGATTCTACTTGAGCTAAGATCATTATGACTGCTGGTTTTAACACAAACAGGCAATGCAACTTGTCATATACGCTGTTCCAACGTGTTGGTAGGGCTTGAACAAGATCGCATCTACTCGAATCTGTTGATTGGCTTTGGGAATCACTCTTTTTGTCTGGCTGACTTGTAATTTCAGACGCCTTTTCTTTGAGGCTGATGTACGCTACCGTGCTGTGTTTGAAAAACTTGACTATATTTTTCGCAATATCTATAATCCCCTTGTTTTCTTGTGTGTTTAAACCGGCGTTAACCCCCCCCCCCCTCCCGCTGGGCGGAATGTGCGAAACACGGGAAGTTATCCCGCTCCAGGGCTCTAATTGCCCCCTCACCCCTTTAAATTAGCAGCGTTGTCTGTGACTGTCACAGGCTTCTTTATATTCCAGCTATCCGCAATGGTTTTCAATACGTATGCCAAATATACACTTGTTTGCCGCTTGCTCAGGCGAAATACATCGAGGCAAAAACTGTGTATGTTCCATTCATGTTCAATCCCATGTCCAGTTACGGCCATATAACTTCAGTGGCTATCGATGTCCATGTATCTGACGTTATTGCTGCATTTGACAGTTTTCCTCGATAAATTTTTAAAGTTTGGCATTGGTGCTCGTGAACGTTTGTTTGAATTCTCTATTATTCTCTGTCATTGTCTTTCTGGATAGCCACTGGTACCTAGAAAGACATCAAAGGCTTGGTCAGGCCCTTCATTGCTGTGATTAGATTAAGTTTTTTTAATATATATATGTATATATATGTATGTATATATATATATATATATATTAAACTTTCTGACTAGGGGAAAGTTTAATGCTTGTAGCAACTTCGAGTGACTCCTTTCACTTGAACGAAAACCTGTTTAATAAGAACAGCTTGTACTGACTCCAGCTTAGTAATTTATTGTACATCACATAGAAGTTAATGATAATTTATTTACTATCAGGTAATTGAAATTTAGAATTATCAAAAATCGAACACTTACAAAGAATCCGTGGTTTTTGACCATTTGTCTAAAGTTTTCTGACTCAATCGTAGCCAATAGTTTCATATCTCCTATGATGTACAGACAAATGGACTTCGTAATATTTTTCCATCTTTCTGATGTTTTTTGGTACGGCGCAGTCTGTCTGAAGTGTGCAGTCACCGAACCGGACTTAAGAGACAGGATACCCGGTCTTTCGGCGGCTACTTCGGCTTGATGTTCTTCAGATAGGTGGTTCAACATATTACCAGTGCGTTCATTCTCAGTGTACGTTTTCTGGGACAAGTTACATTTGTAGTTTTTTTTTATTATTCCAGAAAAAAAATCTTCACAATTTGTAACTTCTTAGGCGTCGCCATGACCCACAGTATGAGCCCTATACTGTGTGGTTTCGTTGACTGATCCAGGCTTCTATTGTTCACAATTTTGAATGAAGGCGGTAGAGTTATACATGCACGATGAACACAAAAATAAGTCAATTTAAATATCTGAAATTACTATTAATACGCTTCAAGCATCACAGATGTCGTTATATCTGAATGGAAGGTTATTTTTCCAAGCTGTCAGCAGGAATCATAAAAAATGAGCTAGGTATCTGAATTCTGGAAGTTGAGCCGGCAGCTCAACTGAGCTGTGCCCGTCACTACGAGTCGAAACGTACAACAGAAACAACAATACTAATAAATCAATAGTAGTTGTAGTAGTAGTGGTGGTGGTGGTGGTGGTGGTGGTAGTAGTAGTAGTAGTGGTAGTAGTAGTAGTAGTAGTAGTAGTAATAGTAGTAGTAGTAGTAGTAGCAGCAGTAATTGGGCTTTACATGTACAGTTATACTATAAACGCCGGCATCAACGAAAGCGTGCACTCACTACAGCGCCCGCGAAAAAGTAGTAGTAGTAGTAGTAGTAGTAGTAGTAGTAGTAGTAGTAGTAGTAGTAGTAGTAGTAGTAGTAGTAGTAGTAGTAGCAGCAGTAATTGGGCTTTACATGTACAGTTATACTATAAACGCCGGCATCAACGAAAGCGTGCACTCACTACAGCGCCCGCGAAAAAGTGTGAGTACCAGTTTATTGAAGAGACAAAGCAAGAAAACCCACTTTCGTAGTTCCGAAAAGGAGACGACGGTTTCCCGTGTCAGGCGGGACAGCGATACTCCTTTTTTGTTCAATTCACCGTTTCCTTATGGAAGGCAACTATGTCTTTGTTGGTAGTTTGATCCTAATATGTAATGGGTGAAGCCCAAAATCCGAGCGAATCGAGCTTGTTTCCAAGCGCGTATTCCGAAACAATAGGAAAGGTTTGCTAATACGACATGGGAACCACCCTGTTTACACAATGAGAAATCGAGGTGCACAACTATTTACTCGCGCACCAAGTATATCTTAAATTTGGTACCGCATTTTTTGCATTGAACTATGAATCTTGTATGTGAACAAAATAAGATCAATCAAATTCACAAAATTTTGCAGTGCACGCAATTTGCTTAAAACACAGATTTCAATTGATGATTTATTTATTCCCGATTTTGTAAATGTATTTTATGCAGAATTTAATTAAACCAAAGTAATTGCCACGGGTCGTAGACGCGGCACCGTGTTTGTTCCTGGGCCAGGTCAGAGCAATGCAACTAGCCAATGATCTCACCGGAAGTTATAATCAGTTGTTGGTTCCTATAGGTCGCTTGGTTAATGACCAATCAGAACCAAAAACTGATCGGGACACTGCCAACCAGCGCATAGGCCATGGCAATGGCGATTACTCATGACGGCGCCATTACGAAGAAATGCCAAACCCCGGCAGCACGCCTGCTTCGCCACCTTGGTAATTCACACTTATACACGTACGTTGACATAAAGATGAGCTTCGCTCGGTTGTTCAGACTAGGCTAATAATAGTGTACGATGATCTTCATTGAGGTAGGCCTGTGTACGCATGTTAATAATAATAGTGAAAATGTTTGTTGGCATTGGGATTATAGTCCAGCCCTTGGTTTTCGATTTGCGACGTTTACTGTGGACACTTGCACCTTCTGCTTCGCCTCGGGCGCAAATGACCACAGTCAAGTTGCATTGATCCCAATACCTAATATCATCATCATCATCATCATCATCATCATCATCATCATCATCATCATCATCATCATCATCATCATCTATTGCTTGTTACATTTAAAGCATGTTGATGGGCGCTTTACATCATAAAATAGGCAAATATTAAAAGTATATGAAAAGTAGCATGACTATCGGAGAAAAAAATTGTATTATATGATTGAGTACAAACGTCACAAAAAAGATGAAAGTCTTCAATTATCTACAACAGGTTGGTGTTTACGGTCCAAACGACAATCTAATTTCATGAGATTTAAATTTACTTTCAGAATTAGCAATGGTTGGTGCTGATCCGACGGGCAGTGGCATCAAGTTGCATAAAAGTGGCGCAGACTCAGCATGGTCACCATATGGAATTGTAGATTTTGGTTAAACAAGCTGGAGTTTCATTAGGGCATATATGGAACTATCAAATCAAATAGGTGTTTTGGGCGCTATATTTTGCAAGCATGTGAAGGTCAAAAATGTCACTTTGAAATCAATTCTGTATTTGGCTGGGAGTGAATGCAGTTTATCCTAGAAGAGGGTGTTGTGCTGATATCTGGCTGCGTGCTCTACCTGCACTTTCATTTTTATGTCCATATAGGTCTAATCCTCACGTGCGTGAATATGCGTGTTCCAGTAGCATCCTGCCCTATTGCTGATTCTGATCTACAGCCATTATTGGAGTGACAACATGTCAACACACTTGGTCTGCATCGACTGCTGGATGCTATTTTTCATAACATCCTAACCTTTTCTCGGAAAATGGTTTTAAAGACAGAATCACAATCCAGCTATAGAAACAGATATTAAACTCACGAACATGGCCATGGTAATCACTGGATATACCATATTTAAACCTTAAAAGGTTATCTTAATACTGAGTAAACAGCTTTTCTTATTGCACCCTACCTTTGCCTGGTTACAATGAGACTAAATAAACAGCATTTCTCATTGCATCCTACCCTTGCTTGGTTACACTATGACTAAATAAACAGCATTTATCATTGCATCCTACCCTTGCCTGGTTATACTATTACTAAATAAACAGTATTTCTCATTGCATCCTACCCTTGCCTGGTTACAATATGATTAAGTAAACCTCGTTTCTTGTTGCACCCTACCCGCGCCAGCAAAAGCTCTTGATATGGGCATTTAATCCTGATAGATGTCTCTTTGACAATGTTTCGTATGAGCGGGGAATTCAAGTAAAAACCTAAAAGCGGAATTAGCATTCATGTTCTTTTAGGCGATTTGAGCAGGAAAGGATTCAACCTGTCAATAAAGATGTCATAGCAGCAACAGTATGCTATATCATTCGGTATTTCTGAACCTTTCCTCGGAAAATGATTCCAAGACACCATCACAATCTTACAATAACAACAAACATTAAGTGTTCTCAGGTATCATTTTTCCACAGGGAAGTACAATTTGATACACGACAAAAAATTTTCAGACAGTAAAACATGGAAATTAGGCTGTAATTTCCTAAAACAATACATTGTTCTTAGACAACTGATTATCCTGTCTCAAAATATAAATAAATTTTCATGTTAAATATGGCACAGAGCCTGCTAACAATAAAAAGACCAAATGGAATACTTATAATTATGTACAGTAAAATGGAAACCAATTATCTGGTATGGGTAGCTTCTACTGCTTTTTTTTCAATCTGGCAAACTTTTGGTTTTGAATAGATGTGGGGTTATACTCTGAATTTGAACGCCGAAAAATCTAATAAAAATGCCACGAAGATTGAAAAGTTGTCTGGGAAAATGATCATGAATGACAGTATTATCTGCAAATAAGTTTGAGCATGCTTCGAGACATTTTCCTTTTGTACAATTATACATAAAATGTTCCAGTTTATAGAAAAATTAATTTGCTGCAGTGACAAATTTTTGAAGTATTAAACAATGCGTTTGATATATCTACAACGCGAAAATTAATTTAGCAAATTATTCTGCTTTGTTGCTCATTTAGCTTTTCAAGCAACCTATCATATATTCTGGGCCCTATGATATTACTATGGGACAAATAATGGTAGGAGAAAGTAAATACAAATTTAAGAGAGCTTTTCGTGACAGATATGGGATCATGTTTACTGTTACATCGATAGGTTTAGCCGATTGATTTGTAGTATAAATTATATGTTTCCAATTTAGTGCGGGATCACTAATCACACCCAGAAACGTGACATGAGAGACGGATCCATATTTACACTATCGATAAAAAAAATTCAGATTACTATTTGTAGGCCTTCACGTTTTGTTTGAAATAGGTGTTCCAAGTATTCAAGGGTAATTTCTTACTGCGATACATGGTGCAACTTTAAAATCACATCATTGAATCAATTCTCCAACTTTTGCCACCGAGAAATACACTTTGATTATCTGCAAACAAGATAGGAAAAAGCTTGCTTAATATATATGAGCCAGATAATTGGTGTATACTTAAATAGACGGTGGGGGAAAAATAAACATCTGAGGTACGCCACATTTGATTGTGTACTAGATTTGGCATTTTCATACTCTGCAAATAGAAATTTACCACTTATATACATTTTGAACTAATCTAGGGAAATAACCTTAATGCCATCGTGTTCAAGCTTTTCCTTTAAAATTTCATAATTGATCGCGTTAAATCTATAAAAACAGCAAGCACACAGTCACCCTGATCCACGGCAGCATATATATGACCATATCAAAGATGACAATGCAAAAGAGGGAATTTATATTTGTGCAAGATATCAACATTGTTTAAGTATGATATAAAGCGAGAATGCCCAATTAGCTCCAAAGCAAGTAGCCAGCACAGATATTTGTCCGTCAATACAAAACGTTGACATATCATTTATTATAAAAAGGGTGGCACTGGCTGCTTTTGTTTACATTTGACTACGTATTGGGGACAAGTTACATGAAATGGTAAGAGGGCCAAATATCTTTTGCCGCTGTTTTGACAACTGTAGAATTTATTTCTTCCCATCCTGGACTACAGTATGTTAAATTGTCTATTGTTTTCACTATCTCTTCTATAGCCGCTGATGTCAACTAGACAGCATTAATGTAGTTTCCCTAAATACAACGAGATACTGATATCAGGTGCTCCAATATTTTTTAATAACCTTGGTCCTACATTGATATTGTAATCATTAAATTTATAATAATTTGAGGGTTTGAAACTCACTTCCCCATAAATCTTTAAGTATTTCGGAACAGTATTTGCTTTATTTTTGTCCATGATCATTTTCATAACTTTCCAGGTTTTTCAATTATTTTGAAATTTTGCTGATAACTCATTGTGATTACTCTTTTATGCTGTTTTTATTAGGTATGTGGCTTTAATTTGTAATGTTACACACTAGCATTCATATAGAGGAGGGACTGTTTGGAGATTAATGGTAGAATTTTTTCTGATTGTGGCATATAACAATCTCTTAGTCCCTTAGTTATCCGAGATTTTTCTCTGTTTTGAACACCAATTAGTGGAACTATACAATAGTATATTTGTTCCAAGTCTTTCTAAAATGCAGAATAAGCCCCTTGTGGATCAGAAAGCTATACGTTGTATCAGTCATGAGAGGAAAGGGTATGAATAAAGTTCTTAACAGTAGTCACGTCTGGTTCTTCCCTGTATCATCTGAATTTACTGATCACATTTGAAACAGTAGTCATTTCTGGTTCATCCCTGTATCATCTGAATTCACTGATCACATTTGATATCGTTACTATTTATACAGACCCCCAGGAAAATGGTCAGACACAATGTGAAAAAAATGACTGGTAGAGGAAGCAGTATCGTCATTATTTACTGTATAAGCAACGGGGGTGGCCACAGTAACTGACCTAGAAGTAACTGTTCTAGGTCTATTAATGATTGGGATAAAAGAATGAGAACATAAACCATATTATTTGAAGTTGGTAAGTGAGAGAGAGTCATGGTTCACATGTTGATGAAAAGTTTTGAAACTGTACGAATTACCGGGAATAAAGATTATGGTGATGCCTTTTATTACTTGGCTTTACAGTAAAGATGAAAGCTATATGACAAATTAAAGGCACATAAAAACAGTATGCACACACCTCACTGACCTAGGATAGTATGAAAGAACTAAAACTGTCAGCCCCCTTGACAATTATCATCGCCATTTCAAGTGCATGGAAACATCATCAGAGAAGTCTTGCTATAGTTTGAGATGTAAATATAATGTTTTTCATGTTGACATAATAAAGTGTTTTAAAGATTACCAGACATTTTCCCGCACGAATTTCCCACCTTTTTCTGTTATTATTCATAATCTTATGTAAACCCTTGCATATATTGCTCTTTGTTCACATGTATATGTCGCACACCTGTGCCGTAGACAATGAATATACTGTTGATCCAATATTTTGTTTTTTCTTCACCTTAACATAATTATTCTGCATGCAAATAAAGTACTGTCGATGTTCCATCAAAACCAAAAGTTAAATATTCACAATCCACCAACCCGGTTACAGATACATAATGCTGTGCCTGCTTTTATGTAGAAAAAAACTGGAGAGTTTAGGAGTTCCCGCAGGCCCTGGATCAAATTCATGCTGTCAATTGTGGTTGGATCGTGATAATACCAAATGCTGTGTTATTTGTGCTGGCATCATATTGACTGTAAAACCTTCAGGATGTCTACTGGGTATACATTGTACTTTAAGCAATCAGATTTGTTACCCCAAATCAAGTTATAGCCTGGACTGTTGCCATAATTTAGGGGGACTGGGTATTGATCTGCTGCCCTAAAATGTGCTGATTGCTTTGCCAGATATCAGGTTAGTCATTTACCATGAGATCCACATTGACTTCTCTGATGATTTGAGCACATATTAGGTCAGGCAAGACAGAGTTCATGCTACATATGGTACCCATAGGAAGAGTAAGAGTTATATATGCATTTGTGTTGTTTGCACGTACAGCTCTTCAAAACCGGTTTTGAACGCTCCGTTTTCCATTGAAAACAACCTTAAAGTAACATGCAAAGTGATTTTCAGTTGACGATTACCTAGTAAAAATGGCCATTAGTAACCAGTTATTTACGATAAAAAAGAGTACAGGCATTTCATAGAGAACCAATTATCATATTCTGTGCACCACAAAAAAGCTATTTAAGCATATATTGCTTTTGAAACAAAGTAGATTTGAAAAAAAAAATCCATGCTTATTTAAGACAAACATATAAATGCTATAAGTTTAAAAGCAATTTGGTACAAGAAGGTATAAATAGTAATGTTTTACACAATTAAAGAAGTACATCTAACAGTCTGCTTAATATTTGTTTTGGGGGGGAGGCGAACTATTTGTTTTTGGTTGGTCTTATAAAAAGAACAATAATAATAATAATAGAAACAAAAATCCCAGATGAGTTGCGGTGGGATGTTTTTCTGCATGAAATGTCCTAAAAAATCTGGCATTTCCTTACCTGCAAAGCTCTTTGTAAAAATTAATTGAAATGTTTTGTCCATATTCTGAGTTCAAACCTTCACAAAATGTATTTGAAATATTGAGGAGAAAATATCGCATGGCCTCCATTAGCAGGGTGCCATCATATTTGTAAGAAATCTTAGCTTAGGGTGTACCAGGAAGATGTTAAAGCTCAAATTAGGGCGAGCTGTTCTAGTTATGGGCCTTGCAGCACTGGAACTTTATTGGCAGCTTCATGGGCTACATTGAAACTTAGATTAATCTAGATTTCATTATTCTAGAGACGGTACCTGGCTTTGCCCCATTATTCTAAACAACAGTCATGTTCTTCCTATTCTGAAACCTTTCTTTCTATAAATAGTTTAGTCCCTTTTGACTTGGATCAATCATTTCAATGGAAAAAATGCCTGAGTTTTAATTTCAGTAGAACTGATGCATAAGAAATGCAAAGAATCAATCTCTGTGCTAGCAGTTTAGGCTTGAGTCAGGACAAAGTACTATAAGTAAAATGTTTAAGTACAGTTTAGACATGTTCATCTTGTGCTCAAAAGGCCAAACCAATATATCTGAGAAAACATATGCATGTGACATAACAATTTCATTTGCAGGAGATATATGGACCTGTAGCCCACAATCTTGCTGACGTCCAATTTGACAGCATCAAAAATGCAACAGCTGTTCAGAGATGTCAAGGATGTCTTCCTGGGGATCAACGTTAGAATGTTTGCACCATCTAGTATACCCGTCCCGCCTGACATCACACACATTCAGATAAGTGTGTTAAAGGTTTCCTCCAGTGACCTGTGCTGCCACATCTTTAGATACTAGAACTCTCAATGCCATGTACCAGACGCCATATATGTAGCCTTAGAACCACTTCATTGTCTTTCAAAAAGTTTCCTGCAAAGTTGAAGTAGGAGCTGCTAACAATTACGCAGTGCCCTGGGAGGCTCTATGCTTAGTTCCAGATGATATACAGTCCAGGATTGTCTTCATTATAGAGGAGTAAACAGAATCAGGTGAACCTGTCATACCTTTTTAAGTTCTCTCCAGGGAAGTCATATAATACACAGAAACCACCAGGCTATCCCAGGACACAGAAAGAGTTCCCACCCAAGGTCATTTGTGTTTAGAGAAAAACACAAACATCCCTGGTTTGTGATTGTGTCTGCGCCAGACATCTAGGCAGATGTGTATGTGGACCACTCAGTAGTTTGCATAATGTGGCATCACATTCATCATTGTGGTAAAGACCATTAACACTGGTACCAACCCTAATCGGGGTGTCTAAAATAAATGAAACGAACCTGCTATGACAAAACAAAGAACCTTTTTCAGTTGTACCTATGGGAATATGAAAGAACATATCTTACAAATTTGAGTGTGTAGATAGGAGCATAGGCCTTCATTCTATGATTGAATCAGCATGATCACATATCATAGATCAAATAAATCAATCTGATGTGTGACATCGCCATTAGTGAGCACAGTCAGCCCATTTTGGCCATCCTGGATCAGATGGGGGCAGGACTAATGGACCCAGGGCCATGGGCACTGGCTCGTACCTTAAAGGCTTTAGGTCAGAGCCTGGTTTGCTATGTTAACTGCCATTATGGTGGTCATAGTGCATCATAGTGCAGCCGTGGCCTTGCCCCTAGCTCTGCTTCAGGGGTCACTTGCTTTTCTGGTCTCAATCATGGTAACAAAGCTATGGCTTTCCACCAGGCTGACTATTCTCTTTGATCCTGGGTCCAGTATTGCTTACAAGTCAGTGAAGTTTTTTTTGAGAGATACATCAGCTATGTCCAAGAATGAGCAGGCTAGTGTTGGCCAAGCATTGGGTGGCAAAAGAGGCATCCTTGTAAGTCATTGCTTGTAAGTGCTCATTGATATCAAATGCATTTATTTAATTCTATCTGCACCTTTATAGTCCCCTATTGTCCTTGTGGGCATAGGCAGCTGGTCTGACCTAGGAAACCAGAATGCCACCTTCTGATTGACCAGTGTGGGAGGAAATACCCTGACCTCCTTCACGTATGAGAATAGTAATGGTTCCCCCTTCTTATTTTCATTGTCACAGATGAATCCAGGACATCCTGGGCTGTCTGGCTTGGGCAGTGAATCCACTCTTAGGGGCAACAGAGCTTAGAAATAGTGAAAGTGGTTGAAAGGTTGGGCCTAGGACTTTCAATGGGACTGAGGCACCAGCATAAATTTGTGGTTAATAGGGGGGTCTGGCAGCGACAGACTTGAATTTAGATCCATAAGGCCAATACTTGGCCCTGCAGGCCATCTTGCCATCCATTTGAAGGTGTCATCAAGGAATGAGGATATGCAGTGAAAGTCTTACACTTCTGAAGACTTGGTCCTGGGTGGTTGAGGTGCAATGATGGTGATCTGGGTCTAGAGCTGGAATGTGAGTGCAACTATGGCTGGAACAGGGAATGGGAACAGGACCTCATTGATCTAACCTCTGCACCTCCACTGCCTCTTTTTCCTCTTTTCCTGACTCTCCTTGTGAGGGGTAGAAGCTTTAAGTGCAAGCTTTAGAAACAACAGGGGTCACACATGGGACCTCAATAGGAACAGGGACTGGTACCAGTGCTGGCATGTTCTAGATTAGTCAGGTCATGGGTCCTGTCAATGGGGTTTTGATTCGGCATGGATTTCAGCCTGGACAACTGGCTTCTTGGCACTGCCACTCACTGTTATGGCCCGGACCTTGATAAATCATTTCTGTGCAAGCTGGAAACCAAACATGGCCCCAGGCGTGTGCTAAGAAGTGCTCTGGGGTGGTATACACAATACCCATATGATGCATCCATGCACAGCATTCACCATGAGCATATTAAGAAACATGGAGAAAACAGTTTGCATCTCTCTTGGGGATTTTGAAGAGCCTACAAACTTATTAGTTGACAATTACACTAATTGTGATGACTGTGTCGTTCCATTAGAAAATCTCGCCGTACAACTAGCCATGACTACTATGTGAAAATATCTGAAGAACCACAAAAGCATCAATAGGTATCAGCAAAGCTATGAAATCTGTTAGAAATATAATTTGTTCCGAATGAATACGCTGAGCAGTCAGGGATGGAAAAAGTGTCACCACAGAGACAAAATGGGAGAATTGTGGGTACTGTGCCTCACTTGTGATCTAGAAAGTACAGTCAGATGTTGCGTTGTATGGATCTACATGGCTGCAAAGAGTCACCCTAGGTGCTCCCAAACCTATAAGATGTCTGGCTCAGGAGGGGATCAGTCTTTTGTTTTCCGATGGGTGTTTAATTGTGACGCAATTAATTGAACAGAAATACACAGGCACAACACCACCACCACCACCCCAAAAAACTTCAAACACCTTTTATCAAGTTCTCAAAAGTCAGTTATTCCCCACTGCCATGCATATAAGTAGGAGTTGCGTTGTGTCCAATTAATGTATTATCGCTATTATAAAAAATGTAGAATTTAACATAAGTGACAAAGAAGTTCTGGTCTCCTTGCACTCGAGCCAGCATTTCGTTGAAAAAATTACACCTAACCTTCCAGCCACTCTTCCTTTTTACTCACCAAAATGGCTTCTCACGTGAATGCAGTGTGATTAGTTATTTAGCCCTTATGTGGTATGCTATATACGGATGACATACTAAGCATCAATAATAAATACTTTTTAGAAGCTATTTCACAAATATACCCTGATGATTTGGAAATAAAAGTAACAAAGAAAATTGTTAGGAATGTTCATGTTTATACATGATTATGTACAACAATAAAAGTGAATTGAAGTTTAAATTACACGACAAACGTGATGATTTTTAATTTAATATAATAAATTACCCCCATATGGACTGTAATGTTCCACTTGGGCTAGCGTATGGTGTGTATGTGTCATGATTAATTGCCCTAGCTTAAGTATACACTGATTTTGACACCTTTGACTGCCATGATTTACTGCTTTTTCAAAAACTGGTGAAACAGAGATATTCAAAAAAGAAATATAAACGATTGTTTCCGACGTTTCTAGACAAGAATGAAAATGTATTATATAGATATTCAGTGGATTTGAGATGTGCTATAAATAATGGAATAAATATGTAAACCTAACTATTTTAACTGACATTGTATACAATACGTATATGCGGCAAGATATTTCTTCAAGTCGAGAGTTGCAAACATCAAATCGATTTAAACTACTGCCAGCTTTTTGTTGGTACCTATCTCAAATGAGGATAGAGATGGGTTTATTATCATACTGCATTTCGTATTTGCTGACTGATATATAAAAGTATCATAAAGCTGTTGGTATTTCTACCTTGAACTTCTAGATTTTGACCTGGCTTGTTTGATGAATGAAAGCTTTTTATCATGGATAGTTCTTGTTTCATCGGAATTTCGGTGCAGCCTCTCTAACACTGTTGAAAACTGTTGTCCACTTCTATTTTTCATGACAGTCATTAATTCTACGTTGTCAATATGGTATCTTATCCTCTTTAAATGCTCAATGATTAATACCTTGCTTGATGGCTATTTAAGTCTTACTGTTATGTCTGGTGATGTTCATGTTGATAGACTTCTCAAGATTTGGACAGTTTTAGACTTGTACTGATTTTGACTGTGATATTGGCACGTGAAGGTCGTACTCCTGTGCTCTACATTGTGGTCCTTTTCTGATATTCTAGTAAATCTAAATCGTTTAATTATATCTTACGTCTTGTGATCACAGGTGAGAAGGAAGGCTGTTTGAATGTTTATTTATGATTAGCCGGAAAACAGGTTGGTGAGGAAGGACAAAAGAAGTTATCCAAGGCTATATCAGTCTAATGACCAGATTAATTTGAGGACGTAATTTGTGTATTTCTGCTCACGTGTCACAATACACCATGAGTAAGTAATGTAAACATACTATCAGTGCCTATAGCTAGCTGCACATAGTCACGTCGTTACTTTTTCACAATCGGTAATTTCATTTCATGAAAAAGAGCTGAATCCCGGGAAATTGTGGGATACAGATCACGCAATTTCCACGCATATTTGTCTTTCAGAGCAAATCAAAATTATATGATTCGAGATTTCATAATGAAGAAGTTCAAAGTAAGATGTAATGCTTTATTGTTGTAGGCTGTAAGATGATGTTCTCAGTACCAAACGAACAGACAGAAATGGTGTACAATTTATGTGTTTAGCGATGTTTAAGATCACGTGAATGTTTTATTTTCAGAAGATCCTTTGTTAAAAGGTGTCGTGCCTGTTCGTATTTTTTTTTTTTTTTTTTTTTTTTACATAAGTTCAATTTTTCATTTGAGGACAACTTAAACGATATGTACAGCCTCTAGCTGCTGTTAATACAGTATACCTGTGTTGCTGGGAATATATAGATAAATTTGATGTACTCCCGCCCGGGAAATATTTATGTATTCATTTATTCATTCATTCATTCGTTCGTTCGTTCGTTCGTTCGTTCGTTCGTTCGTTCGTTCGTTCATTCATTTATTTATTTATTTATTTATTTATTTATTTATTTATTTATTTATTTATTTATTTATTTATTTATTTATTTATTTATTTATTTATTTATTTATTTATTTATTTATTTATTTATTTATTTATTTATTTATTTATTTATTTATTTATTTATTTATTTATTTATTTATTTATTTATTTATTTATTTATTTATTTATTTATTTATTTATTTATTTATTTATTTATTTATTTATTTATTTATTTATTTGATTCAATATAGATATAGAATATCGCTTTGGCCAGTAAACCAAACTGTCCAAGTGTCAAACAAGGCTCGTTAGCTGCCAAGCACAAGACCTGAAACAGGAAAAAAAGCATAAAATTATAACAATACATCAGATAAATCACACAATCTATCTCAAAATAAATAAATAAATGAATAAATAAATAAATAAATAAATAAATAAATAAATAAATAAATAAATAAATAAATAAATAAATAAATAAATAAATAAATAAATAAATAAATAGATAAATAAAAATAAACAGGTACGTGAAAACAAAAGTGAAAAAGCGAGTAAGTAAAGAAAAGAATGAATGAATAAATAAATGAATTAATAATATAAGATCGTGCGACTATTGTTAATCCCATTTTCACTTTGTAGTAGATTTTGAAATAGAAATATTAAACAGCCATGCGAGTAATTTAAAACTTGGAACTTTCTATAAATATCATCAGTGTCTGCAACCACATAAAATTATGTTACGACAGTTTGTCATTCTTATATAGAGACCCCCTTTTTGATATGCGGACCACTACACACATAAACAGTATAATCATTCAGATTAAATAAATTGGTCCGGTAATTTGACATATCAATTGTCAAACAAATCCAAACAATGTCTCTTGTTTCTTTTAAACAATATAATATTCACATATACCTGAATCTTAACTTACTATATTGTTTTAAATTAAATATTATTTATTGCAAAGATTTGTAGAGTTTAAGCATTTAATGCTGTAAAAAATACAATGCATGCTGCCGTATGCCGGACCTGACAAGTCATTTGGGAAAAGGACACGGCAGTGGTTTTGCTTATTCATTCGGGGCATATGACAGGGGAAAATCAATTTAAGTTACGTTGTATTCCCTGCTAAGGCATAAGAAAAAGTATTATCCAGGTGTTTTCATGGTATGATCCTTTCCACATAAAAGACGCAATAAACGTCAGGCCGACCAAACCGAGATGTAATTTCAGGGAAAAATAAAGCCATCACAGGTTTCAGTTGAAAGTACATTTTCCACTTCATTTAAAGGTGAGAACATGACATTGACGGTCAACGCGCAACGCTTCAACCGGATAATTTGTCCAATCAGCCATTCCGACAGCAGCACACAGGCAAGATCATAACTCATTGACAACGTGGGTCTCACCACAGGTTTTGGGACCGAATAGCCTCCGAATATTTACTCCTCAACGCTGCGACTTCTAAAACCCAATTAATTCACAGAATGAGGTTAATTTTAAATTCTAATAAAGCATCCCTTACATTGACAGTCGGTTGCATGTTTGGGAGCTTCTTGTATTTCTTTAACCCCCTGTGGTCGATATGTATGTCAAGGTGATTCCTCCATTCGCTTGCTTCAAAGCAAAGTATCAGAAGCTGTCTTTTGTTGGGGAGGAGATGTGTATTTGAGTAATTATATTAATCCATGGATGGTACCAGGCTAAATGACCTAGATAATTAAACGAATGCTCCTGTTGGCCTACGGACACTGATATTATAATATTGCCTCAAAAAGATATAAGAAAGACCATCGGTTGAATGACTTCCTTCGGGAGATAAAGCATGTTTTACTGTATTTTCCATCCAACCAAAATACATATGGCTACCAAAATACATATGGCAACTGACATAACGGCTCAATATATGCGTGTGCCTGCCTGTGAAGGCATTCTACATTATCACTGGTGAGACATGACTGTGAGGCGCACGGATCACCAATGCAGAAAACTACCTCTAGATTCGCGAGACGTGCCTGTCAGGGAGACGGATCACACAATGTGTCAAACATTCTAAGGACCGCAAAGTATTATCAAAATTACGCTTGAGTTACCATAGACTGACGGTAGGGACCGGAAGATGTATCAATGAGCCCCCAGAAAATAGAAATTTGTATCTATTGTAACACTCAAACGGTCGAAAATGCGGAACTTTTTTGGTACAATGGCCTGCCTACAATCATTTCAGAAGCAACCTGCTGTATTATTTCAGCCCAACAAACGACAATTTCCAATATCTGTTTAATCCTGGGGCGATGTGATGGAGCATATTTGTGAATATGTATATACATTATTTGTACATAGGCAGTCATTGCAATGAGTCAGTTTTTAATGTCTTTATGTTTTTATATTGTGAATTGTGTTTTATGTATGCTTTGAGCAATGTATGGGCATAAGAATTAGCAATAAAGTGTATGTAAAGTGTATTCATAAAGCAAACTATCTCAAGATCACGAGGCGGACGGATTACTTGTGAAGCAATTCACGTTATGACCACGAGAATTGGCCTTGCAGCGAAGGTATCACGAGTGAATGCGGACCACGGGCTGCCTTAACAAATAATCCGCCCTCCTCAGAGCTATGTCTCGTGATCACGAAGGCGGCTCTCACATGTGCGTAGAATGGCCTGGTTTTATACTTCTCCCTCGTGCCGTGACGGATGTGGTGCTTTACTAAACTAAAGTATTATTTTCTTTGCGTTAAATGGAGTATATTTATTATTAAACAACCCACTGTTGTTGAACACTTCGAACATGATTCTGACCTCGCGAAGAACTTCACCATCTGCTTCACAACATGACCATGTTGTCCATGCATGAGAAAATAATTTTTCAGGATTCACCCAGGTGAGAGCGGCTCGGCAAACTTACTGGGCTTATCTGATGTGGACAGATTAAATAAGAGACTCTATCTCATTACGACCAAGGCTCTCCACGTCTACCAAACAGGGCAATGCCTAAACAATATTGATCACTCGTGTCGCACATCGGGCTTGTAATTCCAGGACCTTTAGCTTTGGCTTTTTCCAGCGATCAAGCAAATATTTATTTGTAAGCATGGAACCCCTTCAACTGCGTTATAAATTTCACAGATTTGTTCTCCTAAAGGTATTTTTCTGGTGCGCTATCCCACCCTGTTTCAATTTTGAGATTATACACCCTGATTCTAAATCGTGACATTTTTTCACATAAACTGACCTTTGATGTCAAGTAAATAGTCTTTTTTTTTTTACATTAGTATTGAATTTAGCATATTTTTGTAGTTTTCATCGTTGCCCAAATTAATTTCCTTATGTGGTTTCGATTGGCCCCTGAATTGTTTTTAAATTGCATTTTCTCAAAGTTCTGATATTGGGAAGACGTGTGTCAGTAAACTGACTTTTCGCTGACCGTTGTTAAATCGAGACCACATGTGGCGTCTAACACCTTTACATGAGGATCTGACTGCTTACAATCGTTAAGCAGCTAACTAACACCTGTGATCCAATGGAATTTTCCAGCTTTTATATTTTCGGCATAACAAAGATATCAATCATAAAGCAACGATTTTGTTTTCATATGGACTATTGCCGACCCCTTTTAAACCTAGAGTTGGATATTTTTAAATGGACATTGTCCCAATTCGCTGAATACACCAATATTTGTAGATTTTTTTGTCTACTTCAACGTAATATTATCGGTACACTTATGGATGTGTCGAAAAAAAAAATATATAATCAAGAGCTTTCATTGCCGTGTCGACAGAGCATTTTACGATATTCGAAGAGGTACCATCTACTTTTATAACTATGGCTAGGTAGCTAGCTATACCTTTGAGTTGTATCTAGTGTCCATTTACCAATCTGGAAATTACTTTTCATTTTTCTGCTCTATCTATTTTGCTTTTGTTTATTGTTATACTCCAGTCCAGAAAGATATATGCCGTTTACACATTTCCTTACAAACTGATGCAAATCATCGGCGTATAGTTCTCTACTTACGGTTTTTCCGTACAAGTCGACAGAATGGCATTCATAATTACAAATATCTCTTTACGCACTAATAAAGATGTTAAGGTGATTTACGGTACATCACTATAGTAAGCCGTTTTGAAACATATGTTTGATCACACAAATGTTTTTTTGTTTTTTTAAATTTTAATTGCGCTGCAGAATGTTCAAGTGGAGGCTCTATAGCTGCTAGCGGCAATTATCACATATATCTGGGCGATCATAGCTTCAGTTAACATCTACTTCACTACTTCTATCGTGTACATTACATCACTGATTGTATTGCGTCTGTAAAATGATGTTCTATTTGTTTACGATACTGTTGTTTTGGCCCGAATAAAATGATCCAAGTCACAGTGTGAATCTGAGTCTTTTCATCTTCTGAAATATGTCAAGATTAACAGAAATGTAGCTTTTCTCTGTTTTCTTACCAACAAGCTCGAAGATGTTGGCGGAAATTAATAAGCATGCTCCGTATCGTTGTATCTAGCAAGCAGGTGCTGATTAATAGAAATTATTGTGAGGAGATTTACAAAGCTTCGGTTTAACCCTTTGCCCCTTGAATTAAGACTGAGTCAACAGCTTTCCTTGGCATGGGTTGGGCACTTAGTGCCCAACCCATGCCAAGGAAAGCTGTTGACCTGGGGCATGTGATCTTGATAAGTCTCATGTACATTTCTCAGTCAAATTGTTTTTCATAACTGTTGAAATTAGTTGAAAACACTGAAGCAGACGACATTTGACTACCAGCCGGTTTTGGCAGGTTTGAGGGGGAAAGGGTTAATCATAGAGACCAGAATTATTTTTCCACTGGCAGCTGTTGTTTCTGGCATTGTGGGACCCCTAAATGGTTGAGTCCACCTGCCTTTGCACTTTTCACGTATCTCGTCTGCAGACCTCCGCCAGCTTTGATTCGAAAGCTGACCAAGTCAACCAGAAGCCAGCATATCTGGAATTCCCGTGCATTAAATCGATGTTCTTGTTTACTTTGCGAAATCTTTGTGTGAGTGTGACTTTAAAAGCGTGAGACAGCGTTAAAAGGGGCAGTAGGTTACACTCTACAAGAGCTTCTGTGGCTTGTTTGAACATATGGATACATATAATTTCACAATGTTAATGGGGGGAACAAATACATCAGCTGGTTAAGGAGAGATAGTACAACTACATGCAGGTGCCTGTTTTTCCTTGAAGTGCACTTCCTGAGTTGCCAACAAGGATCGATGTTTCGCTCCATATGGAAGAAATCGATGCGTGGTGTTCTGTATGCTATTGGTATCGTCTCAAAAAACTTCACCGCTGACGTTGTTACAAGGGTCTGTGCTGCTGCTTCTCAACTAAAAATCAGTTCACGAAAGATAGCATGAATGAAAGTCAGACAGTAATGAAGAAAGAACATAAAAAAAGTTATCTGGGCTGTACTTGTGTATAAGCTGTCTGTGCTTCACGTACGCATTGCACTGAGGACAGACAGCCAAGTGCAGCTCTAAGAATATAGGTCGTCCATACGCATACTCTGGTCTAGTGCCTGATTCAGACTAAAAATTTGTTTCAAGGAAATTGCACAAACAAGCGCATCCAAGCTGCAAGCAAAATTTACTAAGAATGTATACCCGGGCCACACGTTTCACATCTGAAGAAAGCCATCTGTGCTGCGTGCAGAAGCGCAGAATTGGCCTTTTCACGAACGCAAAACGTGCATGCAAGATGCAATAGGGCACTTCAACGAGTATTTCTTGGTAAACCTCACTGTATATGTTTTGCAGATTTTACGAAAGCATTTAACCTTGTTAGTCGTGATGCTCTGTACTATAAGCTAAGACAACGTTGTGTCGAGGGGAATACTTACAGATGTTGTCAAAAACATGTTTGCGAAAGCCAAATCGAGAGTCAAACGGCAAGGTCTCTTAGGTGAATCAATTGATAGTTAGTATCGTGTATTGCAAGGCGGGGATATTAGCCCCAAATTTGTACTTACAGAAGTCCTAACTGACCTGCGCCAACATTTAGACAATGGGCCTTGGTTTTTTCTCGGTAATCTGCTTTTTTTATTAACTAAAATATGCTTTTGATCTGACGCTGTTCACGGAGACACCAAATGGGCTACAGAAACAACTATATTGCCTATCTGTGCATTGAAAGAAGTGGCACCTTATTGTTAATCTGCCAAAAACAAAAATAGTGGTTTCAACAAACGCAGCAGTTGGAACTGCTTTACATTTAGTGAAGAACCTGTTCAAACTTTTAACTGCCTTGGTGTTGTTTTAGACTTTAAAAAGACGCCTGTTCATTGACTCCCCTACTCAACTGGCCAAACAAGCCAAGGGAGCAATATTTAAAAGTTCATAGTTGTCTTTCAGTGTCTCGCTTGTTTTTGCATTTAACATTTCTCACTGGCACTCTATTCTAGAGTATGGTTGCAAAATTTGGATGGGAACCAAGGATTAATGACATTGGAAAAGTTAAGTTGAAGCAACTAAAATACATGCTTGGCGTGCTTATACAAACACTAACTCTCGGTATTTATGCAGGTACTGGGAGTCTCCCTTTACATATACGTCAATAATTGATTACTATTGATTACGTATTTTGGGATTACCTGAAAATAATGTGTTCAAGTATGCACGTAATGCATTGCTCGATTTGCATAATTTGGTGCGATCTGGTGCAATGTGTTATCCGAAATATTGATAGGGGTGGGTATGTCAACATATTGGTATGATCTGCTTGTACTGAATGACTCACTGTTTCTCAGAAATGTCGAGCAGCATGTTCAGGCACTAAAAACTAAACTTGCCAACTTATGCCCTGAATTTGAGTTAAGGACATACAAATTATTGAAGTCGGGTTTTCTCATTGAACCATACATTTTCACTCTCTCTTGCTACAATATGTTGCAGGCTGTAGTTAGATACCGACTCAGTTCACAAGACCTCAGGACCGAAACTGGTGGCCACACTCTTCTTATTACCGCAACTGATGAAAGGGTTTGCCTGACTGTAAGATGATTTGCGTTGAGGATGAAACATATTTCTTTTAAAGTGTAAAAATTGTGAATATATAAAAAAAGTGTTTTGTTTAATATAGCTAGAAACTTCCTTGATGACTTTGATGTCTTGACAGACGATGAAAAACTTATTACAACACTGATCACTTAATGCAACAAGATCTTATTTGGCCTAGGGCATCATATCCACAAATGTTTCAACAATGCGGACTCCCCATACGTTGATCTTCCGGGTACTAGTTTCGCATTGAAGTAAGCTGAACTATTAGTGTACATTTTTGTTCTAGTTTGTGTTATGCGTGTATCAATATAGCAGGCCTCTTCCTTGCTATAGGGTGTTTCATCTCCCTTGATGTTTGTATTGATGTTTAGATAACATTTTAAACGTTTATTTTGTATCTGCTTTTATATTTACTATATGCACATTAGGTATGACTGATGAAACTAATGAGACTCCCTTTACGTCAATATAATACTACTACTGCTACTATGCAAAATCTGAACGGAACTGACTCCCAAGTAAATTGAGGAACACGGCGGAAATTGTAAAATTTAAATCGCAAAAGTTGCGAAAATACTTTATCCGTTCCAGTCAAACCAAAATGTGAATTTCAATTTATTGTACACTAGTAAAGACTTGCAATATGATCTACGAAATGCAGTTTATTGTACAAAACAGCTTTATCTTTACATTTACTTTCTTCCAACAAATGCCATTCCAAACCGAGTCCTTTTTAGGCAGGGCTCCTATACATAATGATCACACATTTTCTTCTCATTAAAATAGAAAGATTAATAAAATATATTAACGTAACACAGTATAGATCTCACTGATATTCCTGTGTACGACAATTCATTTAAATTGCTTTGGATACTTGTTTATTACACTTCTTTATTTCTTTTATACCCCTCCCGTCAACAAAGTTTGGGAGATATAAATAATACTAATAATAGTTTATTCAACCTCCGCTAACGGAGAAAGTAAAATACATAACTCGTATATCGAAAGAGCATCACCTTAAACAATGGCTAAGTATGTACATATAATGAGAAATAATAAGACACATATATAAACCAATTTCATTATAAGTTCACCAAATTAAAATACTTCAGATACGAAATTGTTGGGAAAGGATCGATAGGCCGCGAAGTAATAAGCAGCTGGGCGAGTAAAGAGACGATAAGAGAGTCGGATGCTAGGATGCTATTTCTCCGATATACTGGGATCAGCTTTTTCGTCCGTAGACAGAATCTAGTGTGCGCAACCTCTTCCTACACTTTTAGACGACTTTAAAAAAAAAAAAACTAAAACTACAAATGATATGTGGATGTGCATGACGACAAACATTTCAGAAATGACTAGATATGTCTGATTGTCACCCAATCTTTGTTGGCTGTAAGGCCCGTCTGTAGACACAATCTTGTGTGCACAAGTCCTCCCGCAGTTTTGGTGTGTATTTCATAAAAACTTAGCACCATAACCACAAACGATGTGCACATGTGCATGAAGGAAGAAATTTGAGATAAAACTGGATATTCTCAATTGCAGAGTAATCTTTGAAACTCATATTTTGCATTTTGTTAATCTGTAGACACAATCTTGTGTGCCTAACTTTTGCAACATTTTTGCAAGAGTTGGTATTTCCCTCCCACTCGGCGCAGTAACTTCACACGATGTGCAGATATGCACGAAGACATTAATCTAAGATGCAACTAGTTTATGTGACTATTATACTAAGACATGTCCCCAGGGTGGTCAGTAAATGCAGAGAGTCAATGTTTCTCCGACCGGGAGGGGGAGCGAGGCGGGACATCCAGTCTGTCAGCGACGAATGTTCTAGTTTATTTGTGATTTTTTTAAATTGGTATTTCATAGATATTTCATTTTACTCAATACACTGTACTTCAAGCTTTTGATCGAACAACGGACAGCAAGATTCAAAAGTAACCTCTTATTACCTCAATTGCATATTGTACAAATATCGCTACTTTTGAACCTCTGGTGTTATCTATGTAGAAAGTAACTCTCACAGTTTTCCATCTCAACTTTGAGAGACCATATAGCAGGCGCTCAGCCTGATGAATTGTTATCCCCTCACAGCCGTTAGTCATTTCAAAATTTAAAACGTCCTTTCAATCGCATTCTTCGGCCAGTGCTTTCACTTTTTGACAGGCATTTTTCATGACGTTGCCTTAGCACCATCATGAAAAAATGCATATCACAAAGTGCAAACAAGCGCAGCTGAATGCAAAAGAAAGGAAATTCAATTCTTATATTTACATTTAATATGAATTTCTATCAATATTAAAAGGTGAAAATGTAATTGATATTTGAAACGCAGAAGCTGGTGGCTCTTTATTTGCAAGAAACCTCTCTATTTTGTTTATTTGTGGGAGAAGCCAAACAGACTTGACTATCTTTTGGTTAAACTCGGGCTTTCGCGTGGGGCTATTGCAGACATAGAAAAATGAATGTCAAAACCTTTCCTGTTTTTCTACTGCTAAAGAAAACACCAAATGCAAATACTCTTGAATAAATTTTCATTTAGCACGGAGATAGTATATTCACAAGAATGACTCGAGGATATTTGTGCGCTGGTTGCACACTGGCGCTCAGAACGGAGGGAAGGTACCGGGGAGAGACAGCAGCATGTGAGCAACAGATACAGTTGTTCTGTTTTACACACTGTCAACATTTAGAAAATATCAAAAGGGAGATTGCCCACAAACACAATCTTGAACAAAGCACAGTCAAATGTTCAATGACGCTGTACACGTATTGGAAAACAGTCCAGATATAAACCTATATAAGTACTCAATTAGTATAATCAGGCTTAAACAAGAGCTCGGTAAGCTCTAAGCTGCAACAAATTGAAGGTGCAGGATATTTTGGTGGAGATATTTTTTTTTGTTATTTTTATAAAATTGGGAGAAACTGCTAAAATAAAAAACCAATGGGAAGTCGGAGAGGCACCTGAATTGGGAGGCCCCCACCAAAATCTACATGTGCCATTTACATAAGAAGCCCATTAGTTCAGATGTTTGGCTTCAATCATCTGTCAACAGTAAACGGACGAATCAAATTCCCATGTGCACAATTGAAATTAAGTGCACACTTTCTGAATACAAAGGGAAGAAGAGCAGTCGTGACAAGCAACGAACATACATCGACTAACGATATTTAAATTTTCTGCTGCTGAAAAATACAGAACGCCGTCTTGGTATGCCTATAGCATTTGGGCACATTCCTGAAGACAAAGAGAAAAGCGGTCGTGACAAGCAACGAACATACATCTACTGACGATATTTAATATTTGTCCTGCTGGAAAAAGACAGAGTGCTGTCTTGGTAGGCCTATATAGCATTTGGGCACAGTGTAGAAGGTCAGTGTGAGGATTGTGTTGGGTTTGTAATGTCATTTGATTTAACTTTTCTTTTGGGTTAGTGTGTTAGTCCTAAAAAGGTGCTTTTGTTTTTGCTTGACTGCGTGTCTTGCTGGATTAGTAGCTATTGAGCCTTCCATGTTTCTACAAACAGATTTCTACTCTCCTGGGCATACTGTGGAGCAGTCTGGCAATTTTGTGGGATGCCATTCTGCTCTTCATGGAGGCGCTGTGACAGAATGGCAATCTGGCTACAGGATCGTTGTACTTGTCTCGAATTCAGCAACCCAACACATCCCACAGATTTCAATTAGCAGATGGACTTAGGAGCGTGCAGGCCAAAACGGGATCTGGATGGTGTTGTGAGCCAGATTGTACATACTGACACAATGGTCACCGAATTCTGAACTATATCCCATTTCTTGGACAATCTTTTGTATTGCAATCGATCCAGCATTATCTAGTGTTCGTTGAACACCTTGCATAAAATCACAGTGGTGCCTCCAATCCCATGTAAAACATTATATTTATCATGCACAATGTCAAAACAATGAAAGCGTTATCTTTTTAGCACGAGATTACATGGAAACAAATCAATGGACTTAATCAATCTCCAAGCTTTCTAAATCAAAATTTTCAAAAAATGACAAAAGAGGAATAAGATGGCTCTAAGTATATACAGTATGGTCAACTTCGTTGCATCAAAATGCAAACGAAAACACTTAAATTGGTAACAATGAAATTATAACAGTCTCAACGATATGATATTGGGTGAAATTATCGGTCTCCACATTGTTTTTGTGTGTGTGTGTGTTTTTACAATTATTGAAGCGGCGACTGGCCGTTAGTTCTCACTTCGTTCCGTCACCATTTTGTTAAATGATCAGCTTTCGCTGGAGCGTTTTCTTCATGGGATCTAGGGCACTAGACCCCTAGATGCCCTCAGGAAAGCTACCGAACCGAAACAATCCCGCAAGGGGCTAAATACATTTCAGGTGGTATGTTTTCAGCCAAGAGGCTGAGGGTCGATCTGTTGGGTCTACCAGCCGTTCATTCTCTCCCTTAGTATTCATTCTAGACTCAGTGCATCCTCTGAGGATCAAAACCGTACATTGTTCATGTGATTATAATAATTGACAATGCTGTCTAATTCCTTTATCTGTTTTATCTAATAAACCAAGAAAAAAAAGAATCACTGAATTAGGACTCATTGTACATATTTTATAGAGAGCTATCCATATATATATATATATATATATATATATATATATATATATATATATATATATATATATATATATATATATATATATATATATATATATATATATATATATACATTGGTTGACGCATTGCATAACTTATATTGTCATTGCAACTCTCCCTCCTTTCTTTACTATTAGTGTGTTTACGCATGCCGGCAGAGTAATATGCGTTATGCGATTTTGTGCATCTGACCGCCCATCTATTTTGGGAGCGAGTGTGTTTCCGTACGGATTCTTGATTTTTTGTCACTCCTCAAGTGTTGCCACCTGTTTGAAGCGCTCATTTTTTCACTTACCCCGCATTGAGCAGGGACTCCCAGCAGGTCTTAGGTACAGATGTCTAATAGGTCATCAGGAATGGCAATCAACTCCTGCGCATTTAAAATATCTAAATTTGAAATGTCCATGGTCAGTCAGAATCTCTTTGTAGCCGCGCCCACGCTTTTGTTTCCTATGAATGAAGCGACACGTGCCTCACGAGAGCAAAACTTCTTGTCAATCACTTTACTGTTGTTATAATGGACAAGCCATGACAGCGTTCTAAATAAGTTATAGTATCTTATTGGTCTGTGCAGGATTTAAAGTGGGCTGCTTTCCTCTCCGCTTCGGCGCGCTCCACCACGCCTACTATAAATCTCAAAGAGACAAATAAATTTTTATTTAAGCATAGTTATTTCATGTGATTCACCAAAATAATACAAGAAAGTCTGTCGAGTAGTTCTTCAATACAAGGAGAGACACACGGTTTTTTATACAACACAGAGTACAGTACAATAAAAAATATTTACAAAAATGCAACCAATGAGAGGGAAAACACAGCCAAAAATAAGATATTAAGTGTGTACTATGACAATACGAATATGAATCACGATAGGAAGGGTTCTCCATAAGGTAAGTTATTTAACATGACAATTTCACCAGGAGAAGGCATTTACATTTAAAATTCGAGCCTTCGGGTCTCTAGTGAAGAGCTGTACTGCATCAAATATATCTTCATTTATCTCATTGGGTAAATCTTTGCTACCTTTGGTGAAACATATAATCAGACTGTTGCTTGCCAAATTAGTAATAAGGGTAGGATTTGCTCCTTGCACCAAAAGATGACACACAGTGTTCGATAATTTGATTCTGGAAACTGAGTAACGGCGACGAACTAGAAAGTAATGATAAGTATCTTCGTGGTGGGCAGTACAGGTGCAAGAGGAAGATGGGACAATATTTAATTTGTGAAAATGTAACTCTAGACTGGAAAATCCAAGTCGCAGATGTGTATGGAATATATTCGGACATATTCTATTTGAAAACTTTTGAAACGTTACACTGGAGAGAGAAATGGATCGATAGTTTTGTTTCATTTGCTTGTTATTCTTTTTGAGAACAGGACATAAATTAGACATCTACCAGGGGCCCAGGGATTGTGACCTAAAGATAGAAGTATTCAGTCATAGTGTGAGAGAGTGACATATACTAAGAGCAGTGTTTTTCACTAAAATGCTGCCTATAGCATCTGGTCCAGAGGCGGAGTTGGAGTTCAGTAATCGCAGGACTCTTTCGACACTAGCAGCATCGATTTGAAACATATTTAGACGGGAATCAGTTTTCAAAGCAAATTTAGGTGGGAGAAGAGGGTCATCGGAGGTAGTGAGTTTGCATTGATTGGCGAAATAATGATTAAAAAGGTCATATTTTTCTAAATTGCTTGATATCACTTTGTCGTTGTCAATGAGTTGTGGTATAGATAAATGGAGTTTACAGCCGAGAATTGATTTACTAAGACGCATTGTTTTGGATTTATATCTTTGGAGTCGAACTCTGAACGAATTTTATCAAAATAAAGGCGTATCGACTTTTCCATAGCATTGACAGTAAGATTACGCTTTAATAGGGTCAAAGACGACAAGCTCTGTGTCCCAGGGAGCTTGAGGTGACGCAGTATTAAGATTTCCAAAGTCGGCCCGCGTGCAATCCCAAATCGTGCGTTTAAAGGGACGATCAATGCTGTATAGGATGGGAAAAGTACAGAGGATCACAGAATGGTCAGAATTGGAAGGGAGGGGGATAAAAGAATTAAGGACGAAGCCAGGGTAATCCATGATCATCAGATTGAGCAGACTCTTGGTACACTCTGTAGCACGGGTCGGACCTGATATTGACTGAAATAAATTATTCTGTGTATCCATATCAAACAGACGCTTGCCCAGTTCACTATCACAGCTAACAGAATTCCATGATTGACAACGGTCATTTAAGTCCCCCTAATGATAAGGATCTTAGGATTCATCTCGATGCCAGAAGTAATAGATTGTGCGAGGGATTCCATAAACAAGTCCCTTTTTTGCTGCCGTCTGTCCAAGTGGACGATGATACATTCCCAATAAAACATTTGCAACATTTAACGTGATTTCCAAACCAAACTAAAAACCTAAAAATTATGAAAAAAATTATAAGAAATACATATAGGCCACCCCGTGACTGTATTGAGAATTATGATAAATTCACTGAGGAGTTCATTTTGGTCTTAAAAAAGATGCAAAAAATTCAAATCGACACATTAATTGGTGGCAACTTTGATATTGATTTATTACAAATCCACGAAAAGATAGCTTTCGGTCTTTTCTTTGATAAAATTACCACAAAAAGTTTTTTCCCTCAAATTACTTTTCCAACTAGACTGCCACGGCGTCGATGCACAAAAATCGATAATACTTTGGTAAAACTATCTGATAATGATATTTCAATGTCAAATTCAGTAATTATCACATCAAGAATTTCGCATCACTTCCCTTCCTTTATCTGTCTTGATGTTTTAAAAAGGAAACGTGACCCAATGGCAAAGTAGGTTCAGGTCCAGGATCAATATCCGGATGCTATAAACAATGTAAAAAACAGAATTGTCCGCAGCCCAGTTGGATAATCAAAGAGATACCACCCTTGATAATAACCCAAATGACTCTTACTCGTTCATAAACATAGCTATTTCTATTGCATTAGAAAATCACTTACCTACAAAGATTCATAGAGGTAAGCAAGCAGGGATCAGAAAACAACGTTAACCACAAGTCCAAGTAAGTCTGACGTGGGCGAAAGCAAATCATCGCACAATTGCCTTTTTATCAGTCCTACAGAGTTATCCGTATCTACCCAGATTCATATTTATAATCATTTCAAACAAGTTCAATTTACTTAGAGACACCCTGCAAGATTCAAGGCGATTCTACTGTCTTTCAAATGTCACAGTTAAACAGTGCCAACCACCAACAATATTATTTTTTAAATCAAATATACAAACTGTGGCTTGCCTAAATGCGCAATCAGTTTGCCATAAAGTATATGGCATTCACGATTTCATCACAGACAATCAAATTGATATTCTTGCCATCACTGAAACTTGGATAAAGGACCATGTAACATATGAAATACCAATAGGTGATGTTATGCCTCCTGGTTATACCAGTAAGCACTCTGCCAGAGTGGGCCGACGCGGTGGTTTCGTTTACAGAGACAAATTCAGTCCAGTATTCCAGCCTTACTCCAGAATTATGTTTGAGGCAATGCAAATGGATCCTAATGTTGGCAGTGACAATATCAGTATTGTTGTTGTTTACAGTCCTGAGTCGTAAACGAACCACAGAGCCAGTGAACAAATCAGTAGATAATTCGCAGATTTTCAAACTGTTCCCAGTGTCAATCCGCCAAAAACTGCTAATCATGGGCGATTTCAACTACCATGTTGACAATCGTTATAATTTCTTCTTATTTTGTTTGTTTGTTTTTTTGTTTGTTTTTGTCTTTGTTTTCTTCACGTGTGCTAAATATTTTGCTCAGTCTCGTCTCTTGTGCGTACACGTATTTGTATATCTGTTGTGTTGATTTTTGTTTGGCAGAACGCCTTTGCATGTATCAAGGTATAGCCAATAAAGTTTCATTTCATTTCAAGTGTGATCACCATCATGCCAAAGAGTTCCTCAACATGCCGGATTCTTGTGGGATGATTCAACATGTTGACCAACCAACTCATTCCAATGGTCATAGTTTAGACCTTGTTATCACCAGAGGAGATGAAAAAACTGTAAGTAACCTGCATTTGGACCATTCTGTCCATCAGACCATTCAGCAAATCTTTTTGAGTTGCCGTTCACCAGACATGCCCTGTCTACCAAAGAAATCACTTAAAGAAGCTGGCGTTCAGTTGAGATGGATGCTTACACGGGAGACATTGAGTCATCTGTCCTCTACATGGATCCTGCAAAGTCTGTATCTGATGCTGTTGAGCAATATAATCGTGTTCTTGCAGAATTAGTAGAAAACATGCTCCAGTCAAAGAGAAACGCATAAAAATGAAACCAAATACACCCTGATATAATGGACAGCTTGCTGATGCTAACCCGTCAATGTAGACACCTGGAACAAAAATAGAGAGGCAACAGGGCCCACAGCGATTAAGACAATTTTAAAGAACATCGCAACAAAGTCAGAGGGGCATGATCACCACCACCCAAACCTCTTAATAGGGAGATAAAATCACATATACTGACCGTTCAAAAGCCTTTTCCAAATCAGAAATAATTTGATATATAGCAAAACTCCATGTGACTGCCTTGCCATCTAGTGACTCTGCTGCTGCTCTTGCCGATAGATCTGCAGACTATTTGTCTGAAGAGATCACACAAAAACGTTTGGAGCTCACAAACTTGGCTGCGACACAGACAGATGCTCCATAACCCATACATTCACCGCTCGCTTAATTTTTGTCTGAGCTGAAACCTGCTACAGAGACTGAAATTTACAAACTAATTACAACAACGCCAACAAAGTTATACCCATGCATCCACTTCCGGCCCGGTTCTTAAAAGAATGCCTACCATCAGTTCTACGAGTCGTTACCCGTATTGTAAATCTTTCATTGACTGACTGCACTATGTCTGAATATCTAAAGTAAGGAGTGATAACACCCCTGTTGAAAAAGGCTTTTTTAGATCCAGATGTTTTGAAAACCTTTCAACCAGTTTCTAACCTTATGTTTTTGTCAAAAGTCATTGAGAGATTTGTTGCAAGGCGACTGACAGACCACGTATTTGGAGATGATCTGTATGAAATTCTGCAATAGGCATATAGAGCATACCACAGCACTCGTTCGAGTCCAGAATGACCTTCTTCTCTATGTTGATTCTCGTGCAGCAGCTATTCTAGTACTGCTCGACCTTTCAGCAGCATTGGACGCCGTTGATAATGACCAGCTTCTGTCGATTTTGGAAAACCATTTTGGTGTCACTTGTGAGGCACTTGTCTGGTCCAGGTCATACATGCATGGTTGCTGTCAATCTGTTCACATCGAAAACCCTACCTCGAAAAACCAGGACTTGAAAATTTGGAGTACAAAGAGCTCTGTTATAAGATCAATTCAGTTCACTATCTATACACAACCCCTTGCGAAGATTCTTCATAACCTTGGTGTCAATTTTCACATGTACCCAGACGACACACAGATATATATAGCTTTTAAACCCGTGTGAGATGTCATTAACTGACACCATAACAATCCTGGAGACGGTCGTCAGAATCATAAAGGACTGGCTAAAATCTCACTTTTCTCAAGTTATGATGCTGATAAGACAGAAATCTTTTTATTCAGCACGAATAAACATGTCTCCACTTTTGCATCAACCTCAGTGCTTATTGGAGAAACTCCTCTTTCACCTGCAACTTGTGCAAGAAACCTTGGTGTGATTTTTGGCTTCTCACTTCCCATGGACAAAGGTGTGAATTCCATATGTAAAGAGGACTTCCACCAACTAAGGAACATTCGCATGATCCGTCGCTGAGTTGATTATGCAACAGCTGAAAAACTCATTAATGTATTTGTGACTGCACAACTCGATTATTGCAATTCACTTCTCCACAGATTATCAAAAAAAAAATCTTTTAAACCTAAGCGTATACAGAACACTGCAGCCTGAATTTTGACTGGTGCTGGAAAGTATAATCACATAGCCCCGGTGCTTTCAAAACTAAGTTGGCTTTATTTCTACCTTCCTGTCATACACCAGTCATACCCCTACGGTCAAGCGATAAACTATTACTTGAAGTGCCAAAGACTGGTTTAAAACCCTTCGGAGAAAGGGCTTTTTGTACAGTATCGCCTGCCCTATGGAATGGCTTCCATTTGCCATACCTTGTGCTCCAAGTGTCAGCGTCTTTTAAAAAGTTGCTCAAAACCTATTTTATAACAAAGCTTTTAATCATGTCGAGCCATAATTTACAATGCACATGGACACTTTTTTAGTATGAATATTATGTGGACTTTGTGACTCTTGTTTTTAAAGACGTACGTTTTATCACGCTACTTTACAGACTATTTGCTAGTTCGTTTTATGTACGATTACTAATTATTTTCATTGTAAAGCGCCTGTGAGTGGTTCGCCAAAACAGGCGCTGTGGAAGAAATAAATATAGTTTTATACCCAATGTCCATTCACATAAAATTTGAAGAGGATCTGACCAATGGCTTTGAAAGAAAGTACCTATCAATCCATTTGGCATATTTATGCGGAACTAGCAATACTGACACGCGTTCATACTGATCACGGTTTTTGGTCGTCATTAATAGCAAGCAAAAAGCAATGTCCCCTAATAACGACTTTCGGTAGAGACAACAGCAGTTTAGATTTTTTCAGAAAAAGTCTACTGTTTGGGAGATAAAGTCGACAATAGTAAAAGCTCGAAAATTAAAAACAGGACAGTGAAAGGGACTACCCAGAGAAATATACGATAAAACGAGTCAAAAATCACTGAAATTGCTGAAAAAAAGTACGTTTATGATATTGTTAAATCAATATAAGTTATCATAAATATATCTTCATTTGAATGTAAGGTGTCATCTCAGATCCGGTGAATTTAAGGAATATTTTAATTCAGATTAAAATAATTTGACTTCGAGATGTCTTTAATTACATTCATACTTGATTGGATAGTTAAATATCCAGATATACGTATTCTATAGCGAAATGGACCATCACGCAGCCACTGTACAGGGTAATCACCAAGGTAATCCTTACAGACACACGCCTTTGTACCATACTCACAGAAACTGTTGAATAGCAAGAAGGATGCCTAAAATGAAGGCGCAGTGACTCATTTCAGGTTTAAAACTGCATCGCTTAGACGGTGAGAATTAATTCGTAGTCTCTTTAATTAGATTTTGTCCCGATCAGTTCATTCACAAAGCCCGAGGAAAAAAGACAAAAGCAATACGCTTGAGTTCTATGATTGTCCATCCCAGTAAGTCTCTTTATCTGAATTTGACACATGGCTAGCGACACGTATCAAACCATTTTATCAATGGATTCAGAGGTACCCACATTTTATGGATTATTCACACTGGTATATGTTATCAAGGCGAGACTTCCTGGCGAGGTCAACACTCATTTATCTAAATGCAAGATGGACATCAGCGTGCCTTGTGAGACCGTATGTTGATATTTGTAGCAAGTGAGAGCCAAATATGATGATAAATGGGAATTTCCGAGACGGAAGACCTGAACAAAACCGTTATCATGACCCACGTTCATCTTTACTTCTTGCCGTTCAAAATTGTAGACTGCAACCAATCACGCATCAAAAGGTCGTCTGCTTTTTGACTGAAACATGCACGCTGATCAAAACACATGTAGTGAAAGTTTGTGAAAATCAAGGCAGACTAATGAGGTAAGGGTTAGCCAGGTCAATTTATCTTTACATGCAAGACTGGATTGTCTGGCACTTTCCCGTCAAAAACTGGTGAATGTGTTCCTCTACTTACTATTTTTTCTGTGTAAATTGGAGCTCTTTCAAACATAAGATTTTAAAAAGGAGTCTTGAGAGCTACTGCAGCGATAGGTGTTTTAGTCAACATTTTGGGCCGACACGTTCAGCGTCAAAAGCCATTGATTAATACTTGTGTACCATGATACGGACTCAGCAAATGAGAAACCCCAACTAGAAAACATATAGTTATTTTCGGGAATTGTTTATAACTTACGGAAAAAAATGTGTTAACCATTGTGTCTCAAAACTTGCACGTTCTGCTTCTAAAACAGCTGGAAGAAAGAGCTAATACATTTCAGCTTTAATATGATGGTGGAAAGACCGTGGGAACCTTTGGATACTGACTTGAAACAAATTGTCCTGTTAAACATAATGACATTTGCTGTCCCCTCTCTAAGAAAGTTTATGAATATATATGAAATCCTTTTCTCTGAATAATTGGGAAATTAAAATTTGCTATTTTTCCGTATATATGTGCATTTACCAGTTCATACATGTATAATTTCACTTGGTCTTGTCATATGAGCAAGACCTTCTGTTACACTTATTATTATTATATTTGCTGTCATTCATATTCTTACTTTTCTGTCGTGCAAGTGGATTGTCTGTAAAGATAAACAGCCGCCAATACACACACACACACACACAGAAGAATTTAAGGTTGCAGAACATGTTTGATGGTTTCTTGCAGATGACCCATTGCTAGATTCATTTGTCTTTCGAAGCCTTGTCTTTTTAAAGATTTTTGCATGGAACGTGAATATAGTGACAAATTAAGTATACGGTATAGGTTCAGACAGAAACAGTGACTGGATTGGATATGGAGCGCACAGAGATGGGAATGTTTGTTATTTATTGATTGATTTATTTATTCGGGTTTGGTCTGGTCTGGTCTGGTCTGGTTTGGTGTGTGTGTGTGTTTTCCCCCGGGGGGACGGGGTCAGAAGCACAAAGAAACTGTTGCAATGTTGCTCCTGCTTGTGTAATTGCTACTTTTCCCTAAACGTGCGATCATTGCGTAATGTGACAATTATGTTAACTAAATGTGCATAAGCCTTTAAGTGAACCGCGGATAATATTTATGTATTTACGCCTTTTAAAAACAGGACGCTTTTTGAAACCTGTAAATTACATTCCTCTTTTTTGTAGTCCTTGCGTGATTAACGAGCAACAAATGTTTCGAACATTTTTGTCCCATACTCTGCATATGTGACACCTGTCAGATTCTGTCTTGGGGGGGGGGGGAGGTAATGCAAAGTTTTTCACATGTGGCAATTTTCCTAAATTCTAAAAATATTTAATAAAGTTATCACATACACGTATGAATTGCTTTTTGTCTTCGTAAGTATGTATATCCGGACGATTTATTTTACACACTGGTCATCTTACAAGCCTGCATAATATACTTTTCGTTCTCTCGGCTGTTGGCCACAAGTATACTGTACGAGAAACTGAATTTTATCGCAACTTTTAACACTTTATTTCGATTTGTGCTTCTCTTTACAGTAGTATTGCAATATATTGTTGTTTTAAAGGCAGATACACTCGAAGCTAAACAGATAAAAAAGGGAGCTGCGCCTGTAGGAGGATTACTTGTCTTTCGTACGTCATCGTCGTGTGTCTGTAATTCACATTGCCGACTTCTAAATGGTGATTTTTTCAAACTTACGGATTTATCGTGGGTTGGTCTTTACAAAGTATGAATGAGAGGGCACGTTTCATTGATTATACGTATATACACTTACACACACACACACACACACACATATATATATATATATATATATATATATATATATATATATATATATATATATATATATATATATATAAATATATATATATCTATATATATATATACATATATATATGTATATATATATATATATCGGTTCAATCGTCTAATAATTTTTCTAGAATCCCTTCTTTTAAACTGTTTAGGCGCTTGTTTTGAAAAATCTACACACTAATCACTGATCGATTTTAGAATAAGATTATCCTTCACATTTATCTGTAAATTTCTTTAATTATTTTTCATTTGTTTGTTTATATATTTGCCTGTTCGTTCGTTATTAGAAAATCTTTCTCAAATTTCTTCTCTGAAGTGACTGGGCTGATTGCTTCAAAAGACACAGGAACCCTTGACCTTATTTTCACGCTTAACATGACGATTTTAGCGAATATAATTTTGGGCGATCATGCTAGAAGTATTTGTGCTATGTTTTTGCAGGACTTGGGTCAAGGGGTTTTGATCACACTGATCCTTACAGTTCATATTTACACTGGTGAATCTGCAAAGTCTTAATCTTAAGAGCTAAATGAAGGTTATCAATAATGTATGTTGGGCAAGAGTCTCGATTTCCGTCCTGGAGTTTTGTGGAGCAAATAAATCGCTATAATCGCTATAACAAAGAATTTATATTTGTAATTTCAAATGTACTTTCCAATGAGGTAAATCGTTTCTTGCCTTTCTTATAACGTAGTATAGCTTGCTCGTACCTCGGAAATGTTTGATCATCTGTTGGTAAAATGGCGCTCAAAGACAGAGCGGTAACCACAGACAGTTTTCAAAGGATTTCCTGTTACAGCCTCGTTCATCCCCTCGGGACCGTCTTTCACTTAGTAACTGAAAGTCAATTTGGTGAATTATTTAGAGCATGTTGAGTATTTCTACTTGGCTAGGAACCGTAGAATGAAGCATGTTTTGATATAACTTAGCCTGGCACAAAGCCTATCTACTTTGGTGCACAATAAGAAATGCTTGACAATATTCATACCCTTTTATGTCTATATATCATTATACATGTGCATTAGTAGCTAAAACGGACTAAAATGCTACGACTGAAATAAAATATTACAATACAATTATTCTGATGGGCATTCATTAAGTATGTGTGTGTTTGTTTTTGTGTCGGTTTAAACTTAGATACATTACTCGTGAGAAACGTTGAATTTGGTATGGATGTAGCGCCTATGGTGAAGTTTGGCAGATCGTTCAGAATAATCAACAGGTTGAAAATTATGCATCTTGGGGCCATTTGAAAACTTCAATCCCTTCTGGCTTCCAAAGTACTCAATATATAGACGCCCAAATATTGGTTTCATTGGTATTTGTTGAAGCTGCGCATATATTAGGAACCTTACAACAGCTGTAGAATTTAACTTTATGCTGCTACAGACACTTCAAGATTTTAAAGTTCAATATCTTCAAACCTACTACAGGCAGAGGTGCCATTTCAACTTCAATTCATACGATTGTGCTGCAGGCACATCCAAATAAACCACAAACAAAAGTTGTGAAATTTAGGTAAATGCCAATTGGGGACAGATTAGAATTTTGAAGTTTAATTTCTTCAAAACTAGTGCAGATAGAAGTATCATTCACACTCCAATTCTTATTTTTGTGCTGTAAGTGCATGAAATGAAGCACAAAGTAAAGTTACAAAATGTAAATTTATGCTAATCATGGCCTTATGAAAATTTTAGAGTTCAGTATCTTCAAACCTGGAAGATTTGTAGATAGAGGTGGCATTCCCAGTTCAAATGATGGGTCTGTGTTATAGGCATTTCCTATGGCATGTATACAAAAGTTCAGGAATTTCAAATTCACTGAATTCTTCTTCACAATACAGATCCCCCACCACCATAACGGGTACAGGTCAGTTGTTGTTTTCTGCCTCCATGCTGAGATACAACTGCTATTAACTGTCTGCTTTGAAAAGCCTCTTAGTAGACCTCCCCAAATGCAGGCCTAAAGTGGTCTTTTATAGGGGAACAGTGCGCTTGGAATGTCATGCTTTCTGCTAAGGAGTGGTTTTTAAAGAGACGTGGCCCCTAAGGAGAGGGTCTTACACGCTGAGGCCCACTATATATATATATATATATGTGTGTGTGTGTGTGTATGTATATATATATATATATATATATATATATATATATATATATATATATATATATATATATATATATATATATATATATAGTGGGCCTCAGCGTGTATATATATATATATATATATATATATATATATATATATATATATATATATATATATATATATATATATATATATTCTGTGTCAGCGCAGTTCTAAGCATTGTGCCTCACTCCCTGGTGTTGCTGAATCTAAGACAGAACTTAATCCCTAGAGACCCCCTATCCAGTTTTAATCAGTTTCTTATACATACATACATACATACATATATATATATATATATATATATATATATATATATATATATATATATATATATATGTATATATATATATATATATATACATACATATATGAACAAAATCCTTTGCGTAATATATCTATATACCCCCTTGGATGTGTACATTGTATGTGTTTGTTTGAATAATGTACATGTCAATATACATGCTCAGCCATACAACCTTAAGGGGCTGACCCTCCCAAAAGTGGGCACTTTTGCATTCACCTTTGAAGAAATTATGTCTTTTTTTATTTTTAACTTGACCACAATGTTAGCTGGTAGTACACAGTTATCCAAGCTCCAGGACAGCCATCACATTACATTACCTCTCAGCATGGTGCCTATGTTTTGTTGTTGTTTTTTTCATGCCAGTCAGCAGGATTAAAACATCTGAATCATGTGTATGAGAACATCTATTACAGACAAAGCATGTTGTTCACTTGCGAAATAGTCCCTCCTCACTAAAAATGTGATCACAGACGATCTGCCAATTCAAACCATATGATTATGAGGTCCGTAGTGCTAAATGTCCCTGTATCGAGGGACTACAAAAGAGAATGCAGATATTACAGGTGCGTTTGTCGTGGTTCAGCTGAAGAATATGGTGTGGAATTTGAAGGCTTGTTGCTTAATTCGTAAAAATTCAGTAATTACATGTAGAACAAAAGGTGGGGGACTGGTCCCATGACGGTCATACCGAAAAATAATTTTGCCCCATTACAGTGTACAAAAAATAGAAATGTTCCAAAACAATGGCCAGTGCAACAAACAAAACAATAAGAGGATTTCCGAAATACTGGTATAGAAAATAAGATGCCCCAGTATTCCAGTAGCCAAATGTCCATTTAAGCCCCTCTCAAAAGACTTCTGGACACTATTAGAAACTGTTTACTTTCCGCAACCAGCTTTTAAAATTGGCTGCAGATAGGGTACAATTTCCAGTTTCATAATTATATTTGAGCAATGTTATGAAAATGTGTATGGCTGTTTGTTTTCATTTGGAGAGGTCACTTTACTCATTGAGTGTGTGCCGGGTCATTGAGTTCAATGAATGCTTTGCAGGGTCAATGCAGATTTATTGAGTTGGCCTGTTTTGTGAGTGACTCACGTGTAACTGGTAAACATGTGGAATAAGCTAGAATGGTGCCCTACATTTATATGAGGTGATCCAGACAGGTCTCAATGTACTGGGATGTGTGACTTAAACTCTGGAACAATGGTGATATTTCTGTGTCTAGATATAAAGCAGATATTTTCCTGACTGGAATGAGAATTCTGAAGGACCTGACAGAAGCTGTGTGTTGTCATCAAGCCATCGGGACACTGAGCCATTGTTTACGTTGTACCTGTGGAGTGTGGACAGTGTCTTTCAAGAGTGGACTAGTATGTTTGGTGCTACTCTTTGACACTTTGTACTTTGTGGAGGGCGGACATTGTCTTTGAGTGAACTAGTATATTGTACCCCATTGGAACCAAACTGCACCTGTGTGGGATTTGGATCAGCACCACACCTTTCAGTACCACATTTGAACTCAACCATACCTCTGTGGGATTTGTACCAGATCATTTGGCACCTGTCATAGGGCTTGGAACTGTGGGACAGTAACCGTGGATAATCTCACCAGGGATTAGGATTTATCTAAGCCTGTTTGACTGTTGAAATAACAGTGGAGATAAGTTTACCTACTTTGTACTGGCTTTGATTGTTAATATATTGTTATTGTTGAGGTTATATCATTGTTGTCATTCTTTGTTGAGTTCTGCTAATATTCAGAAGGTGGGCATCGTAACAACAAATCACACTTCAAACCATTCTCACTATCAAAATTTGCACACAATAAACAAACAGACAGTAATGCAAATCGTTACCATTGGAAAATTAAAATACTTAATTTTTTTTTCTCTGACTGTGCATTGTGAGTAACTCCGGGAATAGCCATCAACAGTATACCAAATGGAAAAGGGATCATTCTTGCTATCAACACATGCAAACTTTTGACACTCAGATATATATGCTTTCAGGCGAATCCTTGTTTTCTATCTGTCCTCTTTTTGCATCACGACTGTCAGAGTGTAGGTTTTGGATATTCATGCTCACCCATTTTCGTTTGCCTTGAAAGGAATTTTCAACGTAACCTTACCCTGTCACATTATCAGGAGGAGTCAGTTTCTTCTCACATATGCTGTTAGCTGAGGGCATTCTAGCGTGAGAAGAATTCCCTTAAACTTTCAGTCAAACCTTTTGGACCAAAGCACAAAAGAGAACGACAAAGTAGATGACATTGTGAAATTATCAGTTATGGGTATCTGTATGGACAGGCAAGTATAGGGAAGAATAGGAACAGAAGTTTCCAGTATCCTTCCTGGAGACCGGTAGAGGGCACTTTACTCAGGAGGGCCAGCGTTATATATTGCCATGACTTTCCATTGTATTTTGCGACTTAAAAATTAATTAGAAACACCGAAAGTTTTGGTGAATGTGAGTGCATCAATGAGTGAAAAAGTAATTCCATTACCTTAAATGGTAACTAGTTTATTGAAGGTTGTTGTAATACACAATCCTTGGTATAACACAACTTTGCTTGCAATAATTTTGTACATTGGCTGTGTGTTCAGTTTAACACACCAAAAAAATGCTAACTGGGACCTGTCAGCCCATCTTGATGCTTTGAACAGACATAGGAAATGAGCCAATAACTTTTCTCAACAGGTCCCAAATGCTCAACATTAATTGTATCTAGGAACCAATAGCTTGATGTGCTCATAATTCTCAACAAATTCGAAACATGTTATTCACGAGAATAAAGAGTCAAAATCGAAGCAGGATTCTGATTTGCGCTCTTTTAGTAGGGATGTTGGATTGAAATTAAACCTGTTCATGTTTTGTATCAGTATCAATAATCCATGTGCGATTGTACAAGAACAATGGCTTAATTGGCCTGTTAATAGCTGAATACACAAGTCACGTCCCAATGGGTTTGCCTGATGTCCTGCATGGGTGTGGGTATTTCACAAAGAAATACACTTGGAATATGTAATTTTTTCCTCAAAACTGACCACACAAACTAGGGATACACTTTGTATGAAAAAAGCTGAAAAGAAAGTTTTTTAGTCACACTTAGTGCTTTGCATACTTAAATTATGGAAGGCCCAGTCAATGGTGGAATACATACTTTATTCAAATTTATCAAAGTTTCCAGGACTTTTAATTGTTCTTCATGTTCACTCATGTATTTCACGCACATACACTATTGGGCTTAAACAGATTCACGATCAAAACCACCTTTCAAATTATCAGTTTTCATCAGACAGGTCACCGTGGGTAAGGTCGGTACTTAAACTCGGGGGAAAGGGCTACCGACCTGGACCTCATCCTACAATGCTCTTTTTTTCTACAAATATCAGCAGATATCATACGGGGAATAATTAACAGCAGATGATAAATTTTAGTTCAACTAGACGTATATTTATATAATCATCATTTCATCACTTCTGTCAATTAAATTGTGCAAGAAAAGAATAAAGTGCCTGTGACGACATCTGACACTTGCAATTGGTATGCAAATTGCTCTTGCAGCAGCCTGCAAGTACCTATTGGAAAACAGACATGCAGAACACCTTGAGGCAGAGAGGCAAAACCATCAAAATATCAACTACGTTATATAACACAGTTGAACAATAACTATGTTGCTGATTTAATTTTGTCTGGTTATTTAGCATTTAGTGTCAACATATTAGTTTGAGATTATTCCTCTCGTTTATAAGAATGTATCCACCGCATTTGACTTTCTAAGGCTTTTCCACCTGGGTATCTACCCTTATAAGCAGCTGGAAGTTGCAAATTCATCATTAGGAAAATACCACATATAGCTTTGTTGCGTGTAATGCAAAGGACACATAGATCTATCTCTACGTGGGAAAGGGTCCATTACGGATACCACCTCATTTCATAACATCACATTGCAAAAGACAAAGGGGTCATATAACCTCTGTAGATGACAAAAATATGCACATTTGCTTGACTTTTTAAAGGCAGAGCCGACTTGAATCATCTATGTTAGTGCAACATAGATGACGGGTAACTATGCACTGATCATTTTTGCCTTCTTCTTAAGCTCCAGGAGGAAGTAAATTAGGTCCAGGTAACAGCTGTTGCTTTCAAGGTGGTGCTCCAAATCTGACACTGCTGTTTATTCCAAATTCTCATATTGACAACCACCGTATTGGGTCAAGTTACCATCCTGGTATGATGCAATTTCACAATCAGGTCATGGTCAACATAATTAGCCTTTGAGAATTAATAATTCAAATTGGACCTGATAAGCGTGATGTGGTATAATACTGCCTGAATCAAGTGGTTCTGCCAAGAATTCCAGAGCCCAGAAGGCCAAGATCCTTGAGTCACTTCTATCGTATGCAACCACTTTTACGGAGAAAAAAAAGAGCATATGCTTTAGGAATCTGCTTTGGCAACATGCATAAACTTTATTCAGGAAAATGATAGTGTCCATGTGTGATACTGATCACCTGGATAGAAATCAATTATATTGATATGTTTAAGGAATCTACTTGAGCAACATGCACGAGCCTCATTCACGACAATGGTGATGTGCATGTATGGCACCTCCCATCTGGATAGAAATTATTATTAATGTACTTTGTTTTACTACCTTTATAATAACCTAAAGTACTGGAATTACAAACTGAGAAGAATTTGTGAAACCCAATGATTAAATGCTATTATTTATACCAAACGTACTCTCCTTTTTTCAGGTTCCATTAACAACATGTATGTGTCCTTGACGTGGAGACTATATTTTTCAGTTACGTTTATGCTTTAATGTTGGTCATTCAACATGTTGAAACAAGAGTTTATTGCTTATTGGTTTTGAAAAACAACACTAATTTAACAAATCTAACCAAAGCGAATATTCGAATAAGCAATGCTGTCCAGCGCTTGAAAGACACCTCAGCAGCAGTCAAGGTTCTCACTGATACCTGGGAATCAGTGCATGTATTTTTATATGGAGCTTACAAAATGAACATGCAGGAGAAAAGATATAGGTATAGTATTGTACGATGTTACCCAAACGTCAAAAACGTTACTGGATGCATTGAATGTGCAAATACATATTTTGTTTATCATTTAAACACGAATTGAAGCTGTGATTTTGTGTTTAAATGGCATAGTGTTGGACAGCAAACATTGTGACAATGAAGCTGTTTAGATACTATCCCTGCTCTCCAGATCAATTTAACGCATCAATCCTGTGTACACAACTCAATGACTCTAATTATTACAACGCCACTGCAATATTTCTGCAGCCATTTTAGTAACCACACATCACGACAAGTCAAGAACACAATCTATTTTAACAATTACCAGCTGATACTGTATCTCGTTATTCCCTATTTTCACCCCATGTCATCCAGGTTCTCGCTTCGTTTTCGATTGGACTTGACGCAGAAAAGAACAATCAATTTTCACCAGGACAACATTTGCCAAACCTCAAGTTGGCTAACAAAGGCTCAAAAGGGATATCAAATATACCAATGACCACTGTACGGTAACTCAAGAAAATACAACGACATGTGAGAAATGCAAAAGGATCATATAACGCTCAAGTGGTCCCTAAATGACAAATCAAGGATGCTGATCAAATCAATCTCCGTTAGATTTTCCTTAAGATCACATTTTATCTGCAATAGGAATCCGTTTTGGGTTTCCCCACGAGAGATGCAACCCATATTCATCATAACCTGCACAGAGTGGCTATCAATCTGAAAATTTTGTCAGGCGAATTATTTCCTATGTTATTATTAACCCTTACTCGCTGATACAAGTGGACAAAGGTGCAAGGCTCTTTTAAAGACGATAAATCTCTTCAGGAAACTGGCTGTTTAAAGTCACAATCGAAATAGAAAGTTCCTGTCGATCACTCTCCTACACCACATACAATGTAACATATCTCAGTGTCTGATTATAGGAACTCTAAACTTAGTCCATTCTCACAACCTTAAGCACAGGTTATTATTCATATCTATTTGTCGATTTGAAGTTAAAGGTGCTGCCGCAAACCTACATCCTCTTTATATCATTCAGGCCATCATTTATTCATTAATGACAATCCTCGCAGCTGCAGCAGTAACCGACGTTATTACTATTTACACACACACACACACACACACACACACACACACACATACACACACACACATATATATATATATATATATATATATATATATGTATATACATATATAAATGAGTGTGTCTATGTGCATATGTATGTATGTATGTATGTTTGCATGCATGTATGCACGATAGAAAAGTATGTTTTAGAAATAGGAGACCCGGGCCATTTGACAGTTTGAAATTCAGTATGCGCTATCAGGATAAATTGCCTGGGAAAATCATGCAGGTTGGAACGAAATGTTTTAAGTTGAAATTGATTTCAAAGGACCAATTAAAATATCGTGTCTAGTTTGCTTGTCCCTCTGTGCTCTTACAGTTTATTTGAAAAATGGCCCTATGTCTATACAATTTATCCTTCCTAAATTTTCAATTTTCCTTTTCAGATATAAAGTGTATCAAAAAGTCTCAACGGTAAATATTGAAACGAGTTAGGAGGCGCTACTGTTGATATACATAACGGTAATTGGCTATCATTGGTAAATAATCGCGGCACTTGTGCTAACAATTAATACATGCAAACAATTTTTCGCGTCGTCTCACTGCGGAAAACTAAACAATCAACGTTTAAAGTCAACTGAAACTTTTTTTCATGTTCAGTCTCAATGGCGAAACCCCTCATTGACAATATAATTAGTTTCCAATTTGCATTTTCAGAACGCAGTTACAACTTACAAATATCAAACTGAGCATGTTTGAAAGAAAAACACGAGCTACAATCGCCAAAGTAATTGAGATTGTATTGATAAGAGCTGACCTATAATGGGTTGAATAGCATCACGCACATATACATATGAAAGCATTCACTTGATTAAATCAACTGAGGCATTCATTTCCAATTTATACAAAAAAGAAGTTGCGCTACCGTAGGACACTTGCTACTTAAGACAATATGCGCAAGGAACCAAGGGGATTCAAAAGATCGAGAAGAAAGAATGAGGAGAAACCAAAAATGTCAGAAATGGAAGGAAAAGAAAAGAACGACAACAAAGGGCGCTGAGATGAAAACACCAAAAGAAGGAGAATGCAGACACGAAATTAAGAGGAAGGCAAAATGTCATACTCAGGACACAGATACAAAAAAGGCGTCTGATTGTTGTTCATAGAATGCTGCATGCAAGATGGTATAGTCACTTGCCATCCTTTCTGTATTCTCTTGCTGTGATGCAAATCGATCCAGAGAGACAGCGTACGGGCTCAGGTGGGTCCTTTTCACATTTCCCATATTCAGCGATCTTCTCAGTTTTGGAATCACAGCGAATGCACATGACCGCTGCGCCTGACACTACAATCAAAACCAAAGTAAGAAACAAGTCGCAGAGTGTGCGGTAGGGCCCATACTATGCTGCTGTCTGAAACCTAACGTAAATATACAAGATCTCAACAGCCAGGAGTTGGTATTATCCCATATTTTGCATGTTTATTTTTGTAACCCATAATTACTTTTTCACATCATAATAGCCATTTGTAACAAAATCATACCACTTTTTAAAAAGAAAATTACATGATGCTCTTAGCATGCTTCCAGATAAACAAAGGCCAATCCAAGTACATCAAGGTTCAATTATAATGTAAAAATAATAACTATCTTATGTTTCTTAGTGATTACTTATGCTAATGTAGTTTATAAGATGAGTTATTTTTCCGTCATAAGCTTCTAAGTTGCTGTGACCCATTTGGTACAAATTGAAATGTACACATACAGGTCAGTTGGATTATGGTCACTGTATCCCTCTCTTCAATTTTATCGGTGATACAAGGTTTCCATATTGAACTCATTATTGTAAATGAAATAAACCTTTCTTGATGGGAGTTGTAAAAGTGTCACCAACGTGCAGGGGATCGAAATTTCACAGAAGGAATCTTAATAGCTAGGTCTACAGCTAACTAGCAGTCTGTTGAAACTGCTTGCATTACATCCAAAGCAGCTTTCCAGACGTCTGGCGGAAACTAAACTTATATGACATCAAAGAAACAAGCATAGTATCCAGGGCTGAGGTAATTAAACACGAAATGAAAATAACATCCGGGTAACTTGTACAATAGCATCCTTGACATCATCTAGATCTTCACTGATTGGTGTCAGCGATATTTTACCGATGATTTGTTGATTGATGTCAATTAAATTTATCTTGATACTTTTTGTTGGGAACAATGATATTATCTTCATTGGTTTTTAATATGGGTCGATGGTTACTTGATATAATGATGGATTGGGGTGAATCATATTAACTTGAGGTTTTATTGTTAATTGGAATCAGGGACATAATCTTTATATTTTATTGTTGATTTGGATTTTGTATATTGTCTTGATATCTTGTGTTTACATGTGAAAGGTATCTTGACTTTTTTTATTGGGGGCAATGATATTATTCTGATATTAAGTTTAATAATGCTGAGAGTCGATCATATTATCTTGATTTTTTTGTTGACTGAGTTTAATGGTATTTTCTTCACATTCTTAGATCCAGTGGGATCAATTATAATTTATTTTTACATTTTATCGTTGATTTAATTATGTTATTGTTGAATGGGATCAATGATACTATCTTGGTATTTTATTGTTGATTGGGATCAACGATACTATCTTGATACTTTGTTGTTGATTGGGGTCAGTTATCTTTTCTTGAGACCTTGTGTTAGCGTCAAAGATACATTAATCTCTTGATGCTTGATCCTGTGATGTTAGTTGGGTGACTTGCTGGTTTGTTTCAAAGTATCAATGTCCGGCCTCGTTGCAAGATAATATGCCTGTACGTAGTCCTGTAAACGGCTAGGCACCTCCTCAATGCTTTAAGCCGTGACCCTCCAACATCACATGATCATAAGTATAATATTTCTCTGTCAACTTTGTGCGCTAGTTGGGATTCAGCTGGTCTTATTTGGTGTAATACTTGCTCTAATGTTACCTTAAAATAATCTTTTAAAAATACATTAAAGGTAATCAAGTACCTGCTTCCATTGATATCGCGACAAAAAATTAAATTAAATTAAAAACCTGCTATGTGTGTTGTATGTCACGTAGAGTGGCCAAATCGCCTTCCTTCTCCGCTGGTCTGAGACATTTTTCAACTTTATGGAGATCCATTATGATGACTACAAAAGTTGGAGCTGAAGTGTTATTAGTGATGCAACAACAATTGTGCACCATCATATAAAAGATTTAAAGGCCGTGGTATACTTTATGACTCTTATGAAGGAAAACATGACATCAAGTTTGGTTCTAGTACGGAATACACAATTTTAGTATCGGTATTGATGTAATTAATTTCAATTAAAATTCTTAAATTTGGCATAAAATTTAAAAGAGCATTTAAAAAATAAAAATTAGATTTGATTTATTGTGTCAAATAAAAGAACGCACAACCCTCTAGAAAAGGGCATTTTAAATTTATGTAAAAGCTCTGATCTTATTGCTGTTAATTTTTTTTTCAAATTCTAAAATTTTAACTTCTTTAAACATCTTGTAAATGTTCAATTAAAACCCTTGTTAAAAATTTTAAAATCTGTTTTGCTACTAGAAGTGAACTGTTTTATTTCCTAGAAGAAAATAATGTTTTTAATTTTGGGGTTTGTGTTATTTTTTGTCTTTCCACACTAACAGGTAAAATTAAAGTTTTTTTAGTGAAGCAATTACAATTCAATTTGTTTACATTCACAGAAATTTCATTGTTTTTAATAGCTTCATCCAAATGTGTACAAGATGTTTTGTTTGTATAATCCCAAATGAGAAGTGTAGTGTATTTTAGGATATGTTGGCAGCAAAAGTCGTATTTTCTGTGTAACGTTTGGTAAAAGTGTATCACGCCCTTTAAATGTGCATTAAAATCAAACCGTGCGATTGACTTTGTAAGGCATTACATCAAATTCCCGGACAAGTCTGTGGATTGTACCTGAAATTCATCGAGTTCCATAATTACATCATGGCAAAGTATGTCACAACAGACACCCGCTTGATTGATACATTTTGGAGTAAGACATTTCAAAAACGACAAAAGCACACGCCCTGCTCCAATTCAACCACAATAAAGAAAATCAGAATGTTGCACATAGAAATTTAGAAGAATTATTTTAACCACGTTGCTAAATGAGGACCAGGATAACACAAGTGCAGCTGCCTCAAGTCATCAATATGCAAGAGGTCCTATTCAAGGATGGTGCGAATAACTGCGATCAAGACAATCAATCCGGAAACAAAGATATCACGAGGACTACCAGGCTATGGTTTGCCTTGACATTCAAATGTGTGGGGTAAACATAGGAATTTGCCTTCATCACTACAGCTTGTCCACTGGACAACTCTCTTTGCACTATAGCAGCACCTAAAAGTTCAAGTATTTGCTTCCCTAATGCAACACTGACATTTTGCAGGTCGATGATATGACAAAGGGTGTCGTTACATTGATCTAAATACGTTTAAAAAAGGATCTCTTAAGCCTACATCAAAACATAGCAAAATTCAACGGCGAATTTATAGCAGCTATGATGTCGAGTTACGAATCAATAATTGGGCCGAAAACATTGCCATGGAAAACTTATTAACAAAAATTCACATATCCAACAGGTTAATTGTGTGACTACCTGCCAGGAACATTGCTCATCTCCAAAGCCACATTATTAATCCTGCGACAACATCCATTGACCAAACACTCAACATTCCAAGCTACACTCGATAACCGCAGTTGCGAGAAGATGGACACACACTGCATAAATTAATTACGAGAGCGGATGCAAAATTAAGATACGTCAGTCATTTTGAACGTTTTTCTTAATTGTCATGAGCAACTTTAATTTCCGGTTAATGCTAGATTCAACTTATCTATGACAATTACAAAATACTTAGTATATTGTCCTTTGATTTTAATGGATGCATCAGTTTGTCTCCATGAGCTCCACCAAGTTTATACGATTAATGTCTGCTACTATTGGCACCAATCTTAATTTGAGCTATAGCCACGGTCTGCGTGGCGTCCGTATAATATGGCACAAAATGTCAGATACAAATACGGTCTACACATTCTACAAATCATCATCATCATTGATCTTCTACTTTTACTATGACAGGAAGATTCTGGATCTATGTGTCATGTTGCAATTGAAATATTTCAAAGGAAAAATGTTGTAAAGAAGTGTGTATCTGGCTAATATTGCACCAAACATGACTATAACAAAGATGATGAAGAACCAGATAGAAGAGTTACTGTTCATAAAAAATTAAATGGTAACTGGAATTTTTGAGAGAGTATGAAAAGAAGACAACCTTTTTGTATTCCCTGGGGACAAATTAAGGAGAATTGAGATAGTTGATGTAAAGGAAGTCTTTCTGACTTCAAGGCAACATGTGAGTCCCTATGGAGTCATGAAATACCCCTAGATGCAACTATAGAAAAGCCAACACATGCATATATACATGTACACGTAGTATATATTGCGGTGTTTAACCACAGAAATGTCACGATCCGCATTATGGGCAGTAGTGTTATTTTTCGGGCCGTATTAAAATATTTTAAAAGTTGGATTTGGCGTAAGCAAAATATATATCAGTAAAGTCTTCATCCTTATTATTGGCGATGACAATACCACACCAACCATTTTATGTGCGTTTACAGGATTTTGATTTTTTTCTTCCTTCTTTCAGTTACAGGGAAACAAAAACTTCTTTGGAGTTATATGATGAACTGATGTCTTTCATCTTCCATCTCACGTTCCTAAATCAACACAGGGCACTGTTTGTGAAAGGTTTGTTTATGTGCTCATCACTTATGACTAAAGCTTGCATCTCCCTGGAATCATACACAAAATGTTATGGAAGGCAGAGTGAATTATTTACTCGACATGCAAACAGTTTTACTCGCAGCAGAGCAATGGAAGGGCGAGACTTTTAGCCTGAGGGAACCAGCCTTTTAACTTATTAAAGCTGTATCGTAACCTTGGGTATGATCGTATTTATCGTATGTTCATTGCATACACCTTGTATGTTTTACTATGTATATAGTTACTGTACTTACTTTCTATTCATGACGTTTCTGCAGGTCATGCAATGCAGGCAGTGCCCCTGTAGTAGCGGGGGGGGGGGGGTCATCATTAAAATATTATTTTTCAATGATTCAAATATGACAAACCAGTTATGTTAGTTGTGACATAAAGGATCTATTTCCATGAAAAAGACGAATATTTCAACTTCTGAAGCAGTCATTCTTCACCAGTAGCAGGATCTGCACATGAGAGATTTCATTTTTTACCCCAAATAATTTCAAAGCGCGGGTTATCATCTGTGAGAGATCGGGATGTCAGACAACTCCATGGTTTCCTGATGTGAGTCAGTGGGAATATGAGACAAATCCAAGGTTACCTTCTGAGAGTGAGTGGAATGTGAGACAAATCTTTGGTTTCCATACGTGAATGATAAAATATACGAGACAAATTTACGCTTACCTTTATGAGTGATTCACGATACGAAATACTTTTATGGTGACTGCCAAAAAAATGTAGCCAGTCAGAAGCTGCGGAGGTTTGCTCCGATAAGGCACAAGAAAATCATTTGTAATGCAATCCACTCTGTCACTACAATCTTGTAAGCTGGTTTCAAGGTGTATGTAGCGATCATTCAGTTCATCTAATTTGGTGATTACCAGTCAGAGTTTCAAAAATTCAAAAGTAACACTTTAAAAAAAAACTTGGATGCCATTTGCACCGTTCTGAATATGAGTAAAAACAAGAAAGTCTTTCCTCTTTTTCATTACTGATAACACAGAGGTGGCAAGGAAGGAAACAACTTCTGATTATTTTAATTCATTTTTACAAGTGTCAGACCTAAACTGTCAGCAAAAGTTGAAACCATTATTTTCCTCCTGTCTGAATGATAACATTGAACACGATCTTGACTTTAAGCAGATAAATTCTGATCAACTTGTGAAAATTATAAAGGACTTCAAACCAAAATCTAGCACTAGACATGATTATCTATCCATGAGACTAATGAAACAAATGGTTCCTTTTCTTGCTGAACCTCACTCTCTGATTATAAACCAGTCACTCACAACAGGAAATTTTTCAAACAAATCGAAAATTGTTAAAGGGCGTATTCAAGAAAGAGAAAATAATGTCTTGGAAAATCAAAGACCAATATCACTACTCCCTGTTATGTCTTTTTTTAAAGTAGTTTACATTCAGTTATATGATTATTTACAGGCATTTAATTATTTTTTCGACAGTCAACTTTGATTTAAAAGGATGCAATCAGCTGAGAAAGCAGCTCTTGAGTTTTTTTATCGAATCAAACAGATCCTTGACCGTGGAAATTTGCATTTTAATGATTTTTTTATTTGTCTAAAGCTTTCCATACCTTAGATCATCAAATTCTTTGTAAACAAAATTGGAACACTATGGGATTACTGGCACTGCATTACTTTGGTTTCGAAATTATCTAGAGAAAAGATCACATTTTGTTTTATATGGTAATGTCTCTTCCAAATCATTGCCCATTAAATCATCGTGTTCTACAAGGATCCATACTGGTACCTCTCCTTTTTATCATTTATACCAATAGTATGCACAATACATCCTCAAAGTTCAAATGTATTTAGTTTGCTGTAGATGCTAACCTGATTTATCTTTTATGTTGTTTCTTGCTTCATTTTGTCATTGAGCAGAATGAAGTTAATGTATTCAATGATATAAATTTTGAATTGAATAAGGCTGTTGACTGGCTTGCTGCTAATAAACTATCAATAAACATACAGAAAATAAAGAACATGCTATTCACTTCTATCAATGACATACGTATATCAACTTAAATCTTAAAATAAAAAATATTCATATTTCTAAAGAGAAAGAACTTGATCTTTTAGGATTAACGATTCAGGAAAATTTAAATTGTAACGCTCATGTAAACAAAGTAGCTATCAAATTATCTCAAGTTATTTGTAAGTTGAAAAAACCTTATAAATAAATTCCAGTTAGTGTTCTGTTTTTAATTTACAACTCTATCTCTCTCTTTTATTGATATGTCAATTATTGTATTCTAGCCTGGGGCTTTTCTTGTGGACGGATTTTCCTTTAACAGAAAAAGCTGTACGTCTTGTGTGATCCGAAGTGTTAAATGCACACACATATCCACTCTTAGAAATAACTGATGTTTTTTCAATTGAGATCATTGAAGTCAATATACACGCCAAAGAGAATGGGTGCATTACACCTCCTTGTTTCACTCAATTCGCTTTATTCCATAATAATAGTAATAATGTCTGTGTGCCAACACAGAAATATTGTTTTTCTAGGAATTCTATCTTTCTTTCTTTCTTTCTTTACAGGCAAATTTGTCTGACATTTCATTTCAAAAGTATTATACGTAGAAACTCAAAACTTGGCATAATTATACTTCTATAGATGAAATCAGGACCTTTTATAATAGGAGGTCATGCTTTTCGACATTATGCAAATGAGAGCTAATTAAAGTTTTAAATCTTCAATATCTTATATACTATAGTATATGTAGTTCCGAGTGTATTGGATTTCGATCATATCAAGGCAAGGTCATCTCAAATGTCAAGGTCATGTCAAGGTCAAAGGTCACTTTAAGGTTAAAATGTCATTTTAAAGCCGAAATGTCATTTTAAAGGTCAAGGACCACTTCAGGTAGAGGTCATTTAAGGTAGCGGAGGGGATTGAGCCGCGCGCAGCGGTCCCGCGACTTTGACGTTGCATATGTGAACTATGTTTCACATTTCACCCACAAAACCATACATTTTATTCATTGTTCAGACATCTAGATTTGTTAGAAAGAAGTTTCATATCGATACGATAATTTTCAAGGGTTTTATACGCCCGTTTACAAGAGGGTATCAGATTTGACATTTTGTCAGCATTTCTTTAAAAATAATCGATGCAAAAGTGTATTACCTACGTAAAAATGAAAGTATAGACCAATATGCAGGAACTGTATTTTTTGTTTACAAATAAAATACATAATAACAGAATTATCGAATTCTTTGATCATCATTTTAAACAACAACAGTTAATTCATTTTGTGAGCTACAAAAGTCTCGGAAGGGGACATCTGACGGAAAAACAAAAAAACGGTTCCAAGATAATATATTTATCTTTCAAAAGACGATTATTTGAAGCAGATCGATCAATCAGCTTTTTATTGACCCTGTCCACAAAATTGATTTATAAGCAGAAAATTTCATTCCGAGAAATCGGCGTTGAAAGATTTGGGGCCCTTTTTTCGCACATTGTTGGCCATAGTTACAATACAGCTTTCCAAATTATATATATATATATATATATATATATATATATATATATATATATATATATATATATATATATATATATATATATATATATATGTATGTGTGTGTGTGTGTGTGTGTAATTTAACTTTTCCTTGTATACATATGATAATCCTATTTGTTATTATCTATGCTTATGTCAACTTACTCTAATTATTATCGTTTGGTAATATGTCCTAACGATATGTATCTATATTACTCATTATAACAGCGATGCTCTGCCTCACACTTAAGCAAGGATGCGCATCATAGGATTCCGTAAGGACGCAGTTAGCTTAGTCCAGTGATATGAGGCATATGAACGCAATAATACTTCATCACGTGCTCGTGGTCTTGGAATCACCAATCCCATGTTTATGCATTGTGTACACCATATATCTCTCGTTGCTCAAATGTTATAATGTAAGTTATATTTATAAGCTCACATGGTATAGAATGTGTAATCCAGATGTTCTTTAACCATGATTGTCGGTTGTAACAGTTTATCTTCTTCCTTCAGTTTTCTTTGTGTTTTATGTTTCCATATTCCAATGTATTTCACGGGTATTTTTGGAACTTTTTCTGTGTCTTTCTTTGTTGGAGCTCTTCAATACACGAACAATCTACCCAGGAGGAATGTCATGTATATTATTTATTCCCGGCTCTCCAGCAATATAATTGTCACATGCAAATATGTCATAACACTGTTACGTCCTAAAACATCAATTAAACTCGTACCTTTCCGATCCATATTAAAGTGGAAGTTACCCCAGTTACCATGCGCATGCTACTATATTATTAAAAATACCTATGAATTATTTGTCTGTAAGGCATTCAATTTGCATATTACTTTATTTATGGCCAGCTACTCCCAATATCGACTTCAGTACTTGGGAGTACATTTCATGTGTGGTTATGTGCAGTCTCTACTACTTGTATCACAGGTATTCATTTACTTTATTTTCGATATGATTTCACATGTAACGTCAGTTTTACCAACTCCTGTGTCAGGAGTTTGTACCATATTTTCTGAGCTCCTTCTGTATTGTCGTGTTATTCGTTTTGTTACCATGGTATATTGTCCGAATATTTCCATACACCTATCACCCATAAACTACACCATACATCCGCCATTCCGACCCTTTAACACACATCCAAACTAACCCCTGTCTTCTGCCACTCACTTCTGACCTCTCAGCGTTTATTGCACATTTACAGCAGCCCATTTTTAATGCCGTTTCTTCCTTCCCTCATATCAACCGTCATGGGGATTAGCATTGATCATTATACAGTGGCAATTGGACTTTTTCACAACTGTTGGTCAACCTCACGAAAGTATGATTGGCCCAAGAGTACTGCTGATTCCGAAATAATCATTTCTTTCTGTTTCTTGTCCTTAGTCCCAATGAACGTGATTCTACTAGGTTTCACGTGTCTACAACACCTACTGTCAGTCTTGCAAAAAAATTTTCAGTCCTGCATTGATGTGCATCCAAACCCCGGACAAAACGACCCCTCTGCAAAAAAATATTTTAAACTATTCCACTCAAACGCCCGTAGCATTAAGAGTTCGGGCAAACTTGATGAACTTCAATTATTAGCGCAAGTCGAAAACTTTGATGCTATCACTTTATCAGAAACTTGGCTTGATACGAATTTTCCTGATCAACTCCTCCATATTGACAATTTTTAACCTCCTTTTAGAAGAGACCGTCCTTCAGGACGAGGAGGAGGAGTCCTTACATATGTTTCTGCTTCGCTACCTAGTCGAAGGCGCACCGATCTAGAGGATCTGAACTCAGAGTGCATCTGGATTGAGATTACAACAAAACGTGGGGTTCTACTGATTGGAAATTATTATCGACCTCCTGGCCAGCCTGCTCAAATACGGGATGCCTTTCTCGAGGCTTTGAATACCTCAATTTCTATAGCGCTTGAAAGTAACCCACACTCTCTCCTTAATACTCGCGATTTTAAGGATAGATGCTCAGACTGGAATTCACCACATCAGGATAGTGACCTTGGCTTAGCGCTTTTCAACCTGCTTCTTCAACACAACCTCTATCAGCTTATACAGGAACCTACAAGAACCACCGAATACTTAGAAAACCTGCTTGATTTTATTATTACTGACTCTCCTGGCCTGGTACTCAACAGTGGTGTCCTCACTCCTCTGTAAAATTCTGACCATGCGATCGTTTTCTGCTCTCTCTCTCTCTCTCTCACGATCACACTTTACAGACCGCCCATTCAAACGTCATGTTTGGGATTACAATAAAGCCAATTTCCCTGAACATAATTCTACTCTCTTAACAGCACCTTGGAACACAGCCCATGAAGTCTATGATAACTTTGACGACATTGTTTCATGCTGGTCAGAATTGCTTCTCCCCACTGCCAAGGAATTTATACCCTTTAGAGAAGTCACCGTAAGACCTTCAGACAAGCCTTGGATTACTACGGAGATAAAAAAGCTTATTCGTTTCCGCAATCGGGCATGGAAGCGTTTTAAGAATATAGCTAACCTGCCACGACCCTATACACTCGAGGTTTCCATGAAGGTCGAGAAGTTTTACCAGTTTTACAAGAAGTCACGTAACCATGTCCTTAATAAAATTCGAAAATCGACGCGTTCTTACTTTAATAAATTACGTTCTAAACTGGACGATAACGAAATAAATCCAAAACAATGGCGGAGCTTATCTAAGTCTGTCTTGGGATCTATAAATCCACGAGGGGATTCCACCAATAATTGAAAACGACCAAATTATATCCTGCAATGCAAAAGATGTGATATTTTTAATAACTATTTTGCAAGTCAGTGCACAAATTCTTCTGACATTGACTCCCCACCATTGCCTGAATTTAGTCACCGCACTGAGTCTAGACTAACTGAAATCACTTTTGGTGAGCAGGACGTTTTGAAAGTATGATTGTCTCTAAGACTCATTTCTGCAACCGGGCCTGACAATATTGGCAACATCCTTCTAAAAAAATACTGCTCACTCCATCTGTAAATCTCTCACAAAAATATTTAAACTTTCTCTTAACCAAGCTTACTTTCCCTTGTCCTGGAAACGTTCAAATATTTGTCCTGTCTTCGATAAATCTAACAGACAAAAAGTAACTATAGGCCAATATCCTTACTCTGTAATGTTTCTAAAGTCTTTGAACGCATAATGTTTAATGCCCTCTATGAATATTTAACTGCAAACGATCTCCTCACACACAAAAATTTAGGTTTCAAGGCAGGCGACTCAACTATCAATCAACTTGTCTACCTACTTCATATTATATATAAGGATGTAGAGTTATCAAAAGAGGCCAGAATGGTATTTCTTGACGTCTCTAAGGCATTCGACAAGGTATGGCACCCTGGACTCCTCTTCAAACTCAAGCAGCTTGGCATATCGGATCATCTTGTTACCTGGGTTGAAAGATATCTATCTAATCTCCTCAAAAGAGGCACCTCCTATTCTTGGTTTATGTAAATGACCTAGTGGACAATCTCACGTGCGAAGTGAGATTGTTCGCTTATGATACTAGCATACTCGAAATTTTCAATAACCCTGTTCAATCCTCACGCCACCTGAACACCAATCTGTCTCTAATACATTCCTGGGGCAGGCTATGGCGAGTGTTATTCAATGCCACCAAATCACTGTCTGTTATATTTTCTGTGAAACGAGTGAAACCTCATCATCCGCCAGTTTTCATTGGTGGGTTTCCGATTCCTGAGGCAGACATTCATACACATCTCGGAATCACTTTGAGTGGTGACTTATCTTGGCAAGCCCATATCATACGGATTACCAATGAAGCTGGTCAAAAAATTTCCTTACTGCGTAGGTTCAAGTATAAACTGTCACGCAAATCCCTGGTCAAACTATATTGTTCTATGATCCGTCCAATCCTTGAGTACGGCTGTGTTTTATTTGACAACTGTGGTAAAGTCCTGTCTGATCGATTGGAATCGATTCAGTATAATGCCGCTAAAATTTGTACAGGTGCCTTGAAACATACATCACATGTTAGTTTACTTCGCGAACTTGGCCGGTCAACTCTTGCAGACAGACGTAAATACTTTAAGCTTGTCCTCTTTTACAAAATGTACCACAAACTGACTCCTTCTTATCTATCTAATCTAGTACCCCCTCCTCCTGCTGGTCGTGCTCTCCGACATTCAATGTCAGTGCGCCCCGTTACATGTAGAACATCGCGTCTGTCTAACTCTTTCTTCCCAGATGCTATCAAACAGTGGAATAACCTGCCTTGCGACATAAGAGATTCGCTTTCTCTACATATATTCAAATCGAAACTTAAAACTACTCTTTTAGCCACAGACACTGTTTCTGAGTTCTAACTCCATGGTGACAGATTTGCTAATATTTGCAACACGCAATTACGCCTAGGATTCTCTAGACTAAACTCCCACCTTCACAAAATTACCATCCTTCCTGACCCATCCTGTGCCTGTTCTTATCCCACTGAAGACTCCAAGCATTTCCTACTCTTCTGTCCCTATTACATCGTTCCGAGAAACAGATTACTGAATACTGTTATTCCTTTGATTGCTCCGGGGGTTAGCCCGCATCTTATAATTCATATTGGTAGTGATAGGTTAGTTGAAATATTCCTCCGTGGCAGTAACGAGCTTTCGAACTGCCTGAACATCCAGATCTGTGATGCTCTCCATCAGTACATTGTTGATACCAAGCGCTTTAACGACTAAATATTTTCGTTACTGTAACTGTAGTATTCATCGGTTGGACTATGCAAATTTATTTGTATCATACCTTTTTTCTTTAACGGGTAAATATTGAACTCAATTCATATTGGTTTAACTTGTATCTTATAAGTAATCAAACTTTGATATTCGTACAGAGTTTACATAGATATAATACATTGGTAACATTTGTTTTGTCATGTGTGTCTTGTATATATACTGAACCAAACAAATAATGCAACCCTTAAACTTTTTAACTTAAATATTTATTGTTACTTTCATATCACAGAAACAAATTAGATCCATATTCTGCAGTCTTTTTGGCATAACATGTGAAAAACAAAAACTTGAAACTGTCAACGAGGGCGCGACCACCTGGCAATAAACAGGGCAACATTGATTTGTAAAGTTCACAAATTGGCATGTCCTCTAATACTGTGTGTGACCACCATCAGCATCTGTAGCTGCTATGCAACGTAGGCGCATGGATGACACTAGCCGCTGCACCATCTGCCCGGGGCACACGATCCCACTCTTCTTGAAGAGCCTGGCGAAGCTGCTGGCGGTTGGTGGGCGCTGGATCCCGTCTCCGAATACGCTGGTCAAGGTAGTCCCAAAGATGCTCAATGGGATTGATATCAGGTGAGAAGGCTGGCCATGGCAAAACGTTAATTCCTTCTCCTTGCAGAAAATCCATCGTCAGTCTAGCGGCATGGGGCCGAGCATTGTCCTGTTGAAGCAAGTGGAGTTGGTGGTGTCTAATGAAAGGGACAGCAACAGGCTGAAGGATCTCATCCCTGTAACGGGCAGCGTTAAGATTGCCTTCAATGAAGATTAGCTGGGTTTTGGCTGTGAATGAAATTCCACCCCACACCATCACTGATGCACCTCCAAATCGATCTGTTTCCAGCACACAGGCATCTGAGTAGCGTTCTCCCCTTCGTCGCCAAACACGTGTCCTACCATCTGCATGATACAGTAGTAGGATTCATCGGTGAATAGCACATCCCTCCACTGTTGATGGGTCCAGCGAGTATGGGCAGTACCCCATTGTCGTTGGGCTTGCCTTCTTGCCTGTGTCAAAATTTTACCCCTGTAAGGACGCCTGGCGTGTAGATGGTGTTCTTGTAGTCTATTACGGACTGTCTGGGCAGATATTCTGTTATTGGTTCTGCCAGGTGTCTATTGTGCAGTTCTAATGGCTGGTCGAGTTCTGTTCCACAGATGTGACACCCTGATGTGTCTGTCTTGTGCAGGTGTGGTTTCTCTTGGTCTCCCACGACGCTGTCTATCAGCTGTGGCCCCAGTCTCCAGGAATCTTGTAGCAAGTCTGGATATAGTGGATTTGTGGACTTGCAGTCTTCTTGCCACCTCTGCTGCAGATAAACCAGCCTGTAGCGTGCCAATTCCTCTCTCCCGATCTACTGTTGATAATCGACCCATAGTTCTTGGAATACTGTGCCAAATGAATCCCATGCTGCTCTTTTATTGTCCGTGAGGGGCTACACCCAACCAGTAAAGGTGCGAATGTTTTAGTCATGTGGGTAACACTGAATCCTGCAGTTGTCCTTGATTCAGCACAACCACCAAACTTTGAAAGCCTCATATCCTCGCACACAGTTACGCTTGGGCTGATTTCAATGTGGCCTTTTCCTGTCCCAGAATCAAAGACTTGGCAACCTTAATTTCCGGTGTCAGAGACTTGCGTAAAATAGCCTGCTGTAGTCACTCTTGATTCATGACAATGACCCCATGGCAAGGTCAGGGTACTCGACCTTGAGGTCACACTACTTGGTGCATTATTTTAGACTGATTTAACAACGGTTTGTAAATTTCTGAACTTTAAATACAGTTCCAATGTGAAAATAAACCCAAATGAAAAAGTTGCGTTATTTGTTTGGTTCAGTATACTTACTGTGTGTCTCCATGTTCTGGAGAACACATGTATTAGTCATCTCCATGTGCAAAAGGGCTATCCAGACTAAATAAATACGTGTAAACTCAACTAATTCCCACAAAATTGAGAAAGGGATGGGCATCGTGAGGGAGTGTCTTCTTCGTGGCCTTGGCTTGTGCGTTTTTTTTTTTTTTTTTTTTTTTTTTTTTTGTTTGTTTGTTTGTTTGTTTGTTTGTTTGTTTGTTGTTGTTGTTGTTGTTTTTGTTTTTTTGTTGCCGGGAGCACAATAGAAGACGCCAAGCCTATTTCATTGGTTCCTCCACATATTAGCGCCTTCGTTGTGATAAACAGTGCCATTCACTTTGCCATGTTTTTCTCGCGTATTGCCATTCGAAACACAAACTTTCACGTTTATCTATCCTTAGTTCGCCCCATTCTCGAATACGGCTGTGTCCTTTTTGACAATTGTGGTCAAGGTCTCTCAGACCTTCTTGACTCGATACAATTTGAGGCCGCTAAAATTTGTACCGGAGCACTAAGACATACATCACGTGTTAATCTACTACAGGAACTTGGATGGCCCACCTTGGCTAATAGACGAAAATATTTCAAACTCGTTCTCTTCTACAAAATGCATCACAAGCTAACTCCTTCCTATCTTTCTGACTTTCTACCCCCTATCTATCCTGGCCTAGTATTGCGTCAGCCTGGTAATATTCGCTTTCCCAAATGCAGGACTCAACGTATGGAAAATTCTTTTATCCCAGACGCAATTAGGCAATGGAATAACCTTCCATCCGATATTAGAGACTCTATTTCTCTGCAAATCTTTAAGTCTAAACTGAAAAAAACTCTGTTGGCGGTAGATACAGTCCCTCCCTACTATTCCCATGGAAATAGGTTTCCCAACATATGCCATACACAACTGCGCCTAGGTTTCTCTAAGCTGAACTTTGATCTTTATAAAGTTAATATCCTATCCCATCCAACTTGCCATTGTACTCATCCTTGCGAAGATGTTACACATTTTCTTCTCTTTTGCCCACTTTATTCTCAATCTAGAAAGGACCTACTCGACACTATCACTTCCATTCTAGCCCCGGGAGCTCATGTGCACCACCAATTACTTGTAGATATTGCTGGTGAAAGGTTAGTTGAAATAATGCTATTTGGTAGCACAGATTGAACTGCAATAAACTGATCGAGACACAAAACCGAAACTTCCTGATGGGTGAGTGCGGGCGAGTGGTATCGGAACATGCCGCGCACAGTGAGACAAAATAATTTTATATGACCGATCAACCAGCTAAGAGCAGAGTGCAGAGTCGCTTTTCGCAGTCATTTAACAGTAATGTGACTATTTTATCCCCCTGATGGTCAATTTTTTAAAGCTTTTTTTCCTGTCCCCTCGCTCAGTGTACTTCGAAACACCCCCCGTATGAAGTGGGCAAGTCCGTGCATGTGCAATGTGCCAGTCTTCCAGTTCCACAAAATGCGACAGCGCTACAGACGATACCAGTTTTAGTGGAGGCGTGTGCTTCATATAAATTTACTTCAAGGTTAACATTTAATGCTATTCACCGTTTCACATTCGGGTAAAGGCACATATAATTATTGAAAGCAGATATAATTATTTACGCTGAATCGAATCCCCGCTTTTATAGTTTGCGGCATATTTATAGCCAAGTGGTCCAGTGTTAGGATTCCTCGATCGTCATGTGTATTTTTTGCCAGTAAACATTAAAAGCAAATTGGTCTTGGATAGGGCAAGACTGTAGAAAGGGTTGTAAGCCTTTATAATGTATACAATGCCATGATTCTGAGTAACGATTTACGCATAGGTTGAAATCGCCTTCATTGAAAACACACTGAGGCTCACGTCCATCGCCAGGTGCCGTTTTGACAATCGCCACCTTTTATCGTCCCTTATTTTTTTATTTTTTTTATCACACTCTGAGAAGGAAAACATGAGTCCATCGATTTAATTAACTGCATGGCCATTTGATCACCACAACAAACCAATTAATCAGTCCTAATCTTGTCAAGCAGTTTATACAAGAATTGGTGGCAGCGCACCTCAAAATATCACAGTCGGTCGCTTGTCGTTGCTACGGTCGTGGATTGTGGAAAGCAGCCGACTGCTATCCAAACTTTGGCGGACCAATTAACATACATTTGTAAAGAGACATGCTCATGCTGCAGCCAGCTAAAACATGGTCATGTTTTTTTCCTTTTTCATCACATAAATTTTGCTTTTTTGGTATTCATGTTTGGTGACAAGAAAGTTAAAGTGCCAAACTTTACGGAAATGGAAAAAACTCATTTTCCGTCGGGTCACGATTTTGCTGTTATAGCTCAATCCCTTCTGCTACCTTAAAGGTCAAAGGCCACTTTCGATGGTGGCTTTCTTCTAGCCATAACTTGGTCAATTTATATCCAATTTTGATCATGTTGAGCTCCCATTGTAGCTATTGTAACACTGCATGTTTTTAAAGTCTCGCCTTTTTATATTGACAGGTCATACTTTTCAAAATTATGGAAATGAGGGCTTATTAAATTTTTAAATCTTCAAAATCTTTTATACTATAGTAGATATAGTTTCAAGTATATAGGAGTTCGATCATAGCAAGGTAAAGGTCATCTCAAATGTCACAGTTCGATGTGACTGTAGCAGTTGCAGTGCGTGAAGGCATGTGCCAATGCAACTAGAGAGCTAATTGGGTGCCAAGGAGCGGCAGCCGACAAAAAAAACCCTTAGCTTGCAAAACAAACGATAATGTGAAGATGTGAGAGCTGATATGATTGTGATCGAACATTTTTATTGCTTTAAAAACATCAAAGCTTTAAGTATGTATCAACATTTTCAATGTCACGCAGGAACATACGGATGACAAGAGCAAGTGATGATATGGTGAATATGTGAACATTGAATATATTTACAGTGCTTGTATATACACCAATTTCGAAATTAAATGTTCTTTGGATCAAGGCGGTCAATTTACCTTCCGTGGTACTACCTATTTAATTACAATGTTAGCATGCCACAGGCATGACATGTGGCCCTATGGATACTTGGTTATTGAAAGCCCATTTCATTCAGAAACGTGCTCCAATAAACCTTCAGTATAATACATTTTAAAAATTCATTTCCTTGATGTTTCAACTTTGCAATTGATCTTTATTTTCAAAGCTGTGTATTTTTTACATACGGAATTCACTGCCATTATCTTTTAGATTTTGAGGCAGCATGGCTCAAAAGTGGCTGATCGAATCTCCTGGGATGGAAAATTTACGAGTTGTATAGGTTTAAGGAACCAATGTTTGGTTTCGTCAAACTTTGATTTTAAGTATAACTGGAAGCGCAACAGTGGGAAAAATAGTTCCACATTAGCGACACTTTCTTACACTCTTCAAGCGTGAACACAGAGACCACTACGTAATATCAGATGGGGGGGGGGGCTTCCCCCATCAGACAGCACCTGACCACAGTTGGCGAACAATATACAACCGTGCTAAAAGATTAGAAAAATCATAGAACAAAACAGTTTGACCAGGGATTTGTGTGATAGTTTATACTTAAACCTGTGGAGTAAGGACATTCTTTGACCAGCTTTATTGGTAATCCGTGTGACACGGGCACGCCAAGATAAGTCACGACCCATGGTAGTTCCTAGATGTGTATGATTATCTGCCTCGAAAATCGGAGATCCACTTATGAAAACAGGCGGGAAATAAGGTTTCACGCATTCCACAGAAAATATGTCAGGTAACAAAGGGTGAGTTTTGAAAGGTCGAGCCTCACCCCCCCCCCAAAAAAAATGCGGAAGGGCCCCCTCCCCGGGGGTAATTTGATATCATTGGAAAACATAAGCCGAAGGTCTCCCTGCAAGACGAAAATAGCAAGCTGACAAGACGTGTTCACCGTGGTTCTCTTTCACACCCGGGTGATCGGCACCTTAGCTGCTACTCCAGTCAAGATAAATAGACTTTCTTGTGCCAAGACACACACACATACAACACTGTCACTAATTTTTGTGAGACCGCAACAATTCTAGGATCGCTCAGTATGTCCAAGAAAGCTTCTGGAGATAACTGTTTAATTCTTGCACGTTGTTGTGGGGGTGTTTCACCATTATGAGTAGGCGAATCCCAAGGTCTCTTGATAGCTGCTGTATTTCTACCACACTCGCTGTTTGAACTGGCAATATCACCAACGCCTCATCCATTTTGACCATTCATGATTTAATACAAATCCTTAGGCGGGAGTTTCAAAGAAAGAAGAGTCTCGTGTATTTCACTTCAAATCATCCTACCTTGGCCCAAACGTCAAAAAATCCTTTTTACATAATATCCGTACACATGAAAAGTCAAATTCTCTCACATTAGGTAAGGATTACCGATCATATCCATCAAAAAGATGGTAAAATTGTGAGTGCTCCCAAAAGACCGTCCTTATCGCAGTTGGCGCATGCGCGCCTCCACCAAGTCAAGTGTAATGTTTTCTCAAGTTTGATTTGCCATTTGTGCTGAAATTTTGTAAACATAACACTTACTTCAGCGCATAGATGACCTTACATTGTGAGACTGAAATGCCCCCATGACCTCTTAAATAATATCAGTCACCTCTTTGTGCCAACAGCTTCACTATTTGCAATATTAGTCTTCACACACCGCTGGAGTTCTCTTTTAAACGAAAAAGGCCAGGAACCACTTTTATCAAGATATAAGCCATTATGCCGAATGCACCGTTCAAGGTAACGCAAGGTCAAAACTAATAACACCAAGTTAAACCCCATGGGTACGTCCCTATGATAGTTTAGTAACTCTGGGCCTAGGCTCAACCATATATAAGTGAACATATTTGATCTTTCAATGTCAAAATCAACAACACCAAAAGAAACCCTATAGGTACTTTCCTACTATTGTTTAGTACTCAGCGTGGGCCTTGGATTCACCATATTGAGGCATTATCCAATATGTGAAAGGTGTTGCCATTCCTTCAGTAAAAGTGCTAATATAAACGTGTTTACTGATCAATAATTTCTACTTTGAATAATTAATTGAAACTCAAAATACTACAAGCACCACGTATTGCATAGAGTGCTGATCGAATCCAGGTACACTCCCACAAGGTTAAAGAGAACCTAGCATGTATTTAGTGAAAACTATATACAGTGAAAAACAAGAGGATGATGGTGATCCTGTGCTCTGCAGACTGGGATCTGCTTTTACAGTATTGGAACACATGGACTGCAGTCTAGATTTGTACAGCTATATACATGTATGTAGAGTGGTAGCAAAGTTTGTCCTTAAAATAATTTTTGCGGAAGGACGGACGGATGGACGGACAGACGGACGACGGACGCAAACGGACTCTATAAGCTCTGCTGATGGTAGTACATGTATCTTCAATTGACATACCTTGCTGTTTCAATGGCTGCCGGTGTACAGAGGCAGCACTCACGTACAGTCACAAAGTCTGATATCGCAAAACTTTGTCAAAAATTAATATATCCACATTATTTTCGCAAACTTTCATTGTCTAATGTTCAACTATATTTTGATAAAATTTTAAGCAATTCTATCATGTTGTTCTGGAGAAGAAGTCGAAAATAGCCTTAACACGCAAAAATTCATTAAAAAATAGGAAAAAATCGCAGCGCCACCTGGTGGCCAAAATAAGAACTAGTTGACCCCAGGTGACCCAATGTGCAATATCAAAGCAATTGGCCAGGTAGTGCTTGAGATGAAGAAATTTTATTTTCTTTAAAATAATTAATTAAAAAATTCATTAAAAATAGAAAAATTATTGCATCATCATCTCCTTCGCAAACTTGGTAGAGGTTCACCTGGGCAACATCCATGGGCAAAATTAAAACATTCCATACAACGGTTTTGAGAAGTCAAAAGGGTAAATACAATTTAGTGTAATATATGCACTGTATTGCCATATATATATATATATATATATATATATATATATATATATATATATATATATATATATATATATATATATATATATATATATATACAGCTGCAACACTTCCTTACAGATGCGAAGTTTGATATCCCATAACTTTGCCTAAAATTAACCTATCCATATTATTTTCGCAAACTTTCATTGTCTGATGTCCAACTATATTCTGATAGATTTTAAGCAATTCTGTTCAGCCGTTCTGGAGAAGTCGAAAATAGCCTTAACAGGCAATAATTCATAAGAAAAAAGGAAAAAAATCACAGAGCCACCTGGTGGCCAAAATAAGAACTTGTTGACCCCAGATGACTCTATGTGCAATATCAAAGCAATTGGCTTCGTAGTTCTTAAGATGAAGAAATTTTAATTTTTTTTTCAAAAGATAAATTAAAAAATTCATAAAAAATAGGAAAACTATTGCATCATCATCTCCTTCGCAAAGTTGGTAGAGGTCTACCTGGGGATCATCCATGTGCAAAATCAAAACATTCTATGTAGTGGTTTTTGAGAAGAAGTCGAAAATATAAAAAGTCTAACGACAGACTGACAGACGGACGGAAGGACGGATGGACAGACGGACGGACGAACGGTCAGACGGACGACGGACGCAAACGGATTCTATAAGCTCTGCTGACTGACAAGTCAGCAGAGCTAAAAAAATCATGAACAAGAGGACTGAGGAGCCCATGGTCAGCTGATCTGTGATGAACAGAGCAAAATGAAGTAGGCCCACCTTTATTAGAAATGATATTGAAACTACCATACAATAAAGAAACAGAACAAAATTGTGACTACAACGGCACTTGAACACAATTGGTAGAAATCAACCCAAGATACATGCTCACCAAGTTTAAAGTGAAACTGGCAAACGTTTTTGGAGAAAAAGTCTAATATGGGAATTCTCATAGAAATCCTGATTGGCTTGCATGGTTATCAACAGGAATGCTTGCATGAACCAAATGGTAACAGAAGTAAAAATTCTTTAAAAATTAGGGATCCAGAGGATCCGGTGACCATATTTGTTTAGCCCTTCAACAATCTACATTCCCATCAAGTGTTAAAAATGTGAGTCACAGTTTTAGAGAGGTCGTAAATTGTGAAAATATACACAAGTTCCAATTGGCCTATTTCTGTTCTTCCTCAATTTCCAAAATTTTTGAGCGGGTCATTTTTGACAAGATCCATCAGTAATTTAAGACAAAGAATCTCTATTAACCGAACCATTGTGGTTTTGGATAATGCCACGCGACTGAACTAGCTGCATATGAATTCATAGACGAGATTTTGACTGAAATGGATCAAGGAGACACACACACACACATACACACATACATACATACATACATACATACATACATACATACATACATACATACATACATACATATATTAATATATATATATATATATATATATATATATATATATATATATATATATATATATATATATATATATATATATATATATATGGATCTGTCCACGGCGTCTAATGCTCTAGATCACAAAATCTCTCTAAAGAAACTCTTCTATTATAGAACAAGGGACACCAGTCTGAAGTTGTTAAAAAGCTATCTGAACAATAAGAAATATGTAATCTTTGACGACTGGCGTGCGTAAGAATCGATTTTTAGGTCCCCTGTTGTTTATAATAGGCATCAACGACATTATAGAGGCATCAAATTTATTATATGTGCATATGACACCACATTATCCAATAGTACTGTTCATATGGTGGGTACACAGAACCCAAACAATAACATTTTTCAAATTATAAATGCCGGGCCAGACAAAGTTAACACTTGGTTTAAAAATAAACAAGTTATCTCTGAATATAACGAAAATGAAATCAGTTATTTTATCAGCCTTTTAAGAAGGTATCTATCCCATCTCTTGAAAAAGATACTATAAACCTCGTGTTAATGAGTTTCACTTCTTGGAATTAATTTCAGATCAAAATAAGAACGGGAACAAACTTAAACATAAGATTTTAACGAACGTCTCTCAGAAAGTGAGTATTTTAAATGAGCTGAAACGATTCATTTCAATTGAAATCTGATAATGCTTTATAACTAAGTAATGCTACCTCATTTGAATTATTGCATTCTTGCATGGGGACATAAACTAAAGAAACTTTCCACTCTTCCAAAACGAGCTGGTCGTGCAATAAAATTTAGTGCATTTGATGCTAGTTCAGAACCAATATTTAAACAGTTGAAAATTCTAAAACTTGAAGATATATATAAGTTTCAGCTTTTCAAATTGCATTACAAATTAACATATGATAAATTGGCAACATATTTGGACAACCTTCCGATATTTTCCAACACTATCATACATCATTACAACACGAGAAGTAGAGTAGGAACAATATATTTATAACTAGAACATCTCGTCTCTACATAGCAGTATATAAGGCATCAGCTGGGTCACCTTTTAAACGATACTACCACCATAATAAAAGCTTAGATAAATACGCACAGCATCAACGGTTTCTCAATATGTATAAAGAAATATTATCCAGACTAAGTATGACACAGAGTGTTACAAACAAAACTGTTATTCAACTGTTTGTGTTTCATCCTAATCGAATGGACTAAAATGTACGAGCTTAGTTTTAGGCATGACGTACATGCATGTGAACTTGTTATACACATTGAATATTGGTCTCATTTTATACCCTGAAATAATGGCTATGACAATAACTAGTGTGTGCCTAATTAGTATTTGTATAAATACTAAGCTGTGGGTACCTGATGTGACAACGTTCAAATGTGACCTTAACACTAGTCTCCCAAATCAATATATACATATTTTATCACAAACTAACAATATACTGCATTGTTATATGTGTATGTATGAGTATGTATATGTATATATCTGTTCAAATTGATTGATTGTATGTTTAGAGTCAATACATGATTCCTCGTTCATTGAATGCCTACTGCCTGCTTCCGGTGTCCTCAATCTAAAGTGTAGTTAATTTCCAAATATAAAATTGAAAATATAATTAAGTTAAACTAAACAAGATTTAGGCTCTTTTCTGTGTAACACTGCATCCCAGACTCTAATTCAAGTCCTATTGGGTCTTATAAAGTAAGAGCACGCTGAAAGGGTCCCCTTTCAGTTAGCGTCTGCGATACAGAGATACAGTCTCACAAAAAAAATCCCAAGGTAAAAGACCATCTTGTCTTCCTGTATGGAAACCCTTCTATTCAATTTGCAAAAATATAACCTGTCCTTTTCCAATTTTGTCATTGAAACACCAACATGTTCATATTATGTGCATGCTGCACAATGCCGACTCCCCACGAAGAAATAAACTATTCTGGTAACTGCCTGAATTTCCTGAGCGTTAGAGCATTTCATTTCTGCTTGGGGGAGGGGTGCAATACGGCATGCATACGTTAGGTGAATCAATGATATATTTACGGTTGCTGAACATTTGCTTGCTGTGCGGAGCAAGTATTGCATGCGGAAACACAGGTTGATTAATCCGTTAAGCGGGGAATTGCAATATGATTTAAAAAAACAAAACCGAAACCTCAAAAAATTCCCAAAACATAAAATAAGATACAAAACCACACACGCGCGCGCTGACAAAAACTTTAAAAAACGCTCAAAATTTCAGAGGCAAATCCACTTTCGCGATTTTGTTTGGAAAACCACTATTTTAATTTCAATGCGGGTGATACAATCCAATTAAATCATCTTTGCATCTCTTATGGCAGTTTGCTGTCATCATAAGTTTGTATTTTCAAGGTGTTGTAATGGTATGCCCCGTGGCCAGTGGGCTGCCATAAAAAATATGCATACAATGTACATACTTGTAATTGGCCCTGCCTAATTTTTTTTCTTTGCGATGCATTAGAATTGCAACCCCGCTGCAAAAAATTGAAATATCGAATTAAACATTTCACACTTCCGCTCTGAGACCTATTTGAACAACAAGTGTAGCGATTCAACAAAGCAATCTGCAATCTATGACGTCAATTGATATGGTAGTAGTAGTAGTAGTAGTAGTAGTAGTAGTAGTAGTAGTCGTAATAGTACAAAAAGTAGTAGTAGTTTATTGACCTTTGTCCAAATTTACTTACATATTTAATAAAAGAGTATAACAATATTCAGTAACGTGAACCTCAAACACGTAGAATCACTGTACAATGCTGCTATGAAAACACAACTAGGCGCACGACGTCAGACCCCAAATGAGTTATGGCTTATAGAATTAGGATACCCCCTTTGAGGGAACTAGTCAGGCAAATGCAAAGAATTTTCTTTAGAAAAATGGTGAATGAGAGACGGGGCATCCAAGATGACCCTTTCATGTTTGCTTTTGACCACACCAGAAACTGCAACAATGCTACAGGTAGATATATGAAATAGTTATTTTCAGATGGTGATTTAGAGGATGGGATGGCTGCATTAAAACAGAAATTAAAGCGAGTCAGTCTGTAAAATCAAAATCCCTGACTTACAGAAATATGAATTCTGACCTGTCAGTGCATAATGTATAGAATAAGGCCATGGGTACCTATATCCCAAAGCATATACGGGCATCTTTCTCGAGATTACGGCTATCATCTCATAGACAGAAAGTGGAGACTGGCAGATGGTCTCGAATCCCCCGGGAACAACGACTGTGTTCATGCTTGACTGGGCACATACAGAATGAAGCACACGTGCTTCAGTTATACCCACTTGATCAAGACATAAAGGACAATTTCAACAAGGAACTTAAATTTCCTGAATGTGTAATTGAAGCAAAACATAGGAGACTTATACGTGATCATGACATTATGCTGTATTTTGATAAGTAATTTATCTCATGTTTTGTATATACCTAACACAAAAATATAAAACACAAATATGGGAAATTGATCTAAATAATCAAAATATTAGAAAACGCAATTTTTGAACAAGGACGACAACTATAATGACTCAAAAAGTCTAACTGTCACCGTAGTGTGGAATGAGTTATATTGTTCCGAAAGAATGCAAAACTCTGAAGGACGAAACTACTCTCTTTGAAGTTTCTGTTTTTTAATACAAATTTTGACAGTCAATGCAAAACCCAACTGGACATTGATGCCCCTCCCTTGCATGAGTTTGCCTACTGAACTGAAGTTCGGTTACAGGACATAGCTTTTCAAGAAGTGAATGTTAGGAAAGTCTTATCCTCTCTGATAGTCAACTCAGCCTGCGGTCCCGACAGTATAGGGAATATCTTGCTCACGAACACGGCTTGCTCCATATGTCACTCCCTTACCAAAATTTTAAATTTTCCTTGAATCAAGCTTACCTTCCAAAGTCCCGGAAGCGGTCAGTTTTTTCTGGTATTTAAAAAAGTCCAACAGACAGATAATAATTACAGTCCGATATCTTTTCTTTGCAAATTCTCGAAAGTTTTTCAACGTTTAGTCTACAATGTCCTATATGAATACTTCTCTATCAACGGGCTCCTCACCTCCATAAAACAGACTTTAAAGCCGGCGACTCAACCATTAACCAACTTGCTTACTTACATCAAAGTATATACAATGGTCTTGAACTATCAAAAAAGGCCAGAGTGGTATTCCTCGATGTATCCAAGGCCTTTCATAAGGTGTGTCACCCGGCCATTTTCTTCAAACTTCGGCAACTTGGCCTACCGCAGCATCTGGTTGCCTGGATAGAAAGCTATCTGTCTAACCGACTGCAAAGAGTCGCTATTCATGGTCAGTCTTCCTCGTGGCTACCAATGGAAGCCGGTGTACCCCAAGGTTCCATTCTGGGTCTGCTTTTCTTCTTGCTTTACATTTATGATCTAGTAGACAATCTGACATGTGATGTCCGTCTGATCGCCGATGACACTTGCATTCTTAAAATAGTCACTACTCTGGTTGAGTCTTCTGGTGGCCTGAATACAGATCTTTCACTTTCAATGCTATCGAATCAGTATATCTGGTCTTTTCTACTAAGCAGGTGAACCCTTAGCATCCCCCCGTCACCCTGGATTGATCACCTATCCTGGAGACAGATACTCATACCCATCTTGGTCTTACACTTAGTCAGAATCTATCTAGGCATGCTCAAGTCACACGGATTATAAATAAAGCCAGTCAGAGAGTTTCTCTACTTCAAAACTTCAAATACAAAATTTCGCATAAAGCTCTCAACACACTCTACTGTTCCTTTGTTCACCCAATACTTGAATATGGATGCATTTTCTTTGACAGTTGTGGTCAAGGGCTGTCCCATCGGCTCGAATCGATATAATTAAGTGCCACCAAAATATGCACAGAAGCGCTCCGACACACGTCACATGTCAAGTTATTGAGTGAACTTGGCTGGTCTCCCCTTTCCAATGGACGCAAATATTTGAAGTTAACCCCTTTTTATAAGGTGTACCATGGCCTGACCCCTACCTACCTTTCTAACCTCTTACCGCAAACTCCCACTGGTCGCCCACTCCAAAAATCCTGCTCTATACGTCCAATCAACTGTAGAACTTGTTGTTTAGAACACCTATTTGTTCCGGATGCCATTAGACAATGGACCAATATTCCGGACAATGGACCGAAAGATTTTCTTACATCTGCCACACACAATTGCACCTTGGATTCTTTAAATTGATTTGCAATCTTTACAAAGTCAGCATTATCCCTTAAACTACCCGCGCTTGTTCCTACCCTACAGAAGACTTCAAACATTTCGTATTTTACTGTCCAAAGTACAACACCTTCAAAAAAACTTCAAAACTCTATAATCCCACTTATTGCTCCTGGGGTTCACTCCTGTCCTATTGTTCACGAGGCTTGTGATAGACAGGCTGAGGTTTTCCTGTTTGGCAGTAATGTCTTTTCCAGTGATCTTAACTTACAGATATGCGAAGCTTTCCAGCAACACATTATGGACTCACGACGTTTCAATGGGTAATTAACAGTGTCTGTCTGGAGGTTTTTTTGTTTTTTGTTTGGGTTTGTCTTTCCTCCGCTGATCACCAGAGTGTCCATTTGCAGCTGATTTGGTAATGTTTTGGTATCTATTGTATTGTCTTGTGTGTTATGTATATACTTGTGTATCTCTCTGTGTCCGGAGATCCCACTTTTTAGTATCATCTCCAGGTACTATAGGGTTGTCCAGTTAACATAAATATGTTTAAACTAAACTTTTTTCACTGTGCAATATTCCTTTCAATAATCTTAAGTGATGACACTCATTATAGTTGCAAGATCATATAATGTAACGGGGGAGCTTACCTGAGAACTTTAAATCAATGAAATTGAGCTTTTGGTACTTTTGGGGTGATGAAATGCTTATCTTTATCCATGACAAATAGTTTCATTGTAACATTTTTACTTCTATGCAGAACTTTAAGATGAAAAAGTGTCCCCCTGTAAGTACAAGCTTTACGGAGTCAATCAGTTAATTGGCTCTTATATGTGGTGGCCATCAATAATGATGATGTTTAGATAACCATTCAGAGTCAAAGACTCACTGGATGTGTCTTTAAAGGTGAGCGGATTATTTCACAGGTGACTGATTAGAAGCACTATATTGTTGTAAGTATGTAGGTGAAAGTTCTGACAGAGTTTAAGGGATTAGAATTTAGTCATCCTACTTAATGGCCCGAGCAGATGTCAGTTGTCAGCAAATGTCCTTGGTTATCTTTGATAGCGAATATCTCAAAAACCGATTTTTTTACAAGACTTAGTAATTTTGAGAAAGCCTCGCTCAAAACTGGATGGATGAATCTTTGTGAAATTAACGGCTGTGTGAAAAAATATATAACTTAAGTAGCCCTTTTTGTTTGGCAATATTTCCAATTTTAAATGCTTCTTTTTAAGCTCAAAAGTGGAAAAAAATCATCAATATTAATTATAGACGCTTAAAAATTCAATAACACAAAGCTATTCCTTTTAACGGAAAACAACACCAGAAAAATGGCTTCCTCAGTTATACATCACCGTAAATTTCAAGCTTTGTATGCCAAAAAATTTGTTGTGATCCTGCCTCAAAGTGTAAACCAGACCCCTTGAATACAATGCCCCTTACGTCTTACATTGTGCCACAATGTGATATGCACCCTAAGTGACAGCAGGCACCTTAACATTATTTCATCAATAAGAGCACGTACATGAAGTGGTCAATCAATACTGCAGCTGACGCATACATACATTCATATATATATATATATATATATATATATATATATATATATATATATATATATATATATATATATATATATATATATATATATATATATACATACATACATACATGCATACATACATACATACTATACTGAAAAGTTCTAAGACTAAGTGGGATATATCAATACATACACGTGTCACTAAGTCCTAATTCATTTACATATCTTAAGCTGGAGTGAGTTACGATGACTTGCTGAAAAGTGAATCACAGACTTAAGAACCGCAACTGTTGTGTGATAAGTATCTTTGTACCAAACTATTTTGTTAGCCTACCCATTGAAATCACCAGGAATGGACAAAAGTGGTTATAGGGCAGTCATCAAGTACCTGCGACTGAAAGGGCTAACTCCTTCACAGATACATGACGACATAGTCTCTACTTTAGGGGATGATGCCCCTTCTATATCCACTGGTAAGAAGTGGGCTGCGGAATTAAAGCGTGGCAGAGACACCCTGGACGGTGAAGCATCAAGGAGGGCCTACAACACCAACCATCTCCGAATACATGACCCGGGTGCATGATCATGACATTGCGATGGCTGATCAACGATTGACCACTGGACATATTGCCAGTGTTGTGGGCATTTCTCATGAGAGGGTTGAGCACATTATCACCAAGGAGTTGGCAATGACAAAAGTTTCTGCATAGTGGGTGTCAAAGCTCTTGACAGCGGATCAGAAACGTGTCAGATTCATGGCGTCCCACGACAATGCTGTTTTGTAGCAGATCCCGATGATTTTTTGGTCTGATTTGTAACCATGGATGAAAGCTAGGTTCGTCACATTAAACCAGATACAAAAATTCAGTTTAAACAATGGAAGCATCTGGGATCACCCCCCCCCCCCCCCCCAATAAAAAAGCCAAGACTGTTCCTTCTGCCGGAAAGTTGATGGTTTCTGTCTTTTGGGACTCCAAGGGTCATCTGCTGATTGACTTTCTTTAAAAAGGCCAGACTATCAATGGAAGATATTATGCAGACGTACTGAGACAACTGCGTGAAGCTACATGTATCAAAGCTAAGTGACGGGGAATTCTCACTAAAGGAGTCCTGTTTTACCAAGACAATGCTCCTGTTTGTAAACAAATCAGTAGTTGCCATTCGAGCAATCCATGATTGACCACCCCCCTTATTCACACGATTCAACCCGGTCAGCCGGTTTCCCAAATTGAAAAAAAGGAACTAGGCGGTCGCCATTTTCCTTGTAATGATGACGTCATTGTCGCTGTGAATGACTCTTTTTTTTTTAAGGGTGGCTGAAGAAAATTTTTCTTGACCGGTATCCAGGTCTTGAATCATTGCTGGCAAAAGTGTGTAAATTGGAAGTAGACTATGCAGAGAAATAAATGAAAGCCATCGACTTTTGCATTTTTCACAGCTAGGCTTCGAACTTTTCAGCCAACCCTCGTGCCATACGAAATGGGCACAATACCGTTCAGGGGATGGGGAATTTACTTCGATGGTCTGATGCCCATTAGACTGTCGTAAAAGATATGCGTAAAGTGTACATACCTGGCATTCGTTCTGCCAGCTTTTTCCATGAGCTACATTAAGACTGTACCTCCGACCCCCCTGCCCCCCACACACACAAAGTAATAATAGGGCTATTGGAGTGGTGCAGGTTCCCTGCGGTTAATTTGTTCCCTTTCATTTTTGCATTTTCTTGTTGAATGATTCTTCACACATTGCCCAATATCTCTGAACGGCGAGTGTAATTATTTAATACATATGAACGGCGAGTATAATACTTTAACACATCCATCTGTGATATGTGAAGCATTGCACGCATGTCTCATAGTTATATCAAGGAGCACTCGGTACCGGTCAGTTCACACATAATGTCTAAACATATCACACGAGTAAGTCAACTTTATCAAAGAAATACTTGCACTTAATAAAATAGTCTTTGAAGAAAAGCACAAGCTCTGTGCCCAGAAAATCCATATATTTTAGGATTTTGGACAATTCTGTTCAAGTCAGTGGAAGAACAACGTTTCATTTCAGGAAAAGAAATATACTTTCTGAAGCCGAAACATTGGCAGGATTGTATGAAGAATAATCCATTTAATAAATACACAGATGACATCAAACGTGTGTCAATTTAACGTTTACGGTGCCAATCAGAACAAACGTTGACGGTTTTCCTTGATACGTTTTGAGATGAATACTTTGATGAACGTGTAAACAGGACACACAGGGTTTTCAATATTCATAACTGTTTCCATTATGTACTCTTGACTCACTTGATTCTCTTTCATAAGTTGCGAAAGGGATGTTGCTTATTTGTTTAATGTGAGACTGTGTTCTGTCCAAAGAGACTTTCGCCATCAAGAATCGCCCAATTCGCACATTCCTAAACAATACAGAGAACAAAACGACACGAAAATAAATAGATTATGCCAAATGAGAAACAGACACTGCAATTTTTATGTGATCGAACCACATGTTGCCAAAGCTGTAATTCTTATATAAGCTCAAGTCACCGACAGGTCTATCACTCTACAGAGGGTCTATCCAGTAACGGTAAGTAAGCTTCTTCCCTGGAGAGGTCAAGTATAATTAGGCTTTCTATGATAGTTATAGGGTTATGCTTTTGGACAAACCATTGTCAGATCAATAACATTACAATATTCAGGGTGTAAATGTCATAATTTGCAATGTACAGTTAAGGGGTCTTGCAAAGTACGAAATAATGAAGTTATTATGTATTCCACTTTTGCAGTTTTGGGCATTTTGACTGTTTATCCCATCATTACTGTGGTCGTAAAATTTGTTGAAGCATGTGGTCATGTGCAGGTTCAAACAAATTGTCAGTTTTTCTCTGACGGAATAAATAATAACCAAAACCACATCGTCATTTGATGTAAAATAAATTCTAATACAAGATACAAACTATAAAATGAAGATGAGATCTCAAAGGAAGAACATCTGCCAGAGAATAAAATGAATCATGATTCAGTTTAATTGGCAATAATTGGATAATTGCTCCAGAAAAACTAGACAAGCATTTCTGTGTGATTTTTTATGACAACGCTGGCAAGCCAAACCATAACTTGATCAGCTGTACAATGTACAAAAAATGCAACGAATAATGAAATGTGGAGGATTCAATTGCCGATGAGACAGCAAAGGTATTGAAACATAGGTTTCGTTGTATTGAGAAAGTGCTGTCTATTATTTCATTGTTTCCATGCCTTGGTTAACAAAACGTAGATTCAATTACGAGATTCTGAAAGGTATGTAGCAACATCTTGATTTTCGAGTGTATGTATTTTGAGCTATGGTGACATTGTGGAAATACAGCGAAATGTACTGACGTTGGAGAACTGTCAATGCAATAATCATGAGTGAAAATGTGTGTGTGTGTGTGTGTGTGTGTGTGTGTGTGTGTGTGTTTGTGACACTGACATGCGCACACGTGTGTGTGTGAGAGAGAGAGAAAGCGAGAGATGTGTGTGTGAGAGAGAGAGAGAAAGAGAGAGATGTGTGTGTGTGTGTGAGAGAGAGAGAGAGACAGAGAGAGAGAGAGAACGAGAGAGGGGAAGAGTTCACTGGGTTTTGGCATGGCATAAAATTTGACCAACTCAGGATCCCCCACATGTTTGTCAGCAATGTTGTTCCAGTCTACTTTCAAGAATGAAAAGAACACTTCAAGGACTTGCAGGGAGTTTGTGTTGGTGAATAAACAAACCTATTTACGGTTAATGTAACGTACGTTTCGATGCCCATTTCAGGTCAAAAATGGAAGGTTTGAGACTCTGTTCACTGGCTCTGTGCCTACTTGCGCTGTTTGTTCTTCGCACCTCAGGCACAGGTGAGCAAAATATAAGCAAGAAGACGTGGACCTACATACACTGAGACGGGAGACGAGTTTTAATCATTTTATTTACTTTTCTTCAACCTACCCCAAACTAATGTTGGTGTTTTCAAGTGAAGTTGTTCATCCCGATGCCAACACACTTAAAAACTAAAAGGGGGAGAAAAGAGGTGAATGGCCTGCAAATTATATTCTGGCTGCTGTACGGCAACTAAATCAGGCCTTGCCAGATAATACTTTACAAAAACAAGTGCCTGAAAACACACTGTCGGTATTTCAACCTACACTCAAGTCATAACCATGATAACAAAACCACTGCTTTGCATGAGTGCAAAATTCTGAAAGGACATTTCAAATTTCTGGTTTCATTATGCAATGTTCCTAACACAATTTGGGTAGCAACAGTCATTCTGGTTACAAGAGTATATTATATAACCCAGGAACTGATATGACGAAATGTTAATGTTATCCATTCCACAGTGGACCGATCGACAGTGTATTTCATTAATACGATGTATAAGAAATGGCCAATATATCTGGGGGATTTTTGCAATTGATACATACATACATACATACATACATACATACATTACTGTATCTTTCTATATGCATATTATTTTAGCTGACAAAAAGGTGTGCTACTATACGAACTGGGCACAATACCGTCCAACAGATGGAAAATTTATTCCCAGAGATATCGACCCAAGCCTGTGTACCCACATAATATATGCCTTCAGTAAGCAAATAGGAAACAAACTTCTGAAAGTGGAATGGAATGACGATGCGTAAGTTTTTGACTTTTCAAAAGATAAATCGCGGTGTTGGGCTTAGGCAAGATTCCCTATATATAATGTGTTTTTTTAACACACAAAAATTGACAAAAAATACTATTGAATTAGAACAATGAATGAAAATGTGAACATTTTGGCTTTGAATCTAATAAACTGTTAAGTATGTAGTCACTTCTGTCACTTTATTTTGTGAGAGATTGATATTTATGGTCGAAGAATGTGTGTGATTAATCTGGACCAACTTCATGCGACAAAAACAAAACAAAACTGGTCCTGATTCTGTTGGTTTGGGCTTCACTTATATTACTTTAACTCGTTTCTGTGCTTCGTAAATTATTTTGTTTTGTGTTGTTTGTGTTGTAAGAGATATACATTAAACCAATAATTTTCCGTGGTCCAACCTGTACCACGGAGAGTGCCAAACTTGAGGTGCGATACCCTACACTGTGGGGAGTGCTTGTCTCATTCAGCTAGAATTCACATTTGATATGCCTTTAATCAGCAAAAAATGGAACGAAAACAGTGATACAGACAACATCTGCTTATCTTCGCAAGTTTGCTTTATTTGATCGAAGACTGTGTGGCGACTGTCGTCTCTTTTATTCTTAAGTTGTGTTATCAGTACAGCAAACAAAAAATCCTGTCTCCAAGTCACTGGCCTTTAACCATTAGGTCAGTTGAAAATTTTGTGTCTTCGTTACTGTAAATGCATTTCATTTCTTAACACATTCACGTTCCTCGTTCGCAGACAAGAAAAACTGCAACACTTCTAACTCATTTAGTTCCATGAAGTGAAATAAAACGACAGTAATATGAAGATTTGCTGAGAAGCATCATATACTGTCCTGTAAAAAAATCTGTTAATTCATTCAATCAAAAAAAAATACACACCAACATAACAAAGCCAAGACCTAATTTTCATGAATTTTATTCAGTTCAGTTTCTGATTCATTTTCTTAGAAATGATTTAAAACCACTGAAAATTTGATATTATCAAGTAAGCAAAACGTTTGATTTCGCGGTGAAAACCTTAATTTAAAGGGCTATTTAAGGAATGACAGTAGAAGCATTGTGATAGATTAATTAACATCACATATTTATCGGCATGCTCCAAATGCATACGATTACATTATCATATGTTTACTACATTTGTTTTAAATGCTTACGTATACATTCTGTCACATGTTTGCTACAACTGTTATAAATGCTTTGTATTATATCACATGTTTACTGCATCTGTTCCAAACGCCATGGTTTTCGTAACACCTAAATTGCTTTGAAATTGTGTCTAAATGGTATGGATTACTTGCTCATGTTTTTTCAGGTGAGACATAAAGATGCAACTGCAACCGAGTAAATTGGTAATGTTAGAAAACATGACCTCAAAGAGTGTACAGATTAAGACTTCAAAATTAGAATATCTGAAATACGCACTTAAAAGACGAGTCTAAGTCTAACAGATCAACACTTGTGAAACGCTGCCAATTAGTATCTGTCGATGTATATGTGTAATGTTTTACGGTGCAGTTGTTTTTGTTACAAAGGATGATCCGGAGTGTGATGCAATTAAAGGCAAAAAATAGCGGCCTCAAAGTTTTAACAGCTGTAGGCGGTTGGAATGCCGGAGTAGCGCAGTTTTCTGCAATGGTCAAATCAAGTTCATCTCGCAAGGCTTATATTCAAAGCATAATCCAATTTCTGAAAACCTACAAATTTGATGGTATCGATTTGGATTACGAATATCCAGGAAAACGCGGCAGTCCGCCACAAGATAAACAAAACTTTGTCCTTCTGGTCAAGGTAAGGTTGCAGATTTTAGGAAACACTCTCATGGTCATGTTGAAGCACTGTCAGCTCTTATTTATTTCACTTGAGGTAACCGGTAAAGTAAATAGTAATTATGATTATCAAATAAGTAGAAAAAAACATGAATGAGTGTTCTGATGGATGGGTGAATAGTAAGGGAAATGAAACCTTTGGTTGTTTGGATAATATTAATGATTGGAATACACCAAGAATATATGCTCAGACCGTAAGTAATAAAATATGTTTGATGAGAACAAATATATATCACAACTATGTAAAAATCATCTTATTGAATTGAATAAAAAAAGTGTGAACAAGTCACCCAGATTCAAACAAAGACGAAACAACAAACACAAATTAAAAAAGACAGCACAACACTTTTAAACAAGATTTATGAGTAAATGATATAAATATGAAATGTATTCATTATGACATACTGAATGGAATGTCGTTTAGGAAAATTTTTGAATTTTTGAAATTTCTTGTGTAATTCTGTTGTACCCATGTAATCCAATAATCCTTAATTGTGGAAGTTCCTGATATCACTTCATAATCTAGTAGAAAGAATCCTTTGCAGAAATTTAGATGTGATTGAAGTACAATGTTTTGTGCAAATTTATTTATATCGTTCAACACATCTTGGTGTATGAAATGTTGAATGATCAATTTTCTTAGCGTAACAACATTTATTTAATGATTCAACACAGTAGATTACATGTATTTGGAACGGTTAATTGTCCTTTTTATGATCGGAGTAAAATTGATATAACGTTCATGAAAAGTACTGCGGATATGTTTGCCCTTGTGCAGAAGTTAATCTCGTACATATTATATCTGTCGTTTCTTCAAGCACGATGACAAAAGGATTACACTTACGGCTACGACTTTGGAAAGACGTTGAAAAGAATTACACTTTCAGCTTCGACTGTGAAAAAAGGTTGAATGTTTTGTAGAAATCACTTCAAAAGAAAACATGACATAATAATAAACCAGCAAATAAGTTGTAACACGGGGTGCAAACACCTTATCTTTCTTTTAACCTTCTCACATTAGGAACTGAAAACGGAGCTTAAGCGTGGAAATTATCTTCTAACGGCGGCTGTTGGGATGGGAAAAGACACGATAGAGAAAGCATATGAAATCAAAGAACTTGGGCGGTAAGTCAAATATTACAACATTCATCAGCCTTCATAGATTCTAGATCACGTGTACTGTACTTGTTAGATTTGTGGTTGTTCAGTAAGTTTGTCTTTGCAGTTGTTTTGATATTTACATAATTTTCTGCTGATCGTGATCTTATCATGTCCCTGTGTCATATTTAGTCTAAAATGCACTCTCATATATTAATTTGTGGTGTACAAGTATATAGCCATTTGTTTCCTAAGTGGTGTCGCCAAGGCATTTCTTCGCATCGCTTTAGGCCGAAAAAATCATTTTAACTTTTGACACGCTGCTTTTATCCAAGCCCAAAGCATTAATCAACCCTCTGAAGACGTACCACATGATAATTGTTTCGTGGACATCATAATCCGTATTGAAAATTTAGAAGAACTCGTATTGTATTTCCAGGTACCTGGATTTCATTAATCTCATGACATATGATCTTCATGCACATTGGGATGGTAAGACAGGACACAATGCCCCACTGCATCCATTAAAGGGCGAAAGCGGCAACGCAGCGTACCTTAACCTGGTAAGTGTCACAGGCCAAGGAGCAGACTACTTTTTGTGTTGCTGAACCGGGCCTGACCGAGAGACAGCTCCTTGACAGACTGAATAATATGGATATATGAAAAATATATGAATACCAAGGCTAATACTGCTGTAAAAAATGGCATGATGTAGTTTTCCAAACATATTTATATTCTATGAATAATTTGAAAAAAGTTATATTCTATATTGATTCAAAGATATTTTACACCTCAAAATGTAACGGGGAACTTTATACCACACCCTGGTATTACAATGCTTAGATCTGTTAGTGAAAATATGATTGTTTTCAGGGTCGCATTTACAGCGCGTTAAAGTTGTTGTCTCACGTCTTTTGAAAGACCAAACGTGGTAATAGTATGGAGAGAAATGCTGAAGTTATACCAAATTTTGACAACTACTTACACAGTTTAACAGCAAATACAGATCGCCATGGAATTGGGTCAATGTCTTTATGACAAAATGAAGTTTATTACAAGCATTGTTTTACTGGTGGCCATGCAGTTTTATATTAGTTGATACATAAGCAAATCGATATATTTTGCAGGAGAAGGCAATAAGCCTATGGGTTGACCAAGGCGTACCAAAAAGTAAGCTTATTGTGGGAATGCCACTCTACGGTAAAACTTTCACCTTGCAAAGCGCTTCCAACAACGGTGTAGGTGCTAAGACCGTTGGGGCTGGAACTGCTGGTAAATACTCACGTGAAGCCGGCATGCTTTCATATTACGAGGTAAATAAATCACCATGAATTACCGCAGGGCCACCATAAGGGATGGGCCAAATGAGTCTTCATGAAATTTTTAAAATACCGTAAGAATATTCCACTGAGGTATGATGTATGATAACTAATTATAAATTTATAGTTATTCGGTTATGTGGTATTGTAACATTCATCAATTACATCCCTTCCCATAATTGTAAGCATCAGGTCATCAGCATGTTGACATCTACAATTTTGCTCTGATCATTTTGATATATGTTTGTAATAGAAATGTATTTACTAGTTTAAAAGTGTTTCAAATAAATTAACAAGTAGGCCGTTGAAGCTTACGAGATATATATATATATATGTAATTAATATGACTTAATGTGGATGATCCGAAAGAATGAGTGAAAAAGATATCTTTCAGGTCCTGCTATCACATAGGTCTCTGTCAGTGTGGTCGCTTCCGTCATATACTTTTAAACATGTAATTCGATACGTTTATTGGTATAGCATGTATGGCGGGGCTAGAATGTGAGTGTTAACAGTCATTGTATTGTTGGTATAATCAGGATTTTTTCCTTCCCAAGATTTGTGACAAGCTAAAGAGTGGGTTTAAAGCGAAAGTTGACCGAGACAGCGGTGTGCCCTATGCGTACAATGGAAAGCAATGGATTAGCTATGACGACCCAGCCAGTTTACGTAAAAAGGTAGACATAAAAAGATGCTCCATTGCTAATATGCTTGATTAGACCTGGTTATGTATATGTACAGAATCGTTGAAGTTGGTCGTTGTGTCACAACAATGGTTACAAATCAGCAATTCTCAACTTCATAAAGCCCCCTGAACACACTAAGTTACATATAGATTTTCCAGTGTACATAGGTAGGTTAAAAAAAACACGAAGCTAAGCCAGCTTCCTTTCTTGAAGAAAATCGAATCGGCGAAGCTCGTGCTCTTGTTGTATTAATTCTCATAAATTAAGAATCAAGACATTTTGTGAATCACATTTTTTTCTTCAGAGTTATCAAAATACTAGTGAATGTACCTTGTCCACATTTGTTATCTTTGTATGCCAATTTCCCCAGAGGAGGTTATCAGCAATTCGTGGTATTAACAGACACTCAAGTTTCTTCGATGAAGATGATCAACCTGGCGTACTATTGGTTTATGAAAACTATTGCTGGCTGCTCTACTTTAGACCATAAGCCACTTTCATTATGTTTGTAGTTTATTAATTTGTGGATCATCCAATGAACCTTTGATCACTTTGTCAAATATGGTATACTTTAGGTACAATGGATTAAGCAGAAAGGCCTAGGAGGTTGGATGGTCTGGGCCTTAGACTTTGATGACTTCACAGGAAACCACTGTAAACAAGGCAAATATCCGTTGCTCCATGCATTGTCCGACGCTTTGTGAAATGTGAAGTTGTTCCGTGCAGGTATATATCCATAAGTTATTCTATGGAAAGAAAATTTGAGGAATAAAATGATTGCAATAAATTGTATTTCTTGTATTTCAATACACGTATACCGTATTTGTAGGTTCCAACAAAGTGACTTCATTGCAAACAAATGTCCCAGAACACAATGATGATAGTGTAAATGTGTCTATCTGATCCTAAAATAATGTCAACTCAGTACCACATCACACATATGGTCCAATTTCTAGTATGGTATACCAAAACCAACCAAAGGCAATTCACCGCAATGTTCATTGCTCCCATTTTGCACAAGACGATCAATGTTAGTTTAGGGTGTGACAGATTCAGTACTCCGACAAGTGGCCAGTCCTCATACTACACTATGTCAGTCCTGTTAATGGGCCGTTTGTCTGCTATTCACTAAAAAAGTTGCATTATATGCTTCTGACTGAAGCAAAAACTTGTCATTGAAAGAAATAATGCTTTGCCTAACTAACATCGAATTATTTAGGGAGTTTTCACAGTCCGACACCATCGTGTAAGATATGCTGAAACAAAAACGATTAAGTTCATACTGATAACATGACCATGTCCTTGTGAAATCAGTTAAACTGTAGTATGACACCATTAAGTGCCAATATCTATGGCAAGCATTAACATTTTATCAGATTTTTGGATATCCAAAATTAATTTTTTGATATCCAAAATTGATTTCTTGAAATCAAAAATTGATTTCTTGAAATCAAAAATTCGTTTTTGGATATCCAAAAACTAGAAGCAAGAAAGAGGAATTCTTGATATCAATAAACCATTTTGGATATCCAAATTCAATTTTTGATGTCAACATTTTCTATTTGGATATCCAAAAATCATTTGTGGATATCAAAAAAGTCATTTTGGAGATCTAAAATTCTTTCGTTTTCACTCTGAATTATCGATAACCATAAATGATTAAGCGATATCCCAAAATCATTTTTGGATATGAATGAATCATTTATGGATATCCAAAACTCAGGGCTAAATGGTGGAAGTTGAAATTAGTTATGCTCCCTTCACGATTGTTACAGCTGATTTGTGTGTGTCCAGTTAGACTTTTCAAAACCAATGTTATATTTCTCAATTCCCAAAAAATAAAATAGAAATAAGTAAGTATATAAAAATCGTGTGTATGTTTACATATATTGACAGTTTAGCAATTTATTGGGACATATCCATCACTGAAAGCGTGTGAACCACAACTGGAACTTCCGGTTCGGGTTCGCAAGAGGTCTACCACTGCAGCCAGCATGGGCCATGACCAGCATTTCAGACACACGCATTGACTGATTGAGTTTTTGGGAGATGAAGGACCCACTACAATCGTTAGCCTCGGGATCTGTGGATGTTTACAGAGCCCATGTTTTACGGACATCATTTCTGCACAAAATATGTGGAAGGGACCGTTCATTATCACAAACAGTCATTTCCTTATTTTTGGATATCAAAAATCATTTTTGGATATCTATCAGGCGCTGTTTTGCTATTTATCTGGTATTTTTTGATATCAAAAAGTGACTTTTTGAAATCAAGAAATGACTCCTTGATACTAAGAATTACATACTACTTTTTGATATCAAGAATGCCACTTTTTGATATCAAGAATTCAAAGAAAAGTAATATAATGAACAGTTTCTTCACTGCGGAACTATTCTGAAGTTGTAAAATGGCTAAGAGCAATAATCACTTAATTGACCTACACTGGTCACCTCGGACCATAAGCTTTTTGCCCAGGGGGGTGAGCATGACTCTCGGGTAGCAGTACGGTGGTATCAATTTGGCAGTTCACCACGTGGACCAGTTCCTTCTCAAATTCATAACCTTTCTGAACACGTGGAGCAGTTTCCCCATCAAGCTTCCACTGTCCTTTATTGTTCAGAAGATGACTGCATGTCAAAAAGTCAATTCTGCATTGTCAATGTATTCATGAGTTTTGAAAACGGGGATGCGGGGGAGGGAACACTTTTTTCCTTCAACGCGATTGGGATGTTTCAATTTTACTTTACGCATGGAAAAGTTCTCAAGCAAAGGAGTGTTTGGCAGAAAATACAAATATAAATATATGGCAGGTACAATGCCACTCAACATATAATATGAGGGTGCGAGAGTGAAGCAAGTTGGTGAACCTGTAACTGTAACCACAGATGCTCAGAGATGAAATCCCACCAGCAGAAGACCATCCACCTATCGCACCACACATACTTGTAGAGGAACAAACACATCATCCTCTAACGTTGTTGACTTGTACAGGCTGTAGACCCTGTCCACGAATACAGCAATAGCAGCACTTGGCGGTGATGACAGGAGTGCTGCCGAAAGAGAGGAGACGATCCCAGCATATCAGCATACTACACAGAACTTGATATTTTAGTTGGCCAAAAAGATAAAATCTAAGAGTGAAATACGTGTGAATTGTAAGTATTTCAGTGGTATATAAAGTCTGAAATTGACAATTACTTCCTGAATTTATTATTAATTTTTTTTGTGTTTAATTATTGGTGATGTGCTATTCAACACTTTTAATTTCAGGTGGTCCGTTATTTAAGGCCATTAATCCATGGTGATACATTACTCGGGGGGGGGGGGGAGGGGGGCATTGCCTTCATGATTAAAAGACCATGCTGATGAAACACATCCTCTATCAAAACTTCTATTTGATAGAGATATACATTTTCCACAAAACAAATACACAATACATATGCTAGTGACATTGTAGTCAATATTTAGTTTGTGTAAGTTCACTAATAGTAAAATCTTACCTCACAGGTTCACAACCATTTGACTCAATCCAACAAGAATCAAATGAAAGCAAAGTGAAACAGAGTCAAGTCATTAAATGATAACCAAAATAAATCTGTTGTAAAATTCCTTGGTGTATTTGTAAAGATAAATGTTGCAATGATCCACTGACAGTTGGATGTGATAGGTGGTTTCACTGGCCGTTGGCCATGTTGAATGGGGTTGTAATGTAAACATAGTATAAGAGTACAATTAAATAAATAACCAATAACATGGTTAGTTGTATGTGGGTGTATATTTAATGCCAATTCAGCTCTTTTTCATGTTGTTCTTCTTCGATTCTATGAATATAATTCTTTACAATGCGACTCCAATGACACCTGATAACAGACTCAGACGGCTACCCCTTTTTTGTCTGAGTCTGTCATCAGGCATATCCATTGTTGTTTAAAGGGCATTGTTAATCTGATGTCTTGCCTAGTCCAAAATAAATGGGCCCAAAATTTATATTCAAAATAATATTTTGCTATAAGTAAGTCTAAGATATATGAGTATAATATATTAGGGCATAATAATACACTTCTAATTGTTGGTGTCACTGCTGGGCTGGTAGTACTCTCACTGGTTTTTTGTCTGAGTCTGTCATCAGGCTGTCATGTGTGACACATGTGGCCCAGGAAAAAGTAATGCAAAGAAAAGAAAAAAAAAGAAAAAATAGATGAGATGGAGGAAACCATGGTTATCCTAATCAGCTCGTGCTGCCATGTTTCCAGGACCAGAGCCGAGGCAAAGTCCCCTACACACTCTCTCACAGCTGTTGTTGGCCCCTGGCCCTAGATATATCCCCCAACACTCATCGTTTGTAGTCCCCCCCCCCCCCCAATAAAAAGACAGAAAAACCTTCCCTCATACACCCTATCCCCACCTCTAAGGCTCAGGCATTTCCCATGGGGCAATTCTGTCTGTGATTTTATTCCATCCTAACTCTCCTAAAACTGCTTCTGTTGCTGCACATGGTGGTGGTCCCAGTATCCATTTCCCCATCTCATTCTGTGCTTTCTCCGTTCCCTGGATATCTCCCTCACTTATTTAAATCACATGTAAGCCATATATCATCCTTGGTATTGCAACTCTATCCCATAATACCCTTGCTGTGTATGCTCTGTTGAAACTGTTCAGTGCAGTTGCTTTAATCATTCCTTTTGTACGATTGACTTTCTGTTTAATCTTCTCCACCAGATAGCTGAATATGCCTTTACCTGTTGTTTTTGTCTTAACACCTAGGTATTCATACACATCAACCTCCCCAATTTCAATTAACTGTTCCCTACCTTCTGGAATATGGAACTGCCCAATTCTCCATTTTTTATTCCCATCTGGTTTCTTCCCAAGAGTCATCACTTTACTTTTATCCTTGCTAAATTCTTTCCTCCATTTATTCTCATATTCCCCAGCTATGTTCAGCATCTCTTGCAGTTCTTTCTGGGACTGTCATGAGTACAATGTCATCTGCAAAAAATAGGCCTGAGATTTTCATGTCGCATACCTTGATTCCCTTATTACACTTCATTAACTGGTCCCCCAACTCCTTAATATACAGGGCAAACAAAATAGGGGACAGTACACATCGCTACTTTAGACCTATATCCAGGCGTACATTCTATACTTCTACCTTTCCTTATGAGAACAGTCTACATCTTTATACAATGCTTTCAGAATTCCTAGAAAGTTCCTACTAAATCCTAATCCACTTAGTTTTTTCCACCATCTCTCCATACCCTGTCACAAGCTTTCCTCACATCTAAAAAACCCATGAAGACTTCCTTCCGCTTCTGCCTTACCAATTCTAACACCTGGGTCAATGTGAAGAGGTGATCACTTACCCTTCTGCCTGGTCTTAACCCATTCTTAATTTCTTCCAGAAGTCCAAGCCTTTGGACTATACTACTTAGTCTCCTGTACATTATCCTACTGAATATTTTTCCCACATTTGATGAAATGGCAATGCCCCTACACTGATCCAATTGGCCTCCTGGGCCCTTCTTTGGAATATATGAAATCCTAAGTTTAATCCATTCATTTGGTACTTGTTTTTTCACAATAACACTATTGAACAGCAACTGTAAACTATCCTCAATTCTTCTGGCCCTCTCTTTATGAATTCTGACAGTATGTCATCTGGTCCTGGAGCTTTGCGTAATGGCATCTGCTCAATTGCTATTTCAACTTCTAAACTTCTGAGTCTGCCACACACCTCGGGATCCCATTGATCCTGTGTGTATTCTCCTTGACACCCTGGTACTGTTCCCTGACCCCAGTGCGGATTATTAACTTCTTGCCAAGGCTCCCTTAAAGCTTCCTGTAATTATTCTTTGTTATCTGTTCTTTTTCTTCTATGTGTGATTTCCGGTGCTTTATTCCGTTTTTGTCGATTAACCTATTTTCAAAAGATGGTTGACCCTTTTCCCCCATTCTCCATTATTTTCTTTGTCATTCTTTCATTATTACTGGCTCTCCTTTCTGCTTTCATCTCTGCTACGTTCCTTCTACATTCCATATACTGTCTCTTGACTTCTTCTGTCAGACCTTCTGGGTATTTGTTTTTCCTGGCCAATCTCCATGCTCTATTTTTAGCCCCTCTTTCTTTTTATGGCTCTTTTCAACTCTGGGTCTATTCTATACCCTAGACTTCCAACCAAAACTTTCTACCTATCTTTTCCTGTACTACCTTAAGAATCCTTCTGATTAGATCCCCATTCATTCCTGTACTTCCCCTTCAGTCTCCCATCTATTTTTCCATTCCTGCAATTCCAATTTTAGGCTTTCTTGATACTCTGTCCAGTCTGTTTCTTCCTTTATATTCCACACCCATTTACCCCCCCCCCCTTCTTCTTTGACACTGTATATTAATTGAGACTATCATCCAGTTATGGTCACTGCATATATCCAATCTACCTTCCTCATCTATTTCGCATCCTTGTGTCATTTGAAATACCTCACTGTCTACTAGAATATAGTCAATTATTGTCCTCCCATGTCCACTTTCCTTTGCATTGTACATCCCTATTAACTATCCTCAGACCAAATTCCCTTGTGAAGTTCAGTAACCTGGTTCCATTTCCATTGATTCCACTATCCCCTCCCTCAATACCACTCGTTCCATTTCCTATGTGTCCATTAAAATCCCCAGCTATAATAATCCGGTAGCCCTGCTGCCGAATATCACTAATCATCATTCTCATCCTATCAAATATTTAGTCATTCTATTCATTAGGTAACCCCTCACGACCCACATACACTACACCTATCGCTACTTTATTTCCATTTGACTCCATTCCTATCCATGGTGAGGCTGTAATTACATTATATTTAGTCCAAAATAAATGTTCCCAAAATTTAAATTCAAAAGGATATTTTGGTATTAGTAAGTCTATGAGTTAAGTATAATATATTAGGGCGCAATGATAAACTTCTAATTGTTGGTGTTACTGCTAGGCTGGTGCTACTCTCACTGGCTTTTGTATCGCATGTTGTATCTTAATAAATGATAAATGGCAGATAGACTTGTGGAACTGTAATATACGTGTGTAAAATTTATACATTCTAGATTTTCATTTCAAACTGAGTTCATAAGCATGTTCTTGTTTCAATGGTCACATATTAAAAGTGTCATCAACTACATCTGTGTTCCATGCTACATGGCTTACTGTTTCTTCAAAGTTCTTTCCGTTTTTTTTTGTTTTTTTTTTTGTTTTGTTTTGTTTTTGTCTTGTTTATCATGTGTGTGTGCTGTGGCACATAACGTATCTTTATTTATTTATTTATTTATTTATTTATTCATTCATTCATTCATTCATTCATTCATTCATTCATTCATTCATTCATTCATTCATTCATTTATTTATTCATTCATTCATTTATTTATTTATTTATTTATTTATTTATCTCTCTACCTATTTAAGCCAGCCCTTTGTGCATGTAAAAATGTCAAAGATTGTTTGGTAACATACATAGTAGGGAAGCCCGATTTTGGAATATTCAATATGTACAAAATTATGAAAATTAGGGCCATTACCTGTCGTATTTGTATGCTCGGTAGAATACAGACAGCAGTATAACCAACCTCTATAAGTTAACATGTTACATATTGAGCTGTTAAATTTGGATTTTGTGCCAAAATTAGTGAAATGTGAATTAAATTCCCTTCTGGGTTTAGTAATTATCTGATTATTACATTTCAATCGGCACTTTTTCAAAGAAGTGTTATGTTACCTGTTATGTTATGAATAACTTTCTAAGTTTTAGAAAATATGAGTCATTCTAGACATAATGCTCATACAGGGGAGGTATTCTTGGTGCCAACCTAGACATATTGTCTTTCCTCGAGTTCCATGGCACCCAAATTTGTCCAAAGTTTTTCTCACACACTATTATTCCCAAAACCACCAAACTTGCCATCGTGACTGACCTACCAATGAAATTTTGCCATTTGGTTTGGAATAGTTATGACCTCTAAAGTTCTGCAAATAAAGGGCAATTAAAATTTTCAGAGCTCCATATCATCCAAACTATTGTAGATAGACACAAAGTCTTAACTTACATGTATAGGTTTGAGACATCTGGCAAATCCAATAGCATGCAAACAAAAGTTGGTGAATTTTAATGTTTGCTAAATTCAGTGAATTTCCCAACCATACACAAGTATCCAGGGCTTCTACTGCTGCATAGCCCTTCATGGTGCCAGGCAACCATTTTGGGTTTATAATGAATGAGCTTGAACCTGTTCCATAGCCAGCCTTCTAGCCATGCATGCAAGGCATATGATTTGTGAAGGTTTTGGTCTCTTATAACAAATTGGGAGGGGGGGGGCATTCCCAAGAACTTTGTAATGAGGTTCTCAATAAAATACAAAGAATCCATTTCTGTTCATGCCGGAACAGATTTGCTGAATGCTGCCATATGTACCAGGCAGCCTATGGTTCCCACTAGTGCTGGACAGAGCAGTCGCTGCACCATGACTGACACTGGTGTCCCAACTGGTCTGTTTTTTGTCTGAGGCTATGAGTCTGCTGGGCTTATCAGTTCCAAGGTGCACAGCCGGTTGGACTTCCATGTCTTTATTTTCTTGTTACCAGTGAAGCCTGTTGTTCATAGCCAAAACAAGGAATACTCTGACAGTATATTGCTTGTATCAGTTCAAAAGTAAATGTATTCATGTAGTTTCCTGTAAGGTATGTCTGTGAAAATTTGTTTTCGTAATAAAGGAAGCATGGAGACAGTTCTGTATTGCATGTATACACATCCCCCTTGATTTATAATATATATACACTATCCATGTATATGTGTATGTATGATGACGTACATGTACATGCAAATATTATCATCCATACTGCCCAGAAAGGCCAACCGTCTCGGAAGTGGGCACTTTTCTGTGGTACCAAGGGTGCCCACTGTAGAGAGGTTTTACGGTATAAGTAAACACTGGTATTGTGTATCTGACAAATTATGTCTGGGTTGGCACCTAGCTCCAAAGGACCTCCCCACGCTCTGTAAGCTTGCAAGCTTACAGAGTGTGAGGAGGTCCCTTTGGGGCTAGGTTGGCACCCAGACATTTTGTTTTTTCTTTCTTTCTTTTTTTTTTTACGACCAAGCGGGCATGCAGTTTTTCTCAGACACTATTATTCAGAAAACCACCAAACTTGCCATGGTGACTGACCTAACAAGTGAAATTGTACATTTCATTCGAAATAGTCATGATGTTTAAAATTATGTAAGTCAGGGGCAATTAAAATTTTAAAAGCTCCATATCTTCCAACCTATTGCAGACAGACACAAAATTCCATTGTGCATACACAAGTTTGTGACACGTGCCAATATAATGGACAGTATATCAAAGTTGTAAAATTTCAAATTATACTAATTAGGAGCATTGAGAAATTTAAAAATTGAGTATCTCCAAAACTATTGTAGATAGAGATGCCATTCCAACTTAATTTATCAGTTTGTGGTAAAGCCGCATCGAATAAACCATGAACAAAAATTAATTTTTAAAAACTAAGTGGTTTTGCAGGATTTAAATGTTGAATAGCTTGAAACCTATTATACACACAATTGCCATTCCAATTCCAAATTGTAGGAATGTGACATAGCCACATATAATGAGCCTGAATCCAAAATTGTACAATTTTAATGTAGGCAAATTAGGCAAATACATTTTTAATTGAATGCAAATAAGGGAAATACATAAAATTAAAATGTTGAGTATCTTCAAAACTATTATAGATATTGGTTTCATTCAACTTCGGTTTTAAAGTTTGTGACATGGCCACATCCAATAAATCAGGAACAAGAGTTGTGGCATTTTAAGTTATGCAACTTAAGCTAATACAGAAAATTTAGAATATTTTGAACAATGGCAAAGTTTAACATTTCAAACTGTTCTTGTTTTAAAGGCACCCAGACAGATTTGCTGTGGAGTAAATCTTCTTTTCTAGTTCTTTCTTCTTCACGACCAAATTTGTGCGAAGTTTTTCTCGCACTCTATTATCCTGAAAACCACCAAACGTGCCAGATCGACTGACCCACCCGTGAAATTTTGCACCTGGTTTGGATTAGTCATGATGTTCAAAATTATACAAATTAGGGGGAATTAAAATTTTGAAAGCTCCACATCTTCCACACTATGGTAGATAGACACAAAATTTCAAAGTGCATGTATAGGTTTGTGACACTTGCCAATATAATTGACAGTAACTGATAGATATAGAATTTCAAATTATGCTAATTAAGGGCATTCAAAAAGTTTAAAGTTGAATATCTTCAAAAATATTATAGATAGTGATACCATTCCACTTTCAATTTTTATGTTTAGACGCAAAGGTGCATCCAATAAACCATAAACCAAAGCTGTAGGATTTTTATTTATGCTAATTAGGTGAATATGCAAAATTACATCTTGAAAAGCTTCAAAACTATTATAGATGGAGGTGCAATTCCTACTTAGGTAGAGGTTTGTGACAAAGGGCCATCCAATGAACTCTGCACCAAAGTTGTAGGATTTTAATTTGTGTGAATTAGGTGAATGCATGAAATTTAAACCTTGAATAGCTTCAAAACTATTATAGATAGAAGTGCTATTCGAACTTCAATTTATGAATTTGTGACAAAGCCACATCCAATGAACCATAAACAAGGTTGTAGGATTTTAATTCATGTAAACAAGGTGAATACACAATATCTAAATCTTGAATAACTTCAATACTATAAAACATAAAAGTACCATTCCAACTTCAATTTGTAGGTTTGTGACATAACCGTATCCAATTAACCGTGCATCAAAGTTGCACGCTTTTAATTTATGCAAATTTGGCATATACACAAAATTAAAATCTTGAATAGCTTCAAAACTACTGTAGTAGTGATGTCATTCAAACTTAAGTTTAAAAGTTTGTGACATTGCCACACACACTGAACCAAGAACCAAAGTTATATAAGTTCTAGCATTTTACTTAATGCAAATTAGGCTAATACACAAAATGTAGATTATGTTGGACAATGGCAAGGTGTAGCCTTTCAACTTGTTCGCATTTTGAAGGCCCAGAAAAATTTTGCTGTGAAGCAAATCTTTTTTTCTTGTTTTGTTTTGTTTTGTTGTGTTTTGTTTCTCCAACATCATTCTTAATTTCATGGTTATTTTGACTTTCACAAGTACCTTGTTTGTATTGGTTTTATGTGACATATCTATATTGTCTATTTTATTTAAAATATATAGAATGCAGATGAGGGTTTCATAAACTCAGTATTAATTAGAATTGCAAATACTGTAGAAACATTTGTTGAGAACAAATATTTTCGATTGAGGTATATATGGACTACCCTTCGCAGTCCGTGTTTATGAGTGTGCTTGGTTGTAGCTTATGGAATGGACATGAAAATATGAATGGGTGAAAGGGTCAAAAATTGCATCTTACCATATATATATATATATATATATATATATATATATATATATATATATATATATATATATATATATATATACACATATATATATATATATGTATATATATATATATATATAGTGTGTGTGTGTGTGTGTGTGTGTGTGTGTGTGTGTGTGTGTGTGTGTATATTTATATGCGTGGGAGAAATGGAAGAAAGCAGTAAGAAAATGCTGATATATCTATGACATTTAACCATGTATGGCAATTGTAGTTATCCTAAGTATATTGGTCAGAAATTGACAAACGTCGTGGATAATAAAAAAGCTGGATGATTATTTGTTAGATAATGGAATCGTTCGGGAAAAGTAGCCGTATCCGAGTCTACATCACGTAACATCATGTGACTGTTGTTGTACTCTCAACAGAACACAGAAGAAACCCCAGTTAAATGTGTAGTCTTGGATGCGCAATAGGAACTTCCGGTTCGAGGTCGTCAATCGTGGCCAATAGGATTTATGCATATTAACTGGGATCCTGTGCTGCCAACTAGGCTGCAGCACGGAACTTGACAGGCAGGAGGGAACATTCATGCATTAAGCACAGCCGTATGAGCTTCTGCAATAAAAGGAGAAACCTGGTGAAGCAAAACATTAAGAAAAGTCATTCACTAAGTTTTAAAACATACAAGATGCTTAACACATTCAGAAAATATTTTTGGTAGAAAAAAAGCTATTTCTGGATGGTAAAATAACTTATCTTGTAAAAATGCCCTGATCATGGCGGAGGCATCGAACTGTTTCCTAGCAACTGTGGGGACCAGTCCAGGTCTGCAGTTAATATAGTTTAATATGAATAGCTCCTATTAGCTAACCGTTGCGTGGCGAGAGGACACGCTTTCTACAGCTCTACCAATAAGCAGAGAAAGGGGGCGAGCTCACATGTGTATGATTGATAAATTCATCTAAGACTGCCGGTGGTTAGCTAACACGACACTTGAAACAACACTCTTGCTGTCACAGCATCTCAGAACTACCCTTCTACAATTGACCATTCTATACATTTAAGTAAATCATCCTTGCCAACGTCAGTGGCCTCAAGCCCTGATGCCATATTATTTGAAGAGGATGCATTGATAATCCAGCACCGAGAATGTTAGAAAATATTGCTGTAATCATTATTAGGAGTACGGTAGTGGTAGTAGTATTAGTAGTATTAAAAGCATCAAGTCTCATTCTATAGGTTTTTCTCTGTGTAACTGTTAGAGTTTTTTATGTGAATTTCTATACATTCATTGTGTAATCGATGCTCTGGAAATACTTAAGGGAGCATTCACCAATTCAAACAAGGAGCTATGGACTTTTTGATATCAAGAAATCGAGTTTTAGATATCGAAAGGTCGATTTCTTGATATCAAAAAGCTGCATTCTTGATATCAAGAAGTCGACTTTGATATCAAAAATTGGACTTCCTGATATCAAAAAGTCTACTTCTTTGATATCAAAAAGTTGACATTTTGATATCAAAAAGTCACTTTTTGACATCAAGAAATGTTGTTTACATAGCAAAACTGCACCCCATAGATATCCACAATTCAAGTCTTGACCTCCAAAAAGCAGATCTGTTCCTGCATAAACAGAAATAGATTCTCTGTATTTTAATAAGAACCGCATTACACAGATGTTGGGAATGCCCCAAATTTGCTACAAGACTCATACCTACCAAATCATACACCTAGCTTGCATAGCTAGGAAGCTGCCTATGAAACAGGTTGAAATTCATTTATTATGAACGCAAAGTGGTTGCCTAGCACCATGAAGGTCTATGTAGCAGTAGAATGGATACTTGTGTATTGTTGGGAAAATCAGTGAATTTAACATACATTAAAATTCACCAACTTTTGTTTGCATGCAATTGGATTTGCCAGATGTCACATACCTACACCGGTAATTTAAAACTTTGTGTCTATCTACAATAGTTTGGATGATATGGAACTTTAAAAGTTTCCATTGCCTTTTATTTGCAAAATTTTAAAGGTCATAACTATTCCAAACCAAATAGCAAAATTTAATCGGTAGGTCAGTCCCCATGACAAGTTTGGTGGTTTTGGGAATAACAGTGTCTGAGAAAAACGTCGGACAAATTTGGGTGCCATGGACCTTCAGGAAAAACAAGATGTCTAGGTTGGCACCCAGATATAAAGAAAGAAGGAAAGAAAAGAAAGGATTCTTGAAAAAACAAAATGTCTGTGTTGGCAGCCAGACATAAAAATGCATACACATAAATTACACCAGAAAATTTAATTTTCAGGGATTATCTATTTCGGGGTATTAGTACAAATTTTTTAATTTCCTTTGAAAAAAAAGTGAAAGGTTTTTTTTGCGAAGTAATTGGCATTTTATTCCATATTTGTGGTGATAAATTGGAAATTAAGATTAATTTGGAATGTAGATTTTAAAAAAGTGTAATTTTTTTAAGTTGTCGTGTATTGTGTGAATGAAACTCCGCATTCCCGTTGAATACATTCTAATGATTACTGGTGTAAGATTTTGTTGAATCTTGTTCATAAAAAATTGTTAAATATTTCCTCCTTGTTTCAAATTTTATAATTTTTTTAGTTTTTGAATACCTCCCCTGTATGACCATTATGTCTAGAATGACTCATATTTTCTAAAACTAAGAAAGTGATTCATAACATAATGAGTAACATTGCACTTCTTTGCAAAAGTGCAGATTCAAAGGTAACTAGAGCAGGCTGATTTTCCGACAGAAAATCAAATGTCTCCCCGTGCACCCTTACTATTGTCACCCTTATTTTTATAAATAGGCATACGGATTCCAATGATCTACAGATATGGTGAAGGTACATTCTTATTGACATTTCAAAATCTAAGCAAAGATTATCCATGTAGAAGCACAAGCACACTCTTATTGAGGCTCATTGTCCCAGCAAATTTTCACTGAAATATATTTCCACCAAGTATATCTGCAATCCACAAATCCTTCCACTTATATTGCCTCCTAAGAAGACCAAGCTCCATGTTATCTCTTCTGCGCAGTAGAGAGATAACATGGAGCTTGGTCTGCTTAGCAGGTAACCACTTATAGTGTCAGGAATGATTTAGAGGAATTGCATATGTTACCTTGAAACATGGGTCAAGGTCACTCACCTACAATCTTAACCTTTTTCTTATATTTGTACATAATAATAGAAAACTTCTTCCTCCTAAGACATATTCTTATGACATCACATTTGTGACTATTTTCAAGGAAATGTCCATGTAAGCTTGAAAAATAGGCCAAGGTCACACATCTACAGATATATAAGGACACAATTTGAAGTGCTACCTTTTAAAAAGATATTCTTGAATTATCGCTTCTGCAGCTTCAAGGAAGTGATGTGACCTTGAAAATAGGTCAAGGTCACCCTGTTATACTGCCAACCTAGTTCGTACTATGGTACATGATCATGCAAAATTTCCGCCTCCTAAGTCAAATCATTGTGAAGATATCACGTCTGCATGGATTTAAGATGAAATGCTTGTGTAACTGTTAACAATAAGCCAAGGTCAAACATCTGCAATCACAAGCAAGTTCTCACAAGTCTTTCATACAAACATAATCACACAAAATTTCAATCTCTCTAAGTCAAATCTTTCACCAGTGTGTCTGTAATCATTTTAAAAAAGTGGCCTTGTGACCTTGAAAAAGGTCAAGGTCACCCATCTACAATCCCAAGCAAGGTTTTATACAGGAACAACTTTATAAAAAATTTCAACTTCCCAAGTCAAATATTTCTTGAGTTATCGATTTGACATGTCATGCCCATGTGACCTTGAAAAATGGGTCAAGGTCACCGATCTGCAATCAAAAGTAAGGTCCTATATAAATTTCAACTTCCCGAGTCAAATCTTTCGTGAGTTATCATATCCACGTTGATTTTTACGAAATGCCTACGTGACCTTGAGAAATAGGCCAAGAACATACATCTGCAGTCAAAAGCAAGGTCTTACAAAAGTCTTACGTAGAAACATAATGACACAAAATGTCAATCTCTTTAAGACAAATCTTTCTCGAGTGCATCTGCAATGATTTTCAAAAAGTGGCGAAGTGACCTTGAAAATAGGTTAAGGTCTTTCATCGACAATCCCATCCTAATAATTAGGATTAATGGCCTTAAATAACGGACCACCTGAAATTAAAAGTGTTGAATAGCGCATCACCAGCAATTAAACACGTGAAGAAAAAAATTAATGATAAATTCAGGAAGTAATTGTCAATTTCAGACTTTATATACCACTAAAAATACTTTTGTTTTTGGCCAATTGAACATATTTACTTCTATGTAGTATGTTTGGTGGGGGGGGGGGTGGACAATAGTACGAGTTGGAAGCGGTGACGTAGTACTCAGTCCACTGGCATGTTCCTTTGATGCTTTCTTTTATTAAATTTCCGAATTTTCTGGAATATTCTAAAGCATGCTCAACATCACGGTTTTTGATGTGGTGAAGTGCATGAAGGTTTTCCGTTAGGAATGTCTGTTATAGGACACGAGAGGTTAATGCCACAAAAAAAAGTAACCAGTTTGAGTCACCGAGCATCCCGGCTAGATATTGCCAGGGCATTTGGTGCAAGTTGCAGGCGTGAAACAGAGCTGACCCCCGTGTTGTCATGTTGGGCTAGCCTTACGTCAACACTGTCATATCTATCAGGGGTCTGCCGTATTTCCTTTGAACCAAATTTTAGTTGCCTAGATCGTAGTTTATCGTGCTTCGCAGTCAATTAAGCGAAGTAAATCGCCGATTGCGTGGAATTTAAATGGCATTTTCACACATCACCAAGAAATCCGCTAAGGTGAATACATATATTAAGGAATGCTGATTGAGCGTAACCTAAAACTGAAACATCCAAATTGAAGGAAAAAAGTATTCCTTTCCCCCACCCCACCCCACCTCCTTTTTTAAAACTCATGAATACCTTGACAGTGCAAAATTGACATTTTGACATGCAGTCATATGCTTAACATTAAAGGCCTGTGGAAGCTTAATGAGGAAACTACTGAACATGTTCAGAAAGGTATGAATTTGAGAAGGAACTGGTTCACGTGGTGAACTCCCCGATTGAAACCACCGTATTATTACCCCAGAGCCATACTCTCTCGCCTGCGCAAAGACTTCCCGTCCGAAGTGCCCAGTGTAGGTCAATTATGTGATTATTGCTTTCAGCAATTTTTTACAACTTTAGAATAGTTCCGCAGTGAAGGAACTGTTTATTGTATTACTTTTCTTTGAATCCTTGATATCAAAAAGTCGCATTCTTGATATCAAAAAGTAGTTTGTAATTTTTGATGTCAAGAAGTCATTTCTTCAAATCTAAAAGTCAACTTCTTCATATCAAAAAGAGACTTCCTGATGCCAAGAATTCGAATTTTTGATATCAAGAAGTGTAACGCATTTCTTGATATCAAGAAGCCTACTTCTTGATACCAAAAAGTTTTGATATCGAATTCGACTTCTTGATATTCGATTTTTTGATATCAAGGATGACTTCTTGATATCAAGAGTTACTTTTTGATATCAAGAAATAACTGCTTGATATCAGGAAGTCACCTTTTTATATATAGAAATACTGGATAAATAGCAAAACGGGGCCTGACAGATATCCAAAAATGATTTTTGGATATCCAACCATAAGGAAATGACCGCTTGTGATAATGAACGGTCCCTTTTGTATGTTTTGTGTTGAAATGTTGTCCATGAAACATAGCTATGATGACATCCACAAGGCTAAAAATTGTAGTGGGCCCATCATCTCCCAAAGACTGAATCAGTCAACTGGTCTGAAATGCTGATTATGGCCCATGCTGGCTGCAGTAGTAGATCTAGCGGAAACCGGAACCGGACGTTCGAGTTGCGGTTTACATGCTTTCAATGAAGGAGAATGTCCCAATAAATTGCTAAACTGTCCATACTTGTAAACATACACACGATTTTCATGTACCAAATTGTATTCCTTTTATTTCATTTTTTTTTATTTTTTGAATTGAGAAATATAACATTGGTTTTGGAAAGATTAACTGGACACACACCAATCAACTGTCACAATCGTAAAGGGACCATAACTTATTTCAACTTTCACCGTTTATTGTCCCTGAATTTTGGATATCCATAAATGATTCATTGATATCCAAAAATGATTTTGGGATATCAATAAATCATTTATGGATGTCGATAATTCAGAGTGAAAACGAAAGACCAAAATGAATTTTTTGATATACAAAAATAATATTTTGATATCAAATGTTTGGATATCCAAAATGGTTTATTGGTATCAAGAATTCCTCTTTCTTGCTACTTGATTTTGGATATCCAAAAACGCATTTTTTATATCAAGAAATCAATTTTGGATATCTATAAATCTGATAAAATGTTAATGCTTGTTATAGATATTGACCCTTAATGATCTCATACTACAGTTTAACTGATTTCACAAGGACATGGTCATGTTATCAGTATGAACTTAATCGTTTCTGTTTCGGTATTATCTTACGATGTTGGACTGTGAAAACTGTTACGTGGACATTTTGAATGAATTTGTAACTCTCATATGATTTTTTTTATTGTCATCGTTACGTCATTGTCACTACGTTTTGTTTATTTTTTCAGCATCATCATCTTCAGTGTCATATTGATTCCTATGAGTGATGAATACCTAAATATTTCGATGTTAGGCAAAGCATTATTTCTTTCAATGGCAGGTTTTTGCCTCAGTCAAAAACCCATGGAGTCAATGTGCTTTTGTCTGAGATTACACTGACAGGCATATCGGTACTTTAATAAAGGAGATTTCAACCAAGGATTGCAATCTTATATACTAAGATAAAATGCAACCGTTGTAGTGAATAGCATACAAACGGCCTATTAATAAGACTGACATATCGTAGTATGAGGACTGACCATTTGTTGGAGTGCTGAATCTGTCACACCCTAAACTAAAATTGATCGCCTTTTGCAAAATAGGAGCAATGAACATTGTGGTGAATTGCCTTTTGTTGGTTTTGGCACAACATACTTGAAATTGGACCATATCTGTGATGTGGTACTGAGTTAACATTATTTGGGGATCAGATAGACACATTTACACTATCATCATTGTGTTCTGGGACATTTGTTTGCAATGAAGTCACTTTGTTGGAACCTACAAATACGGTATACGTGTATTGAAATACAAGGAATACAATTTATTGCAATCATTTTATTCCTCAAATTTTCTTTCCATACAATAAATTATGGATATATACCTACACGGAACAACTTCACATTTCACAGAGCGTCGGCCAATGCATGGAGCAACGGTTATTTGCTGTTACAGTGGTTTCCTGTGACGTCATCGAGGTCAAAGGCCCAGACCATCCAACCTCCTAAACCTTTCTGCTTAAGCCATTGTACCTAAAATATATCACATTTGACAAAGTGATCAAAGGTTCATTGGATGATCCACAAATTAATAAACTTTAACATCATGAAAGTGGCTTATGGTCTAAAGTAGAGCAGCCAGCAAAAGTTTTCATAAACCAATAGTACACCAGGTTGATCTTCTTCATCGAAGAGTCTTAAGTGTCTATTAATACCACGAATTGCTGATAACCTCCCTTGGGGAAATTGGTATACAAAGATAACAAATATGGACAAGGTACATTCACTAGTATTTCAATAACTCTGAAGAAAAAATGTGATTCACAAATTGTCTTGATTCTTAACGTATGAGAATTTACACAAGAGCACGAGCTTTGCCGATTCCATTTTCTTCCAGTAAGGAGTTTTACCTAGCTGTTAAGCTGACTTGGCTTCGTGTTTCTTTTTAACCTACCTATGTACACTGGAAAATATATATGTAACTTATAGTGTCTTCATTGGGTTTATGAAGTTGAGAATTGCTGATTTGTAACCATTGGTGTGACACAACGACCAACTTCACCGATTCTCTACGTACACATGGGCAGGTCTTATCAAGCATATTGGCAATGGAGCATCTTTTTATGTCTACCTTTTTTCGTAAACTGGCTGGATCGTCATAGCTAATCCATTGCTTTCCATTGTACGCATAGGGCACACCGCTGTCTCGGTCAACTTTCGCTTTAAACCCACCTTTTAGCTTGTCACAAATCTTGGGAAGGAAAAACAATCCTGATTGTAGCAACAGTACAGTGACTGTTAACACTCACATTCTAGCACTGCCATACACGGTATACCAATAAACGTATCGAATTACATGTTTAAAAGTATATGTCGGAAGCGGGCACACTGACAGAGACCAATGTGATAGCAGGACCTGAAAGATATTTTTCGCTCATTCTTTCGGATCATCTCCTTCACGTCATATTTATTACATATATATCATAAGTTTAAACAGCCTATTTGTTAATTTACTTGAAACACTTTTTAACTAATAAACACACCTCTATTACAAACATATATCAAAATGACCAGAGCAAAAATGCAGATGTCAACATGATGATGGCCTGATGATTCAAATAACGTGAAGGGGTGTAATTGATGAATGTTACAATTCCATATAGCCAAATAACCATAAATTCGTAATTGTATTATAGTTTTCACACATCATACCACAGTGGACCATTTGAACGGTATTTTAAACATTTCATTAAAACTCACATTTGGCCCATACCTTATGGTGGCCCTGCGGTAATTCATGGTGATTTATTTACCTCGTAATATGAAAGCATGCCGGCTTCACGTGTGTATTTACCAACAGTTCCAGCCCCAACTGCCTTAGCACCTGCGCCGTTGTTAAAAAGCGCTTTGCAAGGTGAAAGTTTAACGTAGAGTGCCATTCCCGTTATCAGCTTACTTTTTGGTACGCCTTGGTCAACCCATAGATTTATTGCCTTCTCCTGCACAATATAACGATTTGCTTATCTATCAACTAATATAAAACTGCATGGCCACCAGTAAAATAGTGCTTGTACTAAACCTCATTTTGTCATGAAGACATTGACCCAATTCCATGGCGATCTGTATTTGCTGTTAAACTGTGTAAGTAGTTGTCAAAATTTGGTATAACTTCAGCATTTCTCTCCATACTATTTCCACGTTTGATCTTTCAAAGGACGTAAGACAACAACTTTAACGCACTGTAAATGCAATCCTGAAAACAATCATATTTCCACTAACAGATCCAAGCATTGTAATAACACGGTGTGGTAAAAAGCTCCCTTTTACCTTTTGAGGTGTGAAATATCTTTGGATCAATACAGAATTTAACTTTTTTCAAATTGTTTATAGAATCGTAATATGTTTGGAAAAGTACATCATGACATTTTTTACAGCAGTGTTAGCCAGGGCATTTATATATTATTCATACAACCATATTTAGTCCTTCTAGGAACTGTCTCTCGGTCAGGCCCGGTTCAGCAACACAAAAAGTAGGCCTAGTCTACTCCATTTTTCATCTAGCCATAACTCTGTTAATTATTATGCACATTTGAACATATTGGGCTCAAAATGTAGCTATTATAACAGTTTACATTTTTCGTAAGTTTCATGTGACCTCCAAAGGTCAAGATATAGACATTTTCATCTAGCCATAACTCGGTCAATTTTTATCCAATTCTGAACATGTTGAACTCAAATTGTAGCTATTTTAACACTGCACATTTCGTAAATTACATGTGACCTCTAAATGTCTAAAGGTCAATTTTTATCCAATTTTGTTCATACATGTAGGGTTCAAATTGTAGCTATTATAATAACACTTCACATTTTTGTAATTTACATGTGACTTCCAAAGGTCAAAGATATAGGTCATATGGACCTGTGAAATTTTCATCTTGCCATAACTCGGTCAATTTTTATCCAATTCTGATTATGATGAACTCAAATTGTAGATATTTTACCACTAAATATTTTTGTAATTTTTATGTGACCTCTCAAGGTCAAACGTCAATATCAATTAGACCTTTGAAATTTTTATCTGGCCATAACTGGGTTAGTTGCCCTCCAATTTTGATCATATATGTTGGGTTCAAATTGTAGCTATAATAACACTGCACATTGTTTGTAATTTTATATGTGACCTCTAAAGGGCGAACGTCCAATTCTTTTGGACTTTTGAAATTTTCATCTGTCCATAACTCGGTCAATTTTTATCCAATTTTGATCATGTTTGGCTCAAACTGTAGCTCTTGTAACACCACACATTTTTGTTATGTGCATGTAACTCAAGAGGTCAAAGATACAGGTCATTTGGACCTTCGAAATTTTCATCTAGCCAACAGTCTGTCAATTTTTAGCGAAATTTGATCAAATTGTAGCTATTGTAACACTGCACATTTTCGTAATTTACAGGTGACCTCTAAAGCTGAAAGGTCAATATCAATTGGACCTTTGAAATTTTTACCTGGCCATAACTCGGTCAATTTCTATCCGCTTTTGATCATACATGTTGGGCTCAAATTTTAGCTATTATAACACTTCACCTTTTTGTAATTTACATGTAACTTCTAAAGGTGAAAGATATATGTCATTTGGACCTTTAAAATTTTCATTCAGCCATAACTACGTCAATTTTAATCCAATTTTTATCATACATGTTGTGCTCAAATTGTAGCTATTATAACACTTCACATTTTTGTAATTTACATGTGACCTCCAGAGGTCAAAGATATAGGTCATTTGGACCTTTGCACTTTTCAATTAGCCATAACTCTGTCAATTTTTATTCAATTCTGATCATGTTAAACTCAAATTGTAGCTATTGTACCACTGCACATTTTTTGTAATTTACATGTGACATCTAAGAGTCAAAGATTAATATCAATTGGACCTTTGAAATTTTTATCTCTCCATAAATCGGTAGAAAGAAAGAAAGAAAGAAAGAAAGAAAGAAAGAAAGAAAGAAAGAAAGAAAGAAAGAAGAAAAGAAAAAATTTCCTAGAAAAAACATGTCTGTGCTGGCACACAAACATAAATACTACGAGATACAATGTAAACCTGGTGATGTGTTGATGTGCAAAAAGATACCTGAGGCTGACAGTCGGTACAAACAAGTTTTAACTATCATGTATTGCTTACATTAAGTAAACTATATTTACAGAAACCATAAACCCTTCGTCTTTCGTGAAGCAACTGGGAATAAGTTGACATACCAGGGCTGAAAGCTAGTGAACTGGTAAGCACCACTCCAGAAGGGCCTATTGACTCCTGAATAGCTAGAAGAGTAATGAACAATCAAATAATGTAATGAAATTTTTTTTAAAAATTTTATCTATTTAAAATGTTTTGTTTTAGAGCATTTTTAAATTTCAGATTAATTGGTATGTTTCTTAGATTGGTGGGTAGCTGGTTCCAGACGTAGGGACCCATGAATATTGTCATGTTGTGCCCATGTGTGGTTTTGATTCCTGGGATACATATATTTTTCTTTTGTCTTGTATTGTCCTGATGAATCTGACTGTTTGGCATGAAGTAATTTTGATAATTTGAAGGTAAAAATCGACCATTGATTTCTTTATGTACAAAGCTGGTAATCACGTATTCATAAATGTGTTCACCTTCTAACACTCCACATTGACTGTGTATACTATTTGTAGAGGTTCTCAGATGTTTGTTTGAGAGAATTTTTAATGATTTGTTTTGTAAAGTTTGTATTTTGTGGATATAATTGTTTTGCCATTTATTTCAATTATATGGTACATCGGCACAGCGTGCTGGAACATGATTTTTATACATTTAAAACAGTTCAGATATTTTACAATGTAAGATGATATGTAGTCAACTAAAAGCTCACACATCATTAGATTCGCAATTATCAGACAAATATAGTTAGAAGTTGATGTTGCTTCTCTTTTACGGTTTGACAGATAGTCAAAATTTATCTCACGAATATCATACAGTGTTGCTTTGCTGCGAAATCGCCTGAAACGTCATAGTACATATTACAGCAGCGTGTCTATATTTCACTTTTAAAAATGCTCAAAAGCGTTCATGTTAAACATAGATTAAAATGCTACAATAGTTATCCATTTTAATGGATAAGCCATTGTCATTCACATATACATGTACATGTAGTTCAAACTTGGAATTGCTTTTCGTTTGTTTTTCTCTTCTTGTGTTGTATTCTGTTTTATCATCATCATAATTTCACCGTTTAGGATTAGCAATAATGCTGGTAGACAATGCTTACTATGCCAAGGGCACTTCATTGATTTAATGAAGAGTGGTCGTTTAAAAGTTCGAGTCAATGCAATCTGCATACGCTTAGCCTGATTATTTCAAACCAGACGCCCTGGTTCCTATTTTGGGACATCACGTCACCAAAAGTGATGTTTGTTGAATGTAAAATGTCATCGGTAAAAACTATCAACATTCAACATTGTGGCTGAAAAGAATAGAACAGGAAAAACAATTTACAATATGCAAATATCTACGATCGGATAAGGAAATGCTGCATTTTTTGTAGATACCTGGCACAGTCTATATAAGAAGAGTCACGAGCATGCTCTGAAGCGATCTTCTTGTCGAAAGACTCCTTTTTTTCTACAATGATGGCTTTTGTGCGACAGAAGTAAAATTTGAAGCACTAACATGTTATTTTGCTATGAACAAGAATTTCAAATTTTAGATGCAAAAGGTGTCTTAGGTAAGGAAGTTAAGGAAGATTTGGCCCAACTTTCTCTTCCTCTGTCCGCCTTTGAACGGTATCAGCGAAGAACGCTACATAGGAGAGGAGCAGATTGAGAAACCTAGAATGGCGGTTACGGTGTTATGGATCATCTCTTTTATCAACGTTAATTCATTTTTTTATACTTTATTTCTTTTTTGACATATTTTTCACACAAAGCCCAAGATGTATTTGAACGACAAGTATAATGATTCAACAAACCAATCTGCACTCGCGCCATGTTCGCAGTACACGAAGATGGGAAATTAATCGAAGAAATAAAAAATTTAGAAAACGTAATCTTTAAAGGACGACAACAATCATAATGACCTATAAAGCCCTTGTCAAAGTGGTGACTAATACCGTTTTGAATGAGTGCAAAATTCTGGAGGACGAAACTATGCCATTTGATGCTTGCCCTTGTCACAGTGGTGAGTAATACCGTTTTGAATGAGTGCAAAATTCTGAAGGACGAAACTATGCCATTTGATGCTTCTGGTTTCTTTCACTGTGCAATATTCAAAACAATATGAAGTGATGACAGTCTTTACGGTTGTAAGAAAATATGATGTAACGCGGGAACTGACAGGATGAAATGTCGTCCATCGCTGCGAACCAAGATATTTTGTTTTTCCAAGAATACCTTTCTTTCTTCCTTTCTTTCTTTCTTTCTTTCTTTCTTTCTTTCTTTCTTTCTTTCTTCTTTGCGACCAAATTTGTCGGACTTTTTCTAAGTCACTATTATTCGGAAACCCACCAAATTTGCCATGGTTACTGACCTACCAGTGAAATTGTGCATATCGTTTGGAAATGTCATGGTGTTTAAAATTATGCAAATCAGGGACAATTAGAGACTTAAAAGCTCTAGATCTTCAAAAATGTAATAGATAGACACAAAGTTCTAACTTACACATATAGGCTTGAGACATCTGGCAAATCTAGTAACAAAAGTTGGGGAATGTCAATGTATGCTAAATTCACTGAATGTTCGACAATCCACATCCCTGTCTACTGCTTGTTACCAGCTGCATGGACCTCTGTAATGCTAGGCAACCATTTTGCATTCATGATAAATTAATAAATTAGATTGAACCTATCTCATAGCTAGGTGGCCTTCTATCCATGCATGTTAAGTGTATGGTTTGGGAGGTTTGGGTCTTCTAGCCATTGGGGGGGGGACTCTGTAATAAGGATGATTTATTAATTTACACATATTTATTTCAATTGGATTATCTAATAGTACAATGGAGCACTAACAAAACAGGTTCTTCAAAACATGAGATAACACAACACTGTATATACATGACAGACAGGACAAATACAATAAACCGAACACTGCATGTAAGAAAGAGATGCTGCACGGAAAATGAGGATATTGAGATTAAACCTATTAATATATGTAATTATACCTACCACATAAGATGAGAATGACTAAAAAAGAAATCTTCGGGTTTCGACTATATATCCTTGTACAGCTTCAAATATCTCGATAACAATATCATCATGAATGTCTCTATTACTATGAATAAATTACCTAATTAAGATGTCATCAGCTAAATGTTCTATCAATGAAGGATTTACACTCGACGTGAGTATTCCACTTTCAGTCTTTAAAAGATCATTCCTTTGGGTTACATAACGGGGGCATTTTGAGAAAAAATGGTGAACATCTTCCCACAGATCTGAACATTCACAGCCAGCTAAAGGGACAGCATTGATTTTGAAAAGATGACTATTTGAACGAAAGCAATTCAGGAGCAGTTGTGTGTGGCATATATTTGGAAAACGATCACAGGTTTCGAAGGTTTTTTTGGGGGGGGGGTACATGATCGACAGCCAGAAGTGTATTTTTGAGATTACCCTTGTAATCAAGTGGTAGATTATTCCAAAGTTGTAGATATGACGGGAAGAAAGAGTTTCCGAAACGCAAATTTTCATATTTAATTTGTCGTGAATTGAGACGATTTCGTAAAACTGTGTTTCCGAAATTGCCAGGAACTAGGTAATGTAAGTAGGAACGGACTAGCTTATGGACCATTTCATGAGTCAGGATAAGTTTGAAATATTTTCTTCGAGTACCCAAGGTCTGCCAACCCAGTTCTCTTAATAAGTGAATACGAGGAGTGTGCCTCAGTGCACCAGTGTAGATCCGTGTGCTTCATATTAAACATATTCTAAAGATTTAGCTACACCGTCAGTGTCATTGTCAAAAATCACACATCCATATTCTAGTGTCGGTGGAACCATGGTTGTATATACTCTAATGAGAGCTTTTCTGGGTAGTTTGTATTTCAATCTGCGCAGTACTGCCAAGCGTTTACCTGTCTTGTTTTTAATGCGAGTGATGTGTGCATCCCATTTTAAATTACTAGAAAGGGTTATACCTCAATGAGTGTGAGTGTTTGATTCATGTGTAGGGGTGTCATGTAAGTTTAAAGTAGGGTGTTCTTGTTTCTGACGTTTAGATGAGAATAATAAGGAAATGAATTATAAGGCATCAAATGTAAGTTTCCAAAGTCTACTGCATGCACCAATTTGCACAAGGTTACTGTTGATCCGATTTACTGCGACATGAGGGTCGTGAACAATTTCTAAAATACTGGTGTCATTAGCTAAATGTTTTAAATCAGAAGATATATCATCAGTAATATCGGTAATGTAGACTAAAAACACAAGAGGGCCAAGTATTGATCATTGAGGAACACCAGCTTCTATCGGCAGCCAGTCAGGAGTCTGGCCGCCAAAAGTAGCTCTCTGAGAACGGTTTGGCAACAACTTTTTAACACCCCTAAAAGATGTTCTTCAATACCATATTGTTTTAGTTTAAAGACGAGTCCCTCATGCCTCATGGAAGAGAGGAGTCAGGGAAAAAAGTTCATTGAAAGCGTGCAAGGCATTAGAAAAGCCAAAGAAAAGTGCTTTTGGGATGGAGGGAAGGGATCCAAGCAGGTAGCAATGGGAAGTGTAAGATATATAGACAAGAGGCAGATGAGACAGTGGATCATTGGCTGCCGTGGTGCGATGCATATAGGAGATAAGGGAAGATTTTTTTCAGGAAGTGGCACAGGGAAGATCACAATCACAAGAAGTGTCAAGAGGAAGAGGAAGGTGTAGCATGGCTTTTAGGTTTGAAAGGTGGCTTTCTGGGAGACAGAAAAGGTAATAAAAATGTTCAGGACTACCTGGTAGGATGCTGGGAGAAAAGGAATGAAATAATAGGGTTAAAAAGCAACAGGTTAAATTAGAATCCCAGAGTGCAGGGATGGAAGGGACTGGTGGTAGCCCATATAAGGACTCCCATGGGTGCTCCCATGGGGAAAGCCTGAGCCTTAGAGGTGGGGATAGGGTGTGTGAGGGATTTTTATTTCTTCTTAGAAAATACAAGCAATGGGTGTAGGGAGATATACCCAGGACCAGCCCCCCACCCCCACCCTGTGAGAGAGTGGGTAGTGGATCCATTGCCTCGGCTCTGGTCCTGGAAAACATGGCAGCACAAGCTGGTAAGGATTACCATGGTATCCCCCGCCTCATCTACTTTTTTGTTTATTTTATTTTTGTTTTGCAGGCGACCTGTGTCACACAGTGATACAGGACCGCGGCAGACAAGCAGAGAGCCACATTATTATTATTATTATTATTATTATTATTATTATTATTATTATTATTATTATTATTATTATTATTATTATTATTATTATTATTATTATTATTATTATTATTATTATTATTATTATTATCATTATTATTATTATTATTATTATTATTATTATTATTATTATTATCATTATTGTTATTATTATCATTATTATTATTATTATTATTATTATTATCATTATTATCATTATTATCATTATTATTATTATGCCAGACACGATCGTAAGCTTTAGAGATATCAAGAAATACCATGCATGCCTCATGTTTAACTTCGAAGCCACAGGTATTTTAATGAGTTGATTAATTGTAGAATCATTTACTTTAAAGCCAGAGTTTTTCGAGGTCAATAGTTCATGCCGCATGAGGTACTCATAAAGAACATTATAGATGAGACGTTCAAATGCTTTTGAAACATTACACAAAAGTGAAATTGGACCTTTTCTTCGTTTGCTTGTGTTTCTTTTTAAAAACTGTGCAAACCTTTGATTTTTTCCAAAGATCGGGAAAAAAGGGTGTAGAGACAAAGGTTGAATAATTTTGGTAAAGAATGACCAATAGCTGGGCTGTGTTTTTAAAAGAATATTTCCAACGCAATGAAGGTCCGACGCTGAGAGAATCTTTAGAGATAACAGTACTTTTAAAACTTTGTTCTTACTGAAGTGGAGCAGTGTTAGACGTGCCACAGTCTGGAAAGAGAACTCCGGTAACGGCAAAGGACCAGTCTCTATTGGGATTTTACACTGACTGGCAAACTATATGTTAAATATATCATACTGGTCTGCATGGATAGTGAACACATGGCCATTTTCAAGAAGAAGGGGGACGGAATGATGAATTTGGGAACCAAGAAAACATTTACTCAGGTTTCACCATCTCATTGGGATTTATGTCAGTTAAGGCCAGTTTGGAACGAAGTTTGGCAAAATCAGATCTCATCGATCTTCTAAGTGCGCTAACCACGATATTATGTTTGCGTCTGTAACACTGAAACAGACGCTCTAAGTTGAGAGCTTCAGCGTGTGTAAAAGGTCGCTAATTTTTGGAAAAAGCGTTTGTATCTATACCAGGCTCGATTCGTTTGTGTCATATATTTCTTGATTTCACAAGTGATACAAGGTTTGTCTTTTGGACGAATAAGAATTTCACGAAAGGGAAGGAACTGTTTGTATAAATCAATGAAAAGATCAGACCAGAAAGAAACGGTATCGTTTGCATCTGAAAGACTTCTGGACAGATCAACAAAATTTGCTCGTCTATGGTCCCAGATTTTCCGTTTGAGGGCTTGTCTACATTAAAGTGATAATGTGCAATAAATAACAAAATGATCAGAGGTACCAATTGATGCCTGTGTCCCCAAGTTAAGAATATAACCAGGCGAATCAGTCATAATAAGATCAAGCGGGCTCTTAGAAAGTTCATTTGAGCGGGTAGGCACATCAATAAGTTGAAATAAGTTATTTCTGCATAAAAGGTTGACAAGGCGTAGGCCAAGCTCACTTTGGGAATGATCTGTATCCCATCTATGACACCTAGCGTTGAAATCGCCCGTGACGAGCAGAATTTATGGATTAAGATCTAAGGCACTTAATATAGAGTTTTCAAGGCCATTCAGAAAGAGATCTCTATCTACAGCTTATTGGCCTGGAGGGCGATAATAGACATCTAAAAGTATAAGGCCGTGTTCTGATTGGATTTCTACCCACATACATTCAGTAGAATCACGGTTTGCCTGTTCTAGGTCAAGTCTTCTTGTGCAAGGTATGGTGTTTCTTACATATTATGGACCCCTCCTCCAGAGCCTTCAGATCTGTACTTGCGGAAAGGTAACTGGAAGCCTTCCATGATGATGAATAAAAGTTCGTTCGGATAGGTCTCGTCTGACCATGTTTCAGAAAGAGTTAAAATATTAATGTGTTTAGATTGGGCAATTGCCTTTAGGTAACAACTTTGTTACATACTGTATTTGTGATTGTATCTTTATTTGTCAAATAAACGTTTTTTTTCTGACTCTGACTTTGACTAGCTGGGGATGATGTCAGCAGCGATATATGTGCAAACATTTGTTTTTTTCCGGGGGGGGGGGGGGTGCCACGACAGTGTATGTGCAAACATCGTGGTGTCATTCCTGGGAACGATGTCGGCAGCGGTGTATGTGCCAACATCATGGTGGCACAATCCAAGAATCACCTTTCAAATTAAGATCAAAAGGTTTACGCAACTATGCCCTCGCAAGCGAAAACGACAATAGCCACGTAATAGCCATAGGCTTGGTAGAGACTAGTTTATGTCTGTATCATTGACTATAAAGAGTATACTTATAGGATAATATTAGCTGTAAAGGATACGGGCAGGTAAATATTTTTACCATTTATAGCATTAATGACATAAGACATGGACATCATCATTTAATATGTAGTTGCAGCGATGACATAAGACAAGGACATCATCATTTAAGTTGTAGTTGTTACTCATTTTTAGTGAATATACTATTACTAGTTTAAGCTATTTATTTCAAAATTAGGTTGTGTCATTTGGCGGAGAAAATAGCAGTTTGTATTATGTAATATTTTTGGTGAGTAAAGCCGACTCGGAATATAGTTTAAATTAAATTGACTTTGAGTGGAATTGAATTGGGTCGCACATGATGATTGGGCTTGATTTTGTAAGGCATTGATTTCGAGGGAAAACTATAGGCTAATTGTTTTGGCGACCATTTTAAACTGGGCAGTAACATGGGTACTTTAAACTAACAGTTCCCTACCAGTTACAGACTAATTTGAACGATCATATCCCACCATTCTATAGAGTCCATTGTATTTTTATGCCCACATGACACGACGCATCTAAATGAAGGAGTTACAATTTTTGCCTCAAGTCCTTATTCCCTTCCACGGACGCCAATGGTGTCGTTGTATATAATGAAAAACTGTCAATAAAAATATTTTAATGTCTTGGGCACATTTATAATACATTCGCACTGTGATTAGAAGTAAACGAGATGTCAGCTTATCAAAATGAAACACAAGTGTACGATTTTTAATGGGCAATAATAGGGGCATCTCAGAGTGAACCTAGCTCCACAGTTGTTCCATGTGGTGTAAGTCATTACAACATGACTTATCGGGGGGTTTTTTCACATACTCTGGCGAAGATAAAGATTATATGTCATCGGTGGGTAAAGTTAATTGCCAACATGGCAAGCATATGAACAAGGGCGTTAGCTTAGGCAGTTCAGCTCTTTCGTTTTGTGTTAAAAGTGATACACCCGCCAAGGAGATGGATGGTGTCTATAGATGATCTATACATGTATGTTTGTTCAGCCTGTAGCATCTATAATTGGAATAAAGTACATATACATACATGCACACATACATACAGACATACATACATGCATATATTCATACATACATACATACATACATACATACACATACGTACATATATGCGCGCACGCACACATATATCCCCACATACATGCATGTACGCACGCACGCACACATTATATGCAAAGATTTGTTATACAGTATTGATTGGTTCATTTTGCTGATATGTCACGTACATAAATTCTTTAAATTCAAATGCGATCTCTTTGCCAAATACAAGGCAAAGGCCAGCAGTCGCCATTATATAAGAAACGTGTCGGGTAATTTAAGGCTGCGAAACATGTTTGATGACAAATACCCAACTTGATACGGATACATATATAGCACAATTATTCCTTGATTGCATGCAGAACGCCTTAACCCGTTGAGACTAAAACGGTGTCAAGGATTTTTGAGAAACGATTTCAATGGGACGGAAGATAAAGACTACCATACTCATTAATCTCTTGAGGTTAAGGCATTTCAGGAATTTTTTATATCAATTTTTTATATAACACGGAAGGCAGGAGATAAGAAAATTAAGAATTTTGAATACATCAAAACATGCGATAATTTACAACCAGGCGCCTATCAGAAGTAAAAATAGAAAAAGAATAATCCATCCTGAGATATTTTGCCTTTGGCTTTAATCTTCTGAACGGACCTAAACATAAAAATGTGATTCTGAAATAGGTTCTTGAGAAAAAAACAAAACATTGTTGGTTGCAAATAAAATTTTTTCTACATTTCAGTATATCTATACAATTTATCATAATCATGCGTTTTGAAGATCAGAAAGATGGGATAATCACATATCCTTGGGCAGATTAACTTGTCAAGATTCGTTTAATCATGGGGATATGGTGGTTTACTATGATCGTAAATGATATTACAGAGATATATGAGAGGTTATGAACAAAAGTTGCTTTATATCAAACGTTGCCTGGAAGTCGTTAGCTGAAATAATTCTTTCCTTGTTTTGATGTCGCAATGCCTTCCTCAATAAATTGTAGAATCAAAATGTTTTGACAAACTTTGGTGGTACATGCTAATTACAGAGAAGAAAATGACGTAGTTTGGGTGTTATTTTGATGAACTGATCACCAAAAAGGTATTAAAATGTATGGCGAATAGCGTTGTTAGGGATGTGGATAACCTTATCAAGGATTTATCAAGCGCCTACTTTATTTCCCCCGTCATCGGCAGTAGAGCACTGCTGATTACCAGAAGATGACAAGGTTATGGCTTAACATTAGAAGTATCTTTGTGGCTACCTCCGAATAAGATGCAAATCGTGTTCACAAACACCCGCAATAAGGAACCTGCAGGTATTATCTGATAACGCTCGTACTTCATCAGCCTGTCCATTCATCAGCAATGGAGCGCAAGCCCCTTTAAGAACGTCCTCAAAATGGTAAATCTGATAAAGCATTTTTCTTCAGCTCTACAAGGTCATCTTATATGGGGATGTTTGTTTCTTATTGAAAACAGCCCCATACAAGCGCCAAATTCCCCTGAATCATGTTGGCTGGCGTCATAATAAGTCCTTCCTGGTTTCAGGGGTGGAAAGAACTGTCAGCAATTCGTCATATATCATACATGCAGTGGGTATAGGTCAGGGTCACGAGATTTTTGCCAGCAAAAGCTATCAAGGTCACACAAAAAATTGACCCTGTCTGGTTTGTGTTCAAATCCATCGCGTTCAAATCTAACTATTTTGAAAATATCACCATATATAATTTGAACATTCAACATTCCAAGTTCAAACAGCGAGAGATTAAAAACAAGATAACAGTTGAAAGATTGAGAATAACTTTATGGTTGCAACACTGTATCATCACTTAATGTGAATGTATTTCTACCGCTGTGAGCCTTCGTTGAAAACCTCTTTCTCGCCCTGGCCCTTGACCCCACGGATACAATAATAGACAATGTGTTTTGCAGAAACACAGTAAAGGCGCTCACCTGCAGCAGACAAAAGTACAAATCAGGCCAAAGGAAGGAAGCTTTTTAAAAAATCTTTAAAGTTTTCAAGTTCTTGTGGTGTTTTTGAAGACTGTCCAGAAATTATCTCCTCGGACAGAACAGCGCCGAGTTTGCACTTTTCGCGATTGGGAGACTGGACTGAGGAGTGAAATTCTCCATAATTTCATCATTTTGATTGTGATGTGCAAACCATTCCCTTCCTAGATTTTCTTAATTACAATATATCTGTACTTTTGCCACTGGCTGTGTGCAGATATTACTAAATAAGCCTCCAGAACAGTGACACCTTGGTTCATTGAATGATGTTTGATATTTTGCCATTGCCCCCATTTTAAGCCTGGCTGCAAAAACTTGAAACTATTCGTACAGGTTGTCACCGGTTTCACACTGTGGACTTATCAAATGACTACGTCTGGTACATGGGCCTCGTGGTATCCCGTTTCTGATGCATCTATCAGGTGTCTTTGATATCTTGCCTCAATTATAATTCTTGTTGACGTTCGAAGTTCCAAAGTTGCACACACTATCTTTAGCTCCACCGTGACAATAAATATACCTGTACCGCGCAAGTTGCAGTGGTAGGTAAGGATCTACATCACTAAAATACTCTTTCTCGATTAAAAAAAAATGTGCATCAAAGTTGTTACTGACAAAGAATACACATATAGTTTATCAAATATACATACCCTGAAGCTACTTAGCGATTGTTTTTGATGTGCAAGCTGGAACCTATGAGGAAGCAACCCTCAATATTGTCCCATCAATGCCATAAGCATATCAGTGTTGGATTTAATGCACCGGATCTCAATGCAATAATGGTTGTATCTGACACTTTAGAATGTGAATGCCTGTGCAGCTTGATTTAATACATCACATCCTGTCGGATATGACTAGAACAAATCGTAATTTTTGCTACAAATTGCCCAGAAACTCTGGATTAATGGAACTTAGGTGGAGTGAGCTGTCGTAACATATCACTAATTTATTGCGTCCATATCCTGAGGGTTTATAGAAGCTCAGTCAGCTTGAAATGATGAAGACAGTACATGCATTACGCGAACATCATGCTCAATTGTGTTGGGTGTCGTTTCACTTAACATTAGGTAAGGTTCAGCTCTGATAAAAGTTGGTTTGCCTGAATGGATCAATTCATTCTTCTTTAATGTAGTGTTTATGGAAGAATAATCCAGCCCGATTAGCACGAAGTTGATATGGGCAGGGGTGACCTGTGAGGCAGGATATATCCTCTGTATATGTCTGGACATTTATACCAAGGACGTCCTGATATTTAACATGCGCCACGTTGCCCTTGCAACATTAACATTGTTGTGTCTGTGGGACGATTTAAAATATCAAAACCTTTTCTGATTCTAAATCAGAAAAAAAGTTATGACAAGCTCCTATGTTACAACATGTATTCTTATCTCACAATTTTGTTCTCATGGAATTTAAAGTCGAACATGCTTCAGACGTAGCGCTGTGGCCAGAGACTGAACACATAATTGGAGTTTGTGTCTGATATGTTTTATTGCTGTTTACATTATTGGGTTATGCCCTGCTCAACATTTGATGAACGTTTGACTAACATTCCATACTGTTCATCAATTTTGAAAGTGGTGCATTTTAAAAGCCTATATGCACTCTCTCTACAACATGAAGGTAAAGGTCATGTTAATTTGACCTTATAAAGGGATGACCCATTGCTCAGGTATCCATTTAGTAAAGCAAGAGAGTCTCACTGGTGTAAGAATGTGAACAAAAGGATATGAATCACTCTCCCAGCCCACACACTAAGCAGGGCTTCCCCGGTCTCCTGTCCAGGCCACCCACAGCTGCATGCGCGGGCCGCGGCCAAAATTAGAGGTTAAAGACAATAGTGCTTCCAAGTCAATTAAATAAGGACCTATTCGAGTTCGGTAATAAGATCTTTCGCTCAATAATTGCTCTCGATTTTCTGACCAAAATGCAAAATATTATATCAGTTATCAATTTTGCAAGTTTATAAAATGTTTTCATGCATACAATTGTGAGCACTAACATTTTGATAATTTTCGCTTGACATTACTTTGGATCTTTGTTAAACTATTAAAAGGGACTGGTGCTAAACTAATATTTTGAGTACACAATTGATTATATCGGATTGCATTACCTAACTTGATAAAACAGACAAAATAAATTGATGACGTTTAATAGCTTGTAGAAAATTAACTGTGATTGCAATATTATCGTTACAACCATAATTTGATGGGCAACACGCGGATGTGCACACATGGAAAAAGCTGCATACATGTAACACAGACCATCAATCACAGATTCCTAAACACCTGTAAGATTGCTTCTGAAAAGGAATTGCCGAAAGTTTAGGTCAACAGTAACCCATTCCTTGTGCATTAAGGAAGACTGACCATATAGTTTCTCGAAAAACAAACACATTCCGAAACAAACGACGAATGGGTTTGCACCATACTTCAGTGGTCCTCAATCCAAAGAGTTCTGCTCGGCTCAAGTGCTGCAAATATTCTTCGTAGGCCTATACTAGTATAGCGTTCTGATCCGGACACATGGGCAGTCTTGAAAAAGAAAACAAAATGAAAAACAAACCATCTCCAAAGTCTGTCCCTATTTCAGTTGCGCCTCTAGCTAAGTACACTTGCTCTGTTTATTTGTCATGCATGTTTCCAAATTAGTGTCTGCTCCCCAGCCACCGCACTTGTACCCCTGGAAAGATTATTGCAAATATAAATTGCCACCTACAATGTATAGTACATGCATAAATTTGTGCCCGTCTTTTTATCCTGTATCACCAGTAGCATCCAGCCTTGTGGCTTTGCACCCATTCAATTTTGCGTTTTTTTAAAGCTGGTCCCACACAGTTTACATTTGTATTGGTCACAGGCACCTCATAAAGAATATACAGAATGTTTGAGTTCAGCCCCGTGGCTTTACAAAGTGGTGATATACATGCCTTAAAAACAGCCTGCAAGTTGTCTTGGGCAATCTGGTTCACCCAAATGTGGATTCTATGAAGGCTTTCTACCCCCCCTCCCCCCCCCCCCCATATTGCAAAATAGAAAAAAAAGACCTCCGACCCTAAAAGTTAGCATCCTGATCTTCTTAGGTAATGTCAACAGGTAGCATAGTCATTTATTAAATGTATACATGTATGCATACATCCGTATAGCCTTTCCCCTGGATATCTGGTAAAAGGACTTCGTGTCGTATATTGTTCCTTTGCTGCGTGTTTTCGCTGTCAATCACTTCTGGTGTTGACTATTCCTGCAGATTTATTCATCGGATGGATCAAACAATATTTCGGCTCCTTGTTATGACGCTGTCAAGCAGTCTAGAATCTCCACGTGTTATCTGAACCAAACCAATACCTGCATAATAATTCATGTACCTTTATTTTACGTATTCTTCATACTATGCAGGTACATATGTTACATAGTTTTTAGTACACCGTGTTTTATTGCGCCCTGTCCGGTTGTTACTGTGACTTTTATTGCGGTTGTACTAAAGATATGTTGTACTGGACTGTGTTCTTCCTCGTACATCTATAGATTGCCTCTGACACTCATTGGAAACGAGGATTGATACTCTCACATATATCCGAGCACTGTGGGGTCACATATATCCGAGCACTGTGGGGTCACTTGTGCAGCCTGTAATAAATTCTCAAGTAATGGAGGAAAAAGTTTCAGATTCCAATGACGATACCCGAACTGACCAACATACATCGCAAATTGGTTGTTGTTAGTTTTTATAATTACCACTTCAATACTACCTGGAACAATATTACCTGAAACAATATACAACTTCTAATTGCAAAGTTACAAAATTGAAGAGAAATTATACACACACTGCTTGGAAGACCAAACTGAGCTGTATATACATGTGATGTGACGCCAAAGTAATTGGTAGAGTCATATATTTTATATTTTGTATTTTGGCATTACAGTTTTCTGCGGCATGAGTTCAACATTATGATAGCAGCTGACTGGGGTATCATAAAAAACCAAAATAGCTTTTCCATTGAATTTTATCTTGTTGGATGATTTCTGTTCGCCCGTGGCTTTATTATCTGTATCATTGATAATGGTGATTCTTTTATGCATATATTTAGAATTCTTCATGCCTACAAACTAGATGAAATATCATTCTCAGTATAACTGTACATGATTCAAATCATGATACTATAAGTTCAATTATATTTGCTGTATTTTGTTTCTCTTTTTTTCGGAAATAGCACAAAACTGTGAAAATAAAAACACAATTAATAGTCTTTTAATATATATTGAAATATTAAATATGCCCAAAATGGTGAAATTAAACAGTTAAATGTCTGAAATGAGAAAAACATGAAACTTATATACGCAAAAATTAGTACATTGACTGCACATTACTTTGCCTGGAAACAACTCAGTGCAAATGAAATCCATTCTGCCTTCTCTGTGGTGTTCGACTCCTGTTGATATTTATGCAATTTTAAAGGATGTTGTTCAAAATGACGATTTGCTTTATTTGCAACCATCAAAGTATGATCTCATTGTTATTTTTAAAACATGTGATAATACCTCTTAAATTTATTTTCATTTTAAACACATATGGCACAACTCTACATCGTGCCGTGAGAGTAAAACACATCGAAGAATTTGTAAAGTAAACACCATTTTTGCTGCGATAATCTGAATTGTTGCGATAGTTCTAAGCTTTTATTCATTTGATAAAAATAAAAAAGAAAGCCATTATAAACTTTCTCTTTGCCGGTTCTTACACTCGGCATAACCACAGCATCTGCCGTGTTGCTACAGCCAGAGCCATGGGAGCCCTTAGAAGGGCTACCTTCTCCCTTCTCTTCCTTCAGTTGCCGACTCTAGATCCTGTCTCCCTAAAACCCAGCACATCACATCTCCTTTCCCAGCACTTCACAAGAGAGCCCTTCGTACCCCTACTCTACTTCCTGGCATTTCCTCTTTATGCCTCATTATCAAACCTAATTTATCACTTTCTGTTATATTTCTAACTTGTTCTACGTGCCTACATGCCTCATCTTGTTCTGCGCAACCCTCAAGAAGTCTCTCTCTGAAGTCCTGGTATTCTGATCTGTTGCCAATCTTTATTACCCAAGTAATTGTCATGAATAGGATGTGGTTGCCACATGTTCATGGTGATATATTGTCCGGTTTGATGGTGTCACCTGTAGATATTCTGCCAACGGGGTCGCTGTCTTAACCCCTCACTGATACCACCAAACATGACAAGACAGGCACATGTAATACGAAGTTTCTTAGCTTCACAGTAACATTTTTGAGGGTCCAATGATGAATCTGGAGGGAGGACTGTAAATACACGCCGTGAGCTGTGTATATACGGCTGCCCCGGTGTAATCCTATTTGACATCAACAGCCTTATCATTATCAAATCATATTCTTTTTTCTTGAAGATATTGATAAGAAAAATGCATTTTTGGCAGTTAAGTGTACATTTTTGTTACCACATCTATCATAACCTGGAAGAGTGGCCAGCTTGCAACTAACAAACAATCATGAAGTCATTATAACTGAAAGGAAATTTTTGTTTCTCATACTTCCTTAAAGGGTAAAACAAGTATTATTTTTCTTCACAGATCCTGAAATTGCCCCATATTTCCACAAATTTCCCCTACAAAGGTCAAAATTATCTCAAGAATAAAATTTGATTCATAATTTTGGCCGTCATTTTTACTTTGAGACTTGGAAATTTCAAAACCGAGATATATTCGATTTTCCGGATCAAGCGTTGCTTTTGTGATGGCACGGGTCTCGGCGCTGGGGAAAACAGCCCAAAAGTACCAAAGGTCTCATTTAAGCGCATGATCACGGTGACTGCTGAAATTCTTCTGTGGACAGCATTTGCAGAGTTAACGCATAAAATAGCTCCTAGTAGCTGATTATGGTTGTGCATACCACACCTCCTCGGGGTAATACATGTCCTCTTACGGAATACCGGCCCAATGTGAGATCCCGTATTGAACATAATGTACATAACTGCACATTAACATTAAAAACCCAAAAAAATTACACTCATACGCAAACAGTAAGGTAATACTGATACACAAACCATGCAGAGAAAAAGACTGCCATTTCCTTGCTTTGGGCTATACGTTTCATAAATCTTTTTAATGCTCTATGTCGGCATCACTCAAATGGCCCCAAAACAACACAGAGAATGATGTGAATTGTAGTCTGCTCAGTAACTTAAATGTTTTACTTACATTTCCCACCAATCAAAATATGATTAAAGCATGCCTCATGTGAGCAGCTTTCCTTTTAGCGGGTTATTGCGAAAGCTGTTCACTCATTCTTGTTCTTTGCATGGAAGGATTAAACCCTACACAAGAAACACAACCCTCCCTAATAGAATGACTTTTCTCGTCACAAAATGAATGGGATAAGAAAGCATCCAGTTTCTCTTGTTCCCTGGTGACTTTATTGTCACAGTCATAATAATTAATATAATCTCAGATAGTTCTTGTGTTTCACAAAATAATCCGCCTTGCCATGTAGTCATGCAAGCTCTTTACTTTCTTCACCAGAAACATTCTCCAGCGCAAACCGTTCGACTCTTGATTCCTATGATAGGTAGCTTCAAAGGTCAAGTGCATGGTTGACTGACAGCCGCTGCCTTCTCCCCACCCTGCCTACCCCCCACAAGATAACCTGCCCCTGATCAACGCTACACCGACGTTCAGTGTATCTGAGCAGAGTGATCACCTGCTGAATACAGGACTTTTTTTTAACAAGCGAAGTATATTCTTTCAAAGCCTGTGCTTTGCTCTCCAACACTGAACCTGTATATCGATTGGCAAAAGCCGAGCAGCGTGCATCAAGACAACCAGTTTCTGGGGTGAATTCCCTGAGGATTTTTAGCAGCATGTAAAGGAGACTTTTTGCTGAAATTAGATTTTGCCATGAATGCAATGTCCTCTCTTGCAATGACTCATTCAGCAATGGTGATCTTTCAGGTAATGAACAGCAAACATGCGCTACGACAGGACACGTTCGTGAGGCGTGACTGATTTTGACATTTCAAGAGCACACTCTCTTGGATTTTCACTGTGGCTAAATTTAAAGGCTGTGACGTTTACCTTGAACCCCTTGCAAGAAACCTTTAAAAAATAAACCGATGTGGCTTCTAAGTGTTTGACTGTGTACCCTTGCAATTAGCATAATATTCAGCAGATACAAGTCTTGGAGCTCGCCGCGTGCCGCATAAAATTTTTGACTTAGTCCCCTAACTGTGTTAGGCGATCGGGTTGAGGCGAATATAAGTATTTTTTTCTGTGGGAATGGAGGGGAGTCTAAGACGCACGTCTGAGAATTGGCAGGCAAATGTTGACAATTGAATCTCAAGGCGAGCTAAATCAACTCGGAGCGAGCCACACGTACGCTGTTGTCTTCATCATACCTCAACAGGACTGATAAATTGGGACCTGGTCAAAGCGTACACCCACGGACCCGTAGCCTGCGGAACCATACCCCAATGAAGCCGGCTTACGGTTTTACGGGTCAAACCTGTGATCCTGCAAGCCTGAAAACCCATACCTCTCGGAGGAGTAGATCGTGTTCGCTTACAGAGGCTATCAAGTCTTGCGTATTTAACTTTGAGTCGATTTGAGATAACCTTTTAACGCCTACACGTTGACTCTTCCCCTGTTCCGGACCGACAGATTTTTCTTTATAATTTTAACGGAGTTACAACTGTCTGCTGATTTCAACGGTTATTTCATCTATCGTCAACCTCACTTTGGTACCTGCTTTTCAAACAATAAATGTTTTTGTAACATAGGTGGTAGGAACCGACTAATAGGGAGCCGGAAAAAGTGTTGATTATATAACATAATCCATTCTATATGTGGAAAGTGTGGATTATGGTTTTCATTCACTCTTGAATAACGAGCGAAGTAAACACATAATGAACACTTTTCACACAATAGCATTGCTATTGTTGTACAGTGTAGCATGGCCTGTATATGCAATGTGTAGCATATGAATACAATTTTTCTTAACACCTTCCCCTGAACTGTAAGCTATTGTTCTAGCAGGATCTGTGCAGATGACCACAGGACTTGGAACAGTATAGACTTGTATTCCTAGAACTTTCCAAGTTGTCTGTCATATCTAGCATGATATCACTGTGCGCATTAAGTAAGTTGATGTACAAGACTCAATTTACAATACTTATAAATGTCCATGACAAGCATGAATGCCGAAAAAAGGTAAGTGAATTTAATTAAAAAAATACATTTTTAGCTGCAATATGTTTCTTGGAGCGTGCATTATGACATGTACTCTTTTGAAATAAGTGCTGAGTGGGAATGCTGCCCAGTTTACTCAAATCTGTCATTTTTGCCTCCACTACATGGTCTTTCTACTGCCACATTGATGAGTGGAAAATACATGAGCAAGCAGTCAAACCCGACTGTGCATGTGACAATTTATGTAGACGGCAAACTACGCCAAAAAAAAGGTAGGGGTAAATGTCATGCACCAAGGAATATCTTGGTCGGTTCCTACCACCCATGTTACAAGTCTTTTATAACATGTCACAATGACCATTATGCCATCATAATCACCTCGGTCTTCGACCTCGTTGATTATGTCGCATCATGGTCATGTGACATGTCATAACTATCACAAATCAAAGGACGGCTCCAAGATTTCCCTTTGCACACTGCTAGGAAAGTGTCGACACGAATGTCAGACATCTTAATCTTTTAGCTTCATTATACGTTTCCAGGTAGTTTTATTATCCATGTATAAATGTTTGTTTCAATTGCATCAAATGCTTATATACTCTCACCAGACAGTTTTGCATATGTTGCCCTCGTAGTGATAATGTTTTTGTGCATTTTAGGCTATTTTACTGACACTTCACTGTTCGAAGAAATCTGGACATGTACATGTAGCAATGATTTGGAATTCTGTCTGCATGTAATAACACCTCATCCTTTTAATTCACACTGTCACCTAAATCTCTCAAAGAAGGACAACAGAGACAAGGAAACATTTTTATACACAGCATATTATAAAAACAAGAGGGCTGTGTTTTTTCTCGTAATAACATTTTTTTCTCGTAATTACGAGTTTTCCGACCATAGAAAGTCAACTTGCCAAAGCTACTACGACAATGTTATGAACAGCGTGTCGACAGGATCAAAAAGCGAAATTAGTACGGTATTGATGATCAAGTCTGCAGACTAAACTGAAAAGACTTTGTCATTTTTTTTTTTTTTTTTTTTTTATATTTTTTATTTTTTGCTCTGATGGAAATTATTAAGACCTGGCTCGCTCCAGAATCCATGAAAGCATTTATGCAAAATGTGATAAAAACAAATAAATTTATTTTTATACGTTGAAACGTTTGTTTTCCTTCATAGTATTAATTTTACATTACAAGTTATGTCAATATGCTTCACATTTGTGCACCAAATATATAACACAAGTATACAGGTCAAGCTGATTAAAACAGAATGATTTATGATAATGTGATATTACAGGTATCAATTAATGTCCTCACATCAGAGAACCTGAAGAACACGTATGATTATATTTTTTTAAAAGTCAACTTTCGTGAGTATATAGTGCTATAGTTTTACTGTCACCCGTAACTTATGAGTGACCTTCTATCACAAATACAATACCAGAAAGGAGTTCCCAACCCGCAAAATAGTCGAAAAATATTTGTATTACACATAGATATTGCTCTAACGATTCTAAAATTAAATATTTTCCATGTCCCCAAGTGAATGGTAGGTCTAACTTAGTTCAGCAAGAGAATGTCAGATCTATTAACATTAAATGTAATTAATTAAAAATCTTGAAGTTCTGAAAATAATCACATATTTAGCAAATCTCAGTTAAGGCCCCTGTCGTAAACAATTCTCTACACTTACTAGTTATAATCTAACGAAAAATTTTGGAGAAATGGCACATATTTCGAAAAAAAAACATGAGGGAAAAAAGACAGAATGCTGTCAAAAAATCTGGCAATATGTTAGTGGTTCCATCTTGAATAGCAGAGACATACCATGCAGTATATTTGTATCAAGCTTGGTAGCTTTGGCACATATTGGACCGGTTTTATAGCAATTATTGCACAGCACTAAATGTTTATTAATTTGGGAGGTTTCATGAATTTTGGTACCAAACATGACCCGGCAATTGTCGATAATTGGAAGTCATTGGAAAAATTGTCCCAACACGTGAACCTACAAAGTGTAGTGTTGACACATGTATATAATGAGATGGCAGGTGCATCTAGCGGTGCTGCTTAATTCATCGCCTGGGATACGAAACCCTTTTTCTGGGGCCCACCGCTGCCTACAACTGCTAATTGTACTGTGTTGTATTTACATTTTCAAGCAATGCTCACTCTGGACAAGTCCCATTATATATTGTACATTACATTCATTCGACGAATTAAGCTTCCCTTAACGCTAATGATACATATATTTTGGATACTACATCTTCAAAATATCGAATCGGGACTAACCCATAATGGCTGCATTTTAGAAATTGTGGATTCCGCACCCAGTGGTTTGAAATAAGAGAAGATAGTATTGGGACAACCGGGGGGGGGGGGGTTATTATATGTGCAACCAAAATTACATATTTTTGAATGTTTCAGAACATCAATAAGGATATCATATATGCTGTGGCCGCGATTCAATTTGATATCCAAATTAAATGTATTTTTGTGTGGCATTTCGCAACGTTCAAAATGGCGCTCACCATATGCTGGTTTAAGGTCTATCATGTCGCATTTGGATTTGTAACTAACGATGATAACTGCTTCAGACACAACCGACCGGACAGATTAAATTTAAGATAGTAACCCTGGGGACAGTAAGTCATGTTTTAAAAGTAGTTTTAACGACCGTTTGCCCTGGCAACTCAGGGAAGGACACCTGGAACATAGCGAAATATAACGATAACCATCACCGAACAAACGGGCTATGGGTGGACCATGCTGTTTCAGCAAACAACCATGGCTATGCTTTATTGAACTTTGTGTTTCTATGCTGTTTCCGGGGCCCAAGGTAACCCTTCAGACAAGTTGAAATAAAATGCAGTGTTTGAGTTGACTTTACTGAAAAATAACGGCACATGACGGCCTCTTTCTCGATAAAATCAGAGAGCTGCCATGGATGGCAGCTCCCTCATAAAATCTTTCAACCGGGACTACGGATATGCTGTTTCACCGAACAACCGTAGCTATGCAGCTATGCTCTTTCCCCTACGTAAGTTAACTCCACTGCAGACAAATTCAAATAAACTACCCTCTCTGAGTTGACTTTACTGCAAAATAACGTCACACGAATTCACTTTCTCGATAAAATCTTCCAACCAGGGTCGATCAATTTTTAATTGGGGAAGGCCGGCTTGAAACTTTTGTTTTCATTTTACACACACACACACACACACACACACACACACACACACACACACACACACACACACATATATATATATATATATATATATATATACATATATATATACATACATACATATATACATATATATACATATATATATATATACATATATTTGTTAGGCCTTAGGTAAATTGGCTATACTATTTCTGGGGCTACAACTGGTCACTTTTTGTCGTTGTATTTACATTTTCAGTTAATGCTCACTCTGGAAAAGTCCCACTTTATATTGTACATTACATTCATTCGATAGATTAACCTTCCCTTAACACTAATCACACATATATTTTGGACGCTACCTGTTCAAAATATCCACTCGACATGGCTGCCATTGTGAAATAGGGAGTTCTGCACCCAATGCCAATGGTTTGTGAATGAGCATTGGGACGATCTTGCCGAGTGGGGGTGGGAAGAGGGTTAAAATACATGAAATCAAAAATATTTATTTTACAATTATCTCAGAGCATCAGTAATGACATATATGCTGTGGCTACTTCAGACACAACTGACCGAGCAGATTGAATTTAAGATTGTAAGTCATCTTTTAAAAATACGTTGGTGACTGTTTGCTCTGGTAACTTGGAGAGCGGACACCTGAAAACCTAGCGATACTAGATACCGATACCGTACCCGTCGTGGCACTATGCTTTTTTCCCCTGCCCAAGTTTACCGTCCAGACAAGTTGAAATAAAATGCCGTGTTTTCGTTGACTTAACTGCAAAATAACGGCATACATTGGCCAGCTTTTCTGTTAACTTTGTCTTACAAATGTCTTGGTTACAGTTGATTTGAACGACCGTTTTTTTTACGGGTGGTTGTTCGTGGGGTGATTTACTGGTCGGTCGCGTGTTGCAGCTGATCCAAGGTTGTCCAATTGGAGCACTGTAGCATAATTTTGCATCACAGTTCTTGAAAAATGCTACATAATTTAGCCAAAATTAGTGTTTCTCATGTAGAAATTTATTGAAAAAATGATCCAGGGGATGTAAATTTGCTGCTGAAATTGGACAGCACCGTGGTCTTGCGCGTCAGGTCATTTAACATTGCAAAAGCGCCTGTGCCCTGGGAATTTGATCGTTTTGACCAGGTGGGGACTGAGGTCGGTAATTGCAGATCTACTAGCAGGTTCCTGGAGTTATAAAAATTACGCCTTTGGTGCTTATATTTATTTATATATTAATTTATTGAAAATTTAGACCAATCTTTATTTATAAATAATTAAAGCATTTCAGCTACAAACCTATGCAAAGCAACTTAATAATATTAATAGATTTCATAGTTGCATTTCTGCTATTTTCATGTTGTGGTCCACCATGGAAATAAGACAAGGCAAGATTCCCAAAGCATTTGGTACTCTCATTTCATGCATCATAGTTTGGTGTGCTTTCAGCAATTAGATTGCAGCATCCTGACATATGTGTGCATAAAATATTATCAATCAACATTTAGAGATAAAAGTTAAGTACATGCAGGCCTAGGGATTATTTTAATGCTTTTTTTCTTCTTGCTTTTGTGGAAAAAATACAGAACTCACAAATTGTGGGATAATTCATCTGTTAATTTTCCCCGAATTAATAAATATAATATGTGTGCAAACAATTCTCTAAAGCCTTACATGTATGATTGCAAAATTTGTCTTATCTTCATTGATAACATGGCGATATTTTTTTAATTCAATGTTTACTAATTTTTGCTAATTTTATCAGATTTTGTACAATCTGAGGGAAAATGCCAAATCAGTACAATAATGACTAAAATGTTGTGATTTCGTCAACTATGTGAAGGCAAGATACTCGAAACTCCCCAGATAAACCATTTTGCCTGCTCAAATTCAAACATTTTCGGGGGGCTGTAATGCCGGCCCCACTCCCACCCCACTTCCCACGCCCTTAGCATGCCTTCGGCCCTTTGGGCCGTGTGGGTCACATTTGGGCCACTGAAAAAAAAATCCTTTTTTGGGCCACTTCGGTCTCTGACTGAGTTTGGACCACTGGCCTGGGTCGACCAGTATTTATTAGGGTACTTTTTTTGTTCCATTAATTTTAGGGTTACTTTTTAGTAGGGTCTGTCAGATTACCGAAACCACACATATATACATGTTTAATTTTGTTAGGCCTTGGGTAAACTGGACATTTGTTGAAACATGTTCAAAATGTATGTTTTTTCCCCCTTTTACACATTACCTCTTTTGACGTCAGTTTAATTTGTTACCTGGGCACAGCAGGAGGCACTTGTATCACAATAAAAAGCAGGTATTGTATCCTGGGTCGCATGCTGGTTCGGCTCCATGTGCGCCCCCAACCCTCCCCCCCCCCCCCCCGCCGGCGACCCAAGTGACTAAATATATTAATCATGCTAGACATAAAATGTAGACTTGTATGTGAATATGATATCTGGCATGGAAATCAACAGTTGACAACAGTACCTAAGGTCCAAATTAGCTAGTACCGTCGGTAGCCGCTAGCGCCATGGTAATTTCCCGGTGCACCTTGCGGCAGGTTAGGTCGTTTCAATATAGCAGCCATATTGCGCCATAGGGAAATGACATCGCAAAGTTGATCGTTATTTCCCAATGTACTACGGAAGTATTTACAAGCTACAACGACAGTCTACAATTGCAAAGTTCTTGACTGTAAGCCAGACACAAGAAAACTGGTTCAATTGGATAAATACCCCTTGATGCAAGGAGTAGCTTTCCAAAGTTTTCCTCCAAAGAAACATAGAAACGACGGGAGTGGTTGAATATGGTGAAAAGACCAGAAGATCATGAACCACCAGGCAAATTTGACAGATTTTGTTCAAGACACTTTATTCGGGGTAAAGGTCCGACACCAGAACACCCAGTGCCCACGTAATTTCCGTATTACAACTGGACGATTGCAGAAAAACAATGCACAACAAACCGATGCCAGAACAGTGTGAGACGGTCGAGGATCGAGTGACCTACCCAGCAACGGAGAAAGGCCAGTTGCTAAGTAGAAAGCGGGGGTTCGATCGCTGCGTTGCAGCGGTAGCTCACAGTACTAGCTAATTAGGACCAAAGCTATTCAGAGTGAAAACCTGGATGTGGCCTAGGTAATGTGCCCATAAATAGTAAAATTTTGAGCGTACTTGATTGAATGAAATTCGCATGATGAATAAAGTATTTCATGCTGTCCACAATGCCGTCTTCATTGCCGTAATAGCAGACAATTTAAGGTCTTTAAACGGGGACTTGAGTCACAAAAGGCAACATCGACAGGCTGTTGCCCTAGTTAAGAATTATGTCTATGATGAAACCATTATATCAGTGTCCTAGTACAATATATTCAGCAAGCACACGAGCATGTAGTAAGGGTGAGTTAACACCAAAGGTTAAACCATATGGTTGGTTTATTGTTAAACCAACCAATGAGACCGCGCGCTGTTATGAACTTTTTTCAGGCTCCGCATTCAACCCGCGTGTCATGCTTCCGCGTGGCAGAACAGTTGTTCCCATTATCAAGAGTAAAACTGACAGTTTCCAGGATTATTAAGTGTTGATAATGGCCTGTTTGCATCGCATTTTGACGTTTTAGTTTCATGAATTTGCTGCAAGATTCGCAGGTCAATGTTTCTTTCTGATTAAAGTGTGTGCATCGGGTGACAACTTTGAGCCATTTCCACCGTTACTAGAAACAAAGTATAAGTTACCGTGTCACGGACCAGTCGTGCAATAATGCTTCAACCACTTTTTCAAAAAGTACATGTAATATTCGGATTTTACGTATACTGTCCGTAACATGTCTCTTTATGATGAGACATTCATATGTTTGATGCATTGCTATGTAATTATACTAGCGGTTAAGCGTGCCGCGTATGAATATCAAAGAGTCGTGTTAGATTTTGGGCTTGTTGTTCAAAATGGTGGCGCTCTGGAAGCGATGGGCACGGCAAAAATCCAGGTAAATTCCGTCTCATATGTAGAATAAATAAAATCCTTTATGTCTAATTGGGAGTAACGTTGTTTTTTCTCATCCGTTGTCCTTCTTGATGTGGAAAATCACGAGTGAGCAAAGCTCACTCGTGATTTTCCACATCAACAAGGACCACTTGTGAGAAAAACACGGTAACTCCCTCTCGGTCTTGTAAGATTCTCAATTAAGCAAATACCGGTAGGCTTGAAGCGGTCTGTAGCAGATATATTTTCAAGTACAGCAGCAAAGATATCATATTTTTGTACAAAAGAACACTGTGTTGAACTATACAGCAATGTTTGAAGAGTAAAAAGAGCTAGAGGAAGTTTAGCGTGAAATGTTAATCTTAAGTTTCTGTATTTCGGAAAAAGGAAAATATAATGTTTGTATATGTTTTCAGTGTGGGAGTCACATTTGCAGGCAGGTGGTTCTTTGACCCTAATTTTGAATAATTGGGAATCAAGTTAAAAAATTCATGGAAATCTGTTTACCGAGATATTGATTAAAATATTTAAATACTTCACCAGGAGGCACGTTTTGAACTTTAATTGAAGGACGGTTCCACAGTCTAACAGTTGACGTAAAAAAAAGACTTGCCAAGCAATTCGGTACGGCCCGGACTATGACCGAGATTGAAAGAGCGACGAGTATTGTAAGCAGTCACATAGTTAGAAATCATGAGAGAACATAAGGGTTTGGGCACAAGCAAGTTCACTATCGTGTACACGAGAGTCAACTTAGCTGTCTTTCTCTATTGAGGCAATGATTGCCTTCTCATAATTTGTCTATGCTGGTGCCGTGCATAGCACCAGTCACAATGCAAGCGGCATCACGTTGAACCCTTTCGAGTGTTTTAGCATCAGATTCAGTACAGTCACTCCACATCGGCCTAGCATAGTCCAGAATAGGTCGAATGAAGGAAAAATAAAAAGTCTCTAGTGTCGAACGGTCCAGAACCAAATTAAAACTCTTCGTGATGTTGATCAATGGGTTATCTTTGATAATAATTTCAGAGATATGGTCGATCCAACGTAATCGGAGCGGAGAGTGATACCAAGGTGTTATTTATTTGTGTCTTCCGACACGTGACCTTGAAATGTAATAGGTGGACGGACGACAGGTGTAACTTTGCGAGAAACAAGCATTGATTTGGTCTTGGAGGCACTGAATGTAACGAGCCAATCGTTGGACCATATTTCCAATTTCCGATAGATCAGAGTTAAGTGATAGCAGCAGTTACGAGGTTACCCACAGTAAGATAAAGGGGAGTATCATCAGGAAACATTTTGATGTTTGACTTTACAATGTCCACAATACCATTAATATAAATCAGACGCGTCAATTGGCCTAGCACTTAGAATAATTCTGTGTCTCTCCACTTATCTGCCGCGGTGAAACAGTTGGCATAGGAGAAGCAGAAAAAAATCATCTCATCAGCTTGTGCTGAGGTAAAGGGCCCACCACATTCTCTCTCACAGCTGTTGTGAGCCCCTGGTCCTGGTTATATCCCCTGACACTCATCGCTTGTACTTTCTTAACTGAGCCCTGAGGTACTCATGCTTGGATGTACCCCAGGACGAGGATTTACTATCAAGCACCACGCGTTCACAACGATTACAAAGATAATTAGAAAAACCAGAAAGAAGATTTCAGTAATACCAGCTTTTTCAGTTTATAAAGTAAGGCAGGATGCCAACCTTTCTCAAAAGCCTTATTAATGTCCAAAAGAGCAAGGCATAATTGATGACACAGTGCGACTAATTGATTTCCAGCGGAATCGCCTGTTGTGAAGCCGGATTGATCAGTAGAGACAATAAGATTTTCACGAAAGAAATTAAAAACGTGTTTCAAGACAATTTTTAAAACACTTTCCCAGCACAGCTAAGAAAGGAGTAAGGTCTATAATTAGCAAACAAATTGTTTTGCTCATTTTTATAATAAGGGTTACATTTGCATTTTTCCAAGAAGATGGAAATTGTTTGATAACGAGACATAAGTTAAGAATTTGGTAAGTGAGGAAGAGATGGCTGGAGCAGCCTCCTTCAAACATTTTCACTGATACCGTGAGGACCAGCGGCTTTTGGCGTGTCAAGGAATAGAAAAGTGTCGCGAACTCTTGACTCGAATATAGAAATAGAATCCAGACATGAGTTAGAAGTATCAGTAGAACAGGTGGAGAAGCAGTACTAGCATCTACATAGCATTGATGCAAGAAGTCAGAATTAAAAATTTCAGCTTTACTTTTTAGCATCTGAAATAAGCTTTCCATCATCAATTATAGAAGGTTTAGATGAAGAATGGTTATGTTAAGAAAGTAATTAAGGGTTTTACCAATAGCTATTTTGCTTAGAGGAATCTTTAAGATCTTTCCGTAATTTGTAATTGTAATCTAGTTCTGCACATTTGAGTTGTTCTAGGTATATTTCATGTTCGGAACGAGCGGGACTCGAACCTGCAACCTTTGGCACCAGTCGCTTGGCTGAAATGAGAAACGCACATATCCACTCGACTAAATCCCCATCCTTAAAAAAGAATTGGTTCAATGGAGGAAGTTATGTGCGAGTGCCATATCAACACGGGTATGCAATGCAAGTACTGAGTCGGCATTTATTTCCACATTCGGGGACTTCAATCCACCAGCATTAAGGGGATGCCGAAAATATATATATATATATCATGTTCGGAACGAGCGGGACTCGAACCTGCAGCCTTTGGCACCAGTCGCTTGGCTGAAATAGAAAACGCACATATCCACTCCACCAAATCCCCATTCTTAAAAAAGAATAGTTCAGTGGAGGTAGTTATATGCGAGTGCCATATCAACACGGTTATGCAGTACAAGAACTGAGTCGATATTTATTTCCGCAATCGGGGATTCCAATCCACCGGCATTAAGAAAATGCCGAAATATATATATTTCATGTTCGGAACGAGCGGGAATCGAACATGCAACCTTTGGCACCAGTCGCCTAGCTGAAATGGGAAACGCACATATAAATTCTTAGTTTGACAAAAAGTAGTCCATGCATTGGCCCCAAAATTTAATTTTTTGCTGCATTGTAGTGCCTGTGAACTTTCCGTGGGTGCAAAGTTTGGAATTATTCAAATACTAACATGGTAGATCCCAAGGTATTATTTGAATAACAAGGTCTAAATTCTATAGTTTTATTAGGGATACAGTAAATAGCGGCATCCACATTTCTTTTATTCAAAACACACAGCATACAGCAATTTCGTTACCAAGAAAGCATGTATTCCAATCGAGCGTATCAATAATACGCATGAAAATTATCGAAATCAGCTTTATCATCTTCCTAAATATGACGTTTATAGGCTGCCTCAGCAGGCTGACTAAACCGTACCTAAGCACCAACAACACAGTGGTCACAATTAGCCAGCACACGAGCATCATGAATAAAATTAGGTATATTTGAAATAATTTTGTTGAGACATGTAACAGTGTGGGGAGTTGTATGGGTTGCTCATCTACATGTAAAGGAAGGAAATTAGTAGAGGCTTAGTGTACAAGCTTGTGTCCTAAAGGGGTATTAAAATCGGAGTTCAAGTTACCCAAGAGTATGATATTGTGTACACGACTATTACGTGGACGATTTAAACTGCCCGGTGGACGATAATCAACATCAAAAAGGAGTCTATTACGATTTGACCAAACCTCGCACCAAAGAAATGCAATGTCAGCAATCAGCAGATCGTAGCGACCACCTACGTGAAAATGAGTGGAACATAAATCGCGATGTTCCCACCAAAAGCAACACGGTCACGGCGGAATATGTCACGGTAGCCATTTAAGTGTAAATTTTCTGGAGAAGCAGTTTGGTTTAGAAAGGTTTCAGATCAACTTATTATATCAAAATCAGGTACAAGATCGGCACGGACATGTCTCAACTTGCCTTCAGATGGACTCCTGATATATTAACATAACAAATTGAGACAACGCGAGAAGCAGGAAAGGAGCCGTGACTCAAAGGGATATTATCTGCTTGTAATATCAACATGAAGATGAAATCTTGGACATTGTATGAATAGCATTTGCAGACGGGTACCCATGGAATTCCAAAGCAATTAGTCAAGCAAAAGTCTTTTAATTTCCACCGAATATCTACACAAAAATTCAAATCAATGAAGCAGAGCCTATTGAGTATCCCTTGCAAAACCCATCCAAGATTTATCCCCATAAGGCTTGAAGTACAGTTGATAACAATTTTGAAGAAAACTACATGTACGTTTATATGGAATAATGGCCCTAAGGTAAACATACCTACACGTGTTCTTTCCGATCAGTATATGATTTCAGAGATATGTATTAAAATTCAGGAAATGATGGTAGCCTGTAGCTGTCTGTTTTGATCTTTAATTTGTTTATTCACAGCTGATATCTGTACAATGTCCAAGATGTTCATAAGGGACATGCAAAACTGTTCATAGGGAGAGGAAGCACAGGCTGCAAGTTTTGTGTGTGGTCATTGTCCCATTCACACAGTTATTATTCTGCGCTTATTTGGAGTAAAAGCCAATGAGTAATGCAAAACGAGGGATGAGATCGAATAATATACGAAAAGACCATTACGCTATATTAAGTAGACTGGAAATAAACAATGACGACTGACCATTTAAAGGTAAGACAACATTTCATTCAATACGGCACTACAGAGAGAAGTAATTCGCTCTGTCTCAAATTCGAGTTCATTGTCATGCATATTATCCTCGGGAACCATAAACATATGCCTGTAGTTGTCCGGGTCATTAGGTCTCAAAGCACATTTTTTTAACAAGGGAATAGTTTAATGCTGCAGTATTAAATACAGATATGGCAATACTCCCAGACAACAAAACGGAGTATATGGGAGCTGATTGGCTCTTCCGCTCGGGCGTATTACCATAGTTAAGACGAGTAGCTAGGGATTTATCAGGACCTGGAGACGGAGGTCTCAAAGTAGAAATCAGTAAGCCAATCTTGTGCACGGGCACATCAATATCAAATTTATCATTCAAGCTGGTCAAATAAAGCTCACAGACAAGAGAATAAACACGTTGTTGTGAATTTGAAAAATTCTGGAATATTATATTGCATGATTTTACCGTAAAGATCAAGACTTACTTGGTCTGAGGCCAACATATCCACAGCAGTACTTTATTCAAGATCTTTGAGAAAAAATATATCAATAACTAATGATTCCTAAGCACACAAAAAGCAGGTGTTTCACCTAAACTCCTGGCGGCCATCAATCATGGTGTCGAATGTGCAATCCCATGCTCTTTTGTTCGCCAAAATGCCATCAGGTGCTGCTGTTGGTGTGATGGCAAGGTATTGCAGGACTTACATGTTGAGTCATCACAGAGACTGACCTCATGAAGTCATTTCCATAGCTCTACATCTATGAACCTGTCCGTAAAGGATGATTAACAGCACGTGCACATGCGTGTTTAATCCATGCTGCCTATGGTGGGTACATGTGGAATTATTCAAAACACTTTATTTTACTTAAGATAAAACTACATTACATAAACATAGAGACTTAAATAAGTGGACACAACATGAAAACAAACACTTGTTCTCTAAAGTTCATCATTTACAAGTGTCGGATATAAAAATATTGTTAGCAAAAAGTCTGTTGCGATTAATGAATACACGCAGAAAATAATTAAAGGCAACCCATACCGGTAATTAATAACTTCTTTAAAAAAAAAAGCCCAAACAGTACTCAACTGACTGTTTTTCTATCAGTGACCAACGAGTGAAAGCAGCTGTTGTTCTACATATTATACATATTCCTTTCCCAAAGACAACCTTAGTGTATAAGACATTATTATTTATACAATAAGATTATAGAAGCCTCCTGCATATCAATTGCATGTAAAGACTGATGGATTAGACTTCTTGTAGGTCTCTCTTAGGTTTTACGGATTCGCCAAATCTAATAAAAGCAGGCGCACACTACGAGAAGGAGCCGAGCACTCGGAAGACGCTTCCAAACCCGGCGGGGCTATCCTTGTCTGACTATAGGCAGCATGCTATGCGTTATTGGTGACGTGTTTCAGCAACGACGTCCCTTTACAACTAATCCAAGGGCTCACGAAAATGTTTTGGAGGGAATGAGGAACTTCTTTGATACCGGGAAGAATGTGCTTATCAGGAACCATAACACTGGTAGATTCCAAAGTTTTTAAAGTGACTCCGCCCCGATTTGGTTCACACATGGCTACATGAAAATGAATCCACGACGTCTGCAGGCAGTGATGACGAGCTTATCTTCCGCAAGTTTCAATTGTGGGAACACCGGAACTGTTTTTTAAAGTTAACTGGCAATATTAACCATAGTTACCCATAGCATTTTGCTTCCAAATGGCCCGTTGTTCATGCTAACATCACAAATATCTGTGTTAGTGTCTGGCAAATAGCAAATTCTCACCCTCATTGGTAACTTTGCTCTCTGGAACTTGATTGTTTCTTCCCGACGGAAACCATAGCACAATTAACTATAATTTGATTGGTGGAGTGATATTTCTGTACCTCTGTGTGTTGCCATTATCGTGGTCAGCCAAGGTTCACTTGCACGTGTTGATACGCTTGTTGGTGTGTATGCTGATGTAAACGGTCATAAAAATAGCAAGTGATTAGTACGATAAACTTAAATATACCATCTTTACTTTTCACTTTTATGCCGGAAACTGAGTCATCTGCTTTGCCCAGCATGCATTGGGTGCAACTTGCGTGTGCAGAGTAACGCTGTTGACCTGGATGGGCTGCGGGACCGTTGGTCTGAGGCTTGGCATGCTGGAATGGTCTTTCCTTAAAGAATATTAATCCAGAAACATGATAATGTGTGATACTTTTAGGAATAGGTGGGCAAACAATGTAAAATTTGCTAGTCAAATATCTCTTCATTAACGGGTTACCGCCATATTCTCCCGCTGCATTCTTTCTAAGCAAACGGACCACCAGCTAAGTGTAAGTCTAATTTGAAATTTGCCAGTATGATATGCCTAAGCAGTTAACTCATTGTCAGAGAAGACTTTAATGAGAGAGACAGATATCGTAAACCTTAATTACTGTATTTGTGTGTTTGTGTTCAACACTTTATGCACAATTTTTCACTGCGATTTTCATAATACCAAGTCATTGGTCCAGGCGCAGGAGAAACACACAGATTTGTGTGCCACTGGAAAAGCGCAAAAAACAAACGATGAATCAAGGCGCCCCCCTCCCCACAAAAGGTTATGCCCTTTATGTCTTTTGCATGCTCAGGTGCCTTTCCTAGTTTTCATTGTTTGTTGACACCTCAAGCCTTAGGTTTGGCCTCAGCCCTATAACAATATACATGTAGGGCCTATGCATAGTCATATTCAACATAATGGTTCAGAAAAACATTACCATATTCATAAATTGCAACCAAACAATGTGAACAAGGGTTCATATAGCAAATTGTAGAGATTGATGAGTTACCAAAACATCAACATTCATCTTCCGATACTAATGTGAAGAAACAAATTTCACTTCTGAATTGAGACAGGCAGTCACCCGGAGAAGGCAACTGGAGGTTTAAAGATTCAGATAAGTTTCGTAATTTAAAAAGACTTGACTCTAATTGTGTAATATACAGGTTTAATAAATGAGACTGGGATAATACATTGTTATTGGGATATATTTTGCACCAAGAGTTTACATGCTTGCCTGCGATTCCATAGACACATTCTTTGATGCCTTAGACTTTTTCATTTCTCATTTTATATAAGATCGGATCGTTTCATTAGTTAACTTGCACAGTCAGTGATCAAAAAGCCTGCTTGCCAAGACAACCAAATGGTGTGCTGCTAAAACGTGATGTACTGGCCTTTTCCTGCTAAGCAAACCATGCTCTGTATTATCTCCATTGAACTTAGTTTGCAACAGCACTAATATATTTGTAGTAATGGTAATAACTGCAGCTATCGATCTCTAGGCTGACAGACCAATCAGCAATTTGATCACTGTCACCTTTGCCATGGTTGAGTGTATGATTCAGTGCACTGTAGTCTTTTACCATAGTAACCATAGTTGCCTCTAAAGCAGACCTAAGCTCTATGGTATGTCAACTCTGCTGGGGTCTGTCTTTCTTTGCCAAGATACTGTTTTAACTCTGGAACCTTGACTCAGTTTTTAATATTGCTGAGTATGGATAACATGGTAACAGGCTGCAGAACACCAGGGACCACAGGCTGCTACTGGCCGAGGTGATATGAGCAACTTCCTGGTTGGTATCTAAGTCTGGGGTAAGGGTCACAGTATAGTTTTATTCAAATTTCAAATTCAAATTCAAATATTTATTTCACATCAATAATATTAATACAATATATATGCAATAAGTATGTGCGAGGATGGCCAGAAGGCTGTGCCTTGTACGGCCATCCATCAATTAGATAGATACATGTGCTGGCATGTGAAACAGCTACAAAACTAAAGGTAAATTAGTAAGTATAAAAGTAGATTCAGACATTTATAGTACATATATGTTTACCAAGAGCTTCACGGTAATTTGAATTGAGACAGAACAATGTGATTATGTATTACTATAGTAGATTACAAAATACTGTGTGGCATTATTTACATTAGAATGTGCGTTTAGCCAAATTATTAAACAGGAGCAGTCCTGGATGAAGGGAGTGCTTAATTGCTAAATCTCCTGTGAGGAGATATATATGAATCAATATCAAGATTAGTTTCCAGTAACCAATACTTCAATTTTCTTTTAAAGGAAAAAAACAGATATAACATTTTTCACCTCTTCAGGTATTAAATTAAAAAATTTAAGTCCAGTATGTAATATACTTTGACAAAAGTAGTTAGTTTTATATTGGGGTTGGGACAGAAGGCACCTATTTCGAGTGTTATAGTTGTGTGTCAAACTTCGATGTTGGTATCCAAATTTGTTAGAAGATGTACCACTAAGTTCATTATAAACTAGCAAACATACAGTTAAAAATACAATTTATGAAAAGGAAGAATTTTCATGAACGTTTTCAATATGGCTTTGGGGATGTGAAAAAGTAATAATTCGCACCGCTCGCTTTTGAAGTATTAAAAGTGGAGTGAATTATTTCCCTTATTATGAAGAAAATCCTGTCAAAGAAGGACGGACCAAGAATAGTAAAAATATCACGGAACTTGGTCTCTTTTGGTGGCAAAAACCAAGGTAGATCATTCAGAATTTGAGTAACTTTTCAGCTGAAAACAGGGATCATGTAGTTAAAGGGCAGAACAAATGGAGTCGAGGTGATGTGGAGATTGGTCTGTCAAGCATACAGCCACTTCTCTCACAAGAAATTGCTAGTACATGAAGGTCTAGCTAAGCAAGCAATAAAATACTAGTTAGAAGCGGCTTGGAAATTGGCACACGATAGGATGATTAGTGACACAGCCGGCAAACATAGGCCTATGAACTAAACCAATTGGCACTCTTTTGGCTATTATTTGTCTTTCCAGAGACAGCCCACGCCATTGACCGGACTATGAGGCGCATAACCTTGGCAATATAGCACCTGCCCTTTGCTAATGTAAATCGACTATAAATCCAAGCTGATAGGCTTCATGATAAACCATACCTTATTATGGGAAACTGACCAACATGGCAATGACCACAAGGACCACTGTCGTTTGTGAATGGAAGCTCTGTGTGGGCTCTTGGAAAAGATGTGAAAAGCTGAAATACACATTTCCTGTATTTCGTATTGAAACTGTAGGAATTCCTCAATTGGCCCTCATCCAATCAACAAAACAACCCACTAAACAGGTAAAAATATGCTGGCTCGAATCATAGGCCTAACTAGTCTGGAAGATCTTCCATACGACAGTGTCAAACCGTTTTGTGAGACAGCTGTGCCAGCAAAGGATAAGTGGGATTGTTAGTCGCTGATGGCCGTTTCGACTAGACATTGCTTATGGGCAGTCAGTAGACTAGGCCTAGGGTTATTTAGTTATCTTCTTCATCAAAAAACCAACCTGAACAACCATCGAACTACATTGACCATCTTACGCAGATGAAACCTAAACGAAACGCCATTACCTTTGATTAGTGGGTGTCTTTTAAGTATATGAATAATCCACATACCGATACTGTCATTGCAAATTCACAGTGATATGAAAGGGTGATACCTGATGTAAGATGGTTTGTTAGGTAAATATTCCTTTATACATTCCTTGTTTATTTTAAGGCATACTATTGTTCTTGGTTGTTGTATGTAATATTTGAATTATTTATAAAATACGATTAATTGCATGTTGTAGTTTGTTTTGATGGTGATTCTTGCTGTGTCAAAGAAATTCTTGCTGTGTCAAAGAAACCAGCACAACACTAAAAAGAAATCTGGTACTCAAACAACATTCTGATAGCAGATGTGAAGTGAAATGTCGCTGTGCAAGGCTGATATACAAACCTAATTGTATTTATTCATGTAGCTCCCTGACAATTAGCGCCAGATATATGGTAACCAGACAACATGTTTCCATTACATAGGTTTAAAGAGATCCCTGTGGTCCTCTTAAGGGCCCGCCAGTGGAACAAAGTATCTATCAAAGTCCTCTGTCTTTGACTGTAAGGATTTTCCTCAGGGAGGCTTCCCCTTAAATCGTCAAAGGTTAAATGCCTATTGCATATATAATACAACTTTTTATTTATAGATAAAGGCTTCTGTTATTCCCATTATCAATGCGATGTCCTGCAAGCACCACTCGCAAATAGCCGAGGAGACCTGCATACTTGGTATTTGTACATTACATGAACATCAAATGACCTTTTCTCCCTTTACACTCTTGATCTGTGCGGCTCTGCATTTGTTTGGTTGCAGCAGGTTACTTTGGTGTGTACGTTCTGTTCATCCTATAGTTGCCCAGGTTCTCGTTTTAACCCTACGCGTATCCTGCTCTTACATTGATGCTCTGGCTCGAGTAAGTCTAATAATATTTATTCTACGTCCACATTCAGATATTTTCTTCCTTTTGCTATGAACGAGTCTATAATTATCAAAAAGAACTAATTAAAAAGTAGGACTTACAAACGAAAACGTCACAAATAGCTGACAACTGGACACTTTTAGAGCTGCAAACTTATTGAAATTATGACTGTGAAAATATATTGTCTGAAAACTGAGTTTTAAATGTTGTGTGTATCAGGTTTTTTTTTTTTTTTTTTTTTTTTTTTTGAATATGGACATACCTGACAAAACACTTTCAAGCTTGCCATCAGTTGAGGTGTACCATTATCAAATGTGATTTGGTCTACATGAGCACCATGTAGCTATATCAGGTGTGTATATGCAGATATCCAGATGCCACCTACTTTTTGGAGCTCGAATTACCATACAATCATGTATGCTGCATGGATATGTTTTTGTCTTCAAGGTTCTGCAAAAAATGACCCCTTTAATTTTCTCTACCTTTAACTTCCATACATGGCGCTGTACATGTGCCATCATCTCGTGCGATATATCATCCTTTCTCCGCCCTTACCTTCCACACATAGCGCCTTTACAAATTTAAAAAATCACTGGAATGTGACCTTTTTAAAGAATTTTGTAGAGATTCATCCAATCCTACAGCTACATCCCTGCCAAGCATTAAGTGGATGTTACCATGGGTTGCTTTACTTGTAATATGTCAATTGTGGATGGATAATGGATGGACAAAAAAATCGTCAGGAGAGATTGATTTGTATTCTCACGCTACCTAGGATTGTCTGGGCTAGTGGCTGCACACATGCCCTCCAGGTACACTTGGCTTTTTATGCTACTCCGTGTTCCCTGACTCCATAATAACTGTTTGGGTGTTCCAGGTGAAGCCACGCTGGAGCACAGAATGAGAGTATGGGCCTATCACAGAGTGGCACCGTGCCTGGACATTGTTATTCTATTTTGCTAGAACTAAACATATCAGAGTTGGTATTAGGCTTAGTTACTTACACCTCGTTGGAAGAGCAGATGTCGTCCAACATGATTTCTAGTAGGGTCAAAAGTTCTATAATCCTAGTTCGTAATATTGTGTGCAGGTATAGAGTTTTGATATGAATTCATACTCCATCTATACTTGTGAAACCAAGGACCTTTTGGTCCAGGTCCAAGCTGTTGAACGTTTCGTCAGTGCAAATGAAGGTACCTTATTTTCCTCTATCTACATAATCTGAACGACAGCACTGAAGCACATGCCAACAGCTGCATGTTATAATCAGGTACTCTGCAGACTGGGCTGATCAGGGTCCAATAAGTGACCCATGTTTCAGTAAGTGGTTACCCCTGCTGCAGCATATCTATCCATCTTTTGTGGGGTTATCATTAGGGCTCCATGTAGGACAAATTGAAGGTTAATATAGGAGAAGGTTGCTTCCTCCTGCCACCCGTCTTGTGGTATGCCAGCTGCAGTCTCTGTAAAAGGTATGGACTATGCCATAAATATGACAAAATTCTATTCTATTAGACTTCACTGTTGATTGATATGTGATACCAAATTATGGGACGACTTTGAAACGCATGCAACTTTGCACATTCCTAGTTATTCTCCTGGTCTTAATTATATTGCATACAAAATTACAATATGGGACCACACCAACCAAGATCTCTTTTCATGGAGACTTGAACCACAAAAAGTTGAAATTAAACTGAAAATTTGGCTCCTTGGTGGCCTTTGAATTGGTGTATGTATAAGCAAACCAACTGAATCTAAATGCATGTCAATCTCTCTCGATGATGAAAACCATAAATCAACATTTACATATATATTTATTGAAAAAGAAAAGATTATTGTACGTTAAGATAAAGTCATTTATACTCATCTATGTAATGTACTTTGAGATTTTTCACAGTTGCTAAAAGATGCATCTGGGCATCTTGATTGTGAAGAAGCGATTTTCGCCGTTAGTTTCAACTTAAGGTGGGTATGTCGGTATAGCAACCAGAGTATTTGTAAGTCTTTGAGTTCATCAAATGCGCTTTTCCGAGTTCTCAAGATTGAAAAATAAAATCTCTACATTTTTGTAAAACATGATCACACAAATGTTACATGCCACCATGTGTACATGAAGAAGATAAATACTGGGCTCCATTACCAGATGTCATAATAAAAAGTTTGGAATTGAATAGCACGATCATAGTTTCCCTTCTGATGCATTTGTCGCGAATATGTATGTGGAATTTGCCCGATTGATTTCACATCGTGTGAAAGTTTATCATATCAGCTAGTCTGGAACAGATGCTGGTATTAGATTGGTTCGACAACACAGTGACCCTGTCCAGCCGAAAGTAATTGTGAAGTAACTGTTCACATATCCACTCCTAGAATCGGATATACTATGCTCAGTTTACCGAAGCAGACAGACTCTTCCGACTGATTCATTGTTTCTTTGGCTCACATGTATAGTTTTTAATTGCTCGCACTTGTCTGCAAAATGTTATTTTTATTGACAGATTTATTTATACTAAAACACTTGCTTAAACTGCATTGAGCAAGTTATCATCAGTATGTGGTTTATAGCATTATTTGGGAACATGTGCCTGACACAAAAACACATTGCCTTCTTTTTATAAGGCACAAAATATGGTCCTTCCCGGTATTTCCTCAGCAGAGTCCGCGCCTATGGCAAGCGTCCCCTCCCCCAGTCGATCCAATGTGTCACTATGTGTCCTCAATATACACATATTGACCCCTCTAGGTACAGTTCGTTTCTGGGAAGACAAAGCATATATACTGATATGCCTTGATGCGTGAATGTTAAATCCCACCTCCTAAACTGAAACCTGATTGCCATGATGTGTTAAACGTCGCTTTGTAAAATTAGTTTCATCGACGTTCATGTTATACTGCGTTTCCTGTAAGATCCAAGGAATCCACGCGACACTATGATCATCGATCCTGTCCTTTGATAGGGTAAGTCAAAAGTGCCTGGATGTGTTTAATGTCGTGTGCCACATAATATTTGTTTTATCTAGGTCTTAATACTCTGTATACTTCTTATGAGAATCCGAACACACAATTACGTTATAGTTCTTTCTCTGTGCTTTTATCTCCAAATCTGCCAAGAATTTATTGCAAAGTAAACCGTCCTATGTTTCAGTTTTTTCAATTATGTCTGGAAGTCCTAGATATATTGAAACAAAAGTCAAAGAGAGTTTTTTTTTTACAAGGAATATAAAATATTCTTAAAACTGAGGTTAAAGGATGGGCGGTGATACCTCCTCCGTCTATCCATGTGTCAAAAATTAAAACTTTGTGTCGTATCCTCCACCACCGTCAGCCAGATTTTCATAAAACTTATCGGCGACCTTGGGCTCTGTCACGTTTGCTGATTTGATGACGCTTTATTTATTTATTTATTTATTTATTTATTTATTTATTTATTTATTTATTTATTTATTTATTTATTTAATTATTTATTTATTTATTTATTTATTTATTTATCTATCTATTTATTTATTTATTTATTTATTCATTTATTTATTTGTTTATTTATTTATTTTATTCTATATTTTTACCATTATCTACGAAAATTGGTCACGCTACATTGACTTTTTGGGATTTTGGTGTTTTTTTTCATTTTCAGTGTTTGTTTGTTTGCTTTTGTTTTTGCATTGTTTTGTTTTGTTTGGTTGCATATAGAAACCCATGTGGGGGGCCACATAACTTTTAATTTGTTCAGCATGCCACGCTGCGATATTTTTCTTTTGTAAAGAATTCTAGGTGTTTTCCGCCATTTTTAATATCTCCAAAGCCGTCACTGAGATTTTGCTAAAACTTAGTGGAAGTGTATCTTGTGGAAGGATCAAAGTTTTTCAAAACAATTTAGAATGACTGACTATTCACAAAGTCGCGATTATCTTGAAAGAATTTTTCTTTATTTTTTCTCCCTTTTTTTTCATTCGCTTGTTTGTGTGATCTTTTATTTGTAGTAGTAGTAGTAGTAGTAGTAGTAGTATTGTTGTTGTTGTTGTTATTCATTTTAACGAAAAGTTCATAATAATGAATATACTCGATACTATATATATATTATTATATACCCATATGCCACTAAACTCTAGACGTTTTCCTCAAGCAGGCGATCTGGTGAAGAATGTTGACAGATCTCATTGTCTAATTGTTCACTTTTTTATATGTCGCCAATTACAGGTATTTCATGAAATGCGAGAAAATGAAAAATATATCTGCTAAAACAGGTTTATTACATGAAATATTAATTAATATATATATTTAGTTTGTTTAGTGTTCAAATCTAAGAGAAATTTAATTTTTTAATTGTAAGTAAACCTTTCACCTACTCTGAAACTCAAATCTAATTTAAATAATTCATGCGTTTAGTGAAATACATCTGTGACATTCAATTTCTGAAAATGCTTTCTGTACTATTAATAGATCAAAAATATATCCCAGATCAATAGTTTAAGTTTTCAACATAATTTCTGCCCATTCCATTAACCAAAATCTGCCCGTCTAAAAGTATATGCGATGACGAAAACAAACTTTCAAACTGTATATGCAAATCTTTAAATTGGCATCCAATTATTCCTTTATCATCACGTGTAAATGACCTTATTTAAATTAGGAAATTGGTAAAATAGTCTAAATTAGAGCTCTTTTCTTTAACATTGCATACAACAAAATATTTGTTTCCTTCAGAAAATGTAAATTATATGTGTGTTCCGAAAACATGACGAAAATGTCACCAATTATACAATGAAACCTTCGTAAACATCTGCTATATCGCAACATAAAACTGTGAAAGCTAAAAACGCCTATATTGCAATGAGGAATCCTTGTCAGTTGACCTCACTTGTTAGTGCTATCATAATGTTTTGTCGATATTTTTTTCAAACTTAATTTGTTATTGCCCATATACAGTTGAAATAGTAAACATATGCAAATGAAATAAGAGCGGTACAAATATATTCAAGTAGAGTGTGAAATAATATGTTGTCTAGAACTCAAGTGTGTAAAAGCTTGTCAAAGTTGTCGAAGTAAAGTGAAGTAAAGCCAGCAATTTTTTTTTTTTTTGTTTTTTTTTTTTTTGTCTTTTGCTTTCATGCTTCAAAGGCCCAATAGTGGGTTGCATACCTAACTATGTGAAATATTTTTATATCAGCAAGCGTGGTTTTAGACATTGGGCGCACAGTTTTGCCACGAGAAATGTAAAACACTGCTCCCTCTGGACTAGACTCCTGTGAACTCAATAATAACGCATGTACTATTTTACATGATAAATTAAATTCCTGTAGTGCATTAACCAAAAGAAATAATTAAAATAATGTGTAGCACAACAGTATAAAATGATACCAGCTTATTTACAAATGATCTGATACCTACTTAAGTAATTTCTACGCAGGGGACAAAAAGGTTAAAAGATGATAATGCACTCAATTTAATGAGTTATACAAACTGCTAACAGACTGATCACTGTTCAGTCATGATCCAGTGCGCGATAGACGTCTGCTAAGAATGGTCCACCATTGTATCCAATTAACAAAGAAAACTTCAGGAAGCTAATCTAATGATGGAATGCGTGCTGAATACGAATTGAAACATCACGCCCAAACCGATGAGAACACCTGACTTATATGCTTTCCAGGCGGTCTTCTTTGTGTGAAAATACTCAGTGTTTGTTCCAGTCAATTGGCTGGTGTTCACTTTAAAGGCTGACCCAAAGTCCGCGGCTGAATACTATCTTCTGCTTGATATACCAAACTTAAATGTTCTCACTTAAAGGGAAGTGTGTACATGAGTGCAATCATGCCTTTTCGCGTGAACTTTTCCACAAGAAGCTTTGATTGCTGTGCCATGTTTCTTTTGAATGCTAGGCGGGCCCGTTATATGTAATTTCGTAATACCATTTTTATCTTGTTCTACAGTTCTTCTTTGTGTCATTTATATGCATTTTGGATCACCTTTTCTTCGTAGCATATATACTCCAAATTTACATAAACCCAACTGGTTTTCAATTTTACACTGGTTCTTTTTGGTATTGATGATCTACGGTCCCAGTACCATGCTCTCCCACTCATTAGTATATTATGTTCCTATTACTCTGTACACGCCTACAGACATTGCCAATGACATGCGTATTATACTCATTGATATACCTCATTATTTTCTGTTGGTGGTTATTGTTATGGTCGTATCACACGATTGTTCATGGCATTACTGTTCTTGAAAGTTCTCTCAAATTGGTATCTAACCACCACCCCACCCCCCACTAGACCGCATTTCTTTGCACCTTGTTATACCTATTATGGGATTATACATAGAACAATATAGAGCCGCCATCGGCATTTACTATATCCTTAAATGTCTGATCAGTTTATTATATTTGGTACCTATAACATGGATAATGTGAAACCTGCTTTCATTTTTTTTTCTGCCGGTTGCTTTTACCTTATTGAATATAAGTTGCAGTGTTGTACATATCATTGCGATTGCTTTCAAGTTACCCGTATTTGATATTCACCAAAACCCAGGCCCGCCGGATAGCTATACATGAAAAGTATTCTTTTAAAAGAATATTTTCGTGAAGGTTAGCTTGGAGTGTAAAGGGGTCATTATGAATGTTTGTAGAATATCACCTTTTCTTCGTACCATATATACTCCAAATTTACATAAACCCAACTGGTTTTCAATTTTACACTGGTTCTTTTTGGTATTGATGATCTACGGTTCCAGTACCATGCTCTCCCACTCATTAGTATATTATGTTCCTGTTACTCTGTACACGCCTATGGACATTGCCAATGACATGCGTATTATACTCATTGATATATCTCATTATTTACTGTTGGTGGTTACTGTTATGGTCGTATCACACGATTGTTCATAGTATTACTGTTCGTGAAAGCTCCTTCAAATTAGTATCTAATTTCCCTTTCCCCCCCCCCCGCCCCACAAGACCGCATTTCTTTGCACCTTGTTATATCTATTATGGGATTATGTAAACAACAATATATAGCCGCCATCGGCACTTACTATATCCGTAAATGTCTGATCAGTTTTTTATATTTGGTACTTATAACATAGATAATGTAAAACCTGCTTTCATCTATCTTTTTCTGCTGGTTGCTTATACCTTTAATTATTATTGAATACAAGTTGCAGTGTTGTACATATCATTGCGATTGCTTTCAAGTTACTCGTTTTTGACATTCACCAAAATCCAGGCCCGCCGCATAGCTATACTCAACAAGTATTCTTTTAAAAGAAAATTTTCGTGAAGGTTAGCTTAAAGTGTAATGGGGTCATTATGAATGTTTGTAGAATAGACCTACTGTTCTAACATTTGACAGCTTGCTTACCAAGGCACCCATCTACTTGTATTTAGACACATGACATGGTTTTCACACAACAGTGCACCGGGGCAGTTCTTAAGAATTTCAGTAGATGTATTATAGGCGGATTACAACGTTCTGTATTGTTGAATTTCACAATTTATATCAACCAATTTTCAAGTACTGGCTACAATTTGGACACATAATTATCACAACATTTCCGAACAAATATCGCTTCTTGCACCCACACATATTTGCTTGCAAAGTTGATCTATCACTTTTAGTTATACATTTAAATACAGTAAGATGCTAATCGCAGGCAAAAGGTCCCACATATAATGGTGCTAACCTAGCAACATTGTTTGTGGTACTTTTTGGTTTTATTATCTAGAAACGTGCTTGAGCATAACCTGTCCTGAATGAATGGCAACAAAAATATATTCAAAGCCCCAACTTCCAACAATGCAGATTTTCTATCAACATATCAGGACATACGTGTATCAGGACAAGGAATGAAATTACTCCATTTCTGTGTACAATTAAACACAGTAAGTTGCTAACCATAGGCCAAAGGTCCGACATATAAAGGTGATAACTTAGCAACATTGCTTGTGATAGCTTTTGGTTATGTAATCTGCAAACGTGCCTGACAGTGGGTTTTCCGTTGCTTTCTGTTCTTTCAGTCACTTTTGGGATCTTTCTGATGTTAAGTAATTTCCCAGCAAAGGCATTTGGCTGGCCCCCTGCCTCGCCGCTCCGCTTGTGCCTTTCTCCATGCAGCGATGGAAGCGCCGCATAGTGAGCGGTACGGAAGCCAGGGAACCAGACTACAGAGGCAGCTGCTGAATAGTCCCACGCAAGGGTACCACCAATCCCTTAAAATGATAGCAGCTGCATGCAGGCCTATATGTCTGCCTAAAGCCTGTTTACTTGGGCACATATGTGTGTTACAGAGGTCACGCCTTGTGTCATTCGGTGAATGTAACACCGTATTGGATGGCATGGGACACAAAATGGTTGCCTGCTGTGTACGTTTTATGGATTAAGGTAAACTAATTTACAAAAAAAAAAAAAAAAAACACAAAAAAACAAAAAAACATGGCGCGGCCCACAGGTTGACCCACGGTAATTGTTTACGTTCCCCTGCCGACAGCAAAAACAATAAAAAGTCATGCTAACGTTTGCTGCATAAAAGTCCACGAACTTTTGAGGAACTGTTCCGTTTGGTTAGTATGAAAAAAATGATGTAATTACTTTATCTGAAACTTGGCTTGATGGAAATTTCCAGAATAAACGTTTGTTCATGAGGGCTTTGGAATGCCCGTTCATAAAGATAGGACTGCGGAGCCGTAGGAGGAAAAGTTTTATATGTTAGAGATAATTTTCCTTGTACCCAGTAAGCAGACATAGAGTCTACAAACAGTGAATGTTTGTGGATTGAATTTCCATTTAATTTTGGCCTTGTTCTGTTAGGGATGTAATATCGCCCATCTAGTCAGCCTGCCACTGACAGAGACTTATGTTTTTTTTGCGATCATGACTATACTAGTGCAATCCAAAAGTGCCACTTTAAACTGGTGATTATAATGACAGATGTCGCTCTTGAGATACACCATTCATTCAGAAGTGACCTAGTGGTCTGGGCCTGGCCAATCTCTTTTCTAAAATTGATTTGTTTCAATTAATAAGAGGTCATACCCGTGTAAACGACTTGATAAGTGGTCCTACCCATGTAAACGACTCGACTGAAAGTTTTCTTCATTTAATGAGTACAGATTCACCTGATTATATTTTGACTTAGGGCATTTTACCCCCCACCCCCCACCCCCTTTCCTCTTCTGATCATTTAGTTGTGTTTTGTACCCTATCCAGTCATCATCGCATTGACAGGCCCCCGAAACAAAAGATTTTCGATTAAAAAAACAAAAACAGAAAACAAAACAAAACAAAAACAAACGAATTTCAAAGGTGTAAACACAGCCGCTTTAGAATCTCCTTATCACACGCTTTGACGTTTTTGATGACATTAATGATATATTGTCCTTTTGGACAAATCTGTTCATTGAGCTGTGCCATGATTTTATCCCGCTCCGTGACGGAAAGATCATCCATGGATTATTTGCAAAATGTATCAGTTACCCCGAGAGAGAAACCGAGCATGGAGACATTTCAAGCGTTACAGCAAAAATATTTGTCCGTTTACTTTTATTGAAACTCTCACTCTTGAAAGATTGTGTGTGTTTTTCAAAAGAAACGGAACACTGCTGTTAATGCCATTCGTAGTTCCATGCGTTCATACAGAAAATGCGCGATGAGCTCGATTCCACTGACAGTAATACAAAAAAATGGTGGAAGCTCAGTAAAAGATCACCGGGCCCCAAGCTACTTCATTGTTTACCACCTCTTCTTGATGACGGTTTTGTTATTTCTGGCAACATAGAAAAATGTGAAGTTTTTAATAGGTATTTTGCTTATCAATGCTAATTTTCTCGTGATGATAACCCATGCCCCTGCCAGACTTCAATTTCCGAACCAAAGCGCGACTAAATCAGTTCCAGGTAGCCAAAAATAGCGTAATGAAAATACTATTGTCTTTAAAGTCCAGTTATGCAACTGAAAATAACACATCTGGTATAGGTCCATCATTCACTAGACTCTCTAATTTTCCTCCGGCGACTTCGTGCTTTCCTGATTCATGGAGCATATCAAATGTGGTTCCTCTTTTAAAAAAGAATGATACGCAGCTGAAAAGCAACTATCTTCCCATTTCTCTGCTTTCTTATGTGTCAAAAGTATTCGAAAGTTTCATTTATAATGTCATACATCAGTACCTTACTCGTTACAAGCTTTTCAAACCAAAAAAACTCCGGCTTAAGACCCAATGACTCAACAATTAAGCAACTTGTCAACATTACTCATGACCCTTACAACGGCCTTGAACTCTTTGTAGAAGCATGAATGACCTTTCTAGATATCAGTATAAAGGCCTTTTATCATATATGGCACAAAGGCCTTCTTTTCAAGCAAAAGCTACCTATCAAATCGATGTCAAAGAGTAACAATAGGTGGTCCATCATCCTCTATGCTTTCTATTGAGGCAGTTGGCCCCTGGGGCTCTATTTTTGGGCCCCTATTGTTTTATCCTATATTAATGAAATAACGTATGGTATTCCATGTGATATAAAGCTTTTTGCTGATGATACCAGCATTCTTGAGATAATTTACGATACTGTAATTTCTGCAACACGAATCAAAACCAATCTTGCTTTCAGGCCGAGCGTATGGAACGTTAACTTTCATACACACATCTTTGCCTTGTCTAAGGAGTTCTGACCCTAGAAGACCCCATTTCTGGATGCTTAAGGATAGCAATATCTGCATGCCTGGGAAAGATTTGATTAAAAAGTACTATCGTCCACCAGTACGTATCTGTGATACTTTTCTTAATTCTCAAGCTTTCTCAATTGCTGCAGCCATAGAGAGCAACCCGTATATTTTGATCGTGACAAGTGACTTCAACGACAGGTGTGCCACCTGGGATTCCCCTCCCCCTACACTGAAAGTGAACTCGGTCTATCTATTGTTAACCTTATAGTACAAGACAGCCTTTTTCGGCTCATGGACGAACCAACTGAAATAAGTGAATATTCCTATAGTTTACTTGATCTCGTCATCACTGATGCACCAGTAGTTGTACTAAATTGTGGAACTTTGGCTCTGGTATCAAATTCTAATCACTCGGTAGTCTTCTGTCCCTTTCTCCTTTCTGTGTTTCAAGACAAACCTTTTGAACGACAAGTATGAAACTTTAAAAAGGCTATTTTTCTTGATCTGGATGCGGCCCTTTCTTACACTTTGCAAACTGTCCATGATACGTTTGCTTATGTGGATGAAATTGTGTCTTACAGGTCCATTCTATTCATAAGTACAGCCAAAAAATTCATCCAATTTAAAGAAACAACCATCCGACCCATAAATAAACCATGGATTCCTTCTCAAAAAATGGCACATACGTCATCGAAATCGTGCCTGCAAGCAGTTCAAAGGTATATCCGGCCAACCCCAGTCATATAGCTTGATGATTTTACTAAAAGTGAAAGACTCCACCAGCTGTGCAAAAAGTCCCGAAATAAAGCTGTCAATCTGGTCCGACTCTCCGCCCGTACATACTTCTCAAAATAACCCATGTGCGAGTATGCAATAACAATGGCTAAATTGGCCTCTTGATAACTGACATACACAAGTCACACCCCAGTGGTCTTACCTGGTGTCCTGCAGGTTTGTCGGTATTTTACAAAGAGATACACTAGGAGGATGTTTTCCTTAAAAACTGCCCACAGAAACTAGGGATACACTTTGAATGAAAAATGTGGAAAAGAAAGTTTTCAGTCACACTTGGTGCTTTTAATATTTAAATTCGGAATGCACAGTCAATTGTGGAATATACATTTTATTCAAATTTATCAAAGTTTGCAGGGCTTTCTATTGTTCTTCATTTTCACTCATGCATTTCAAACATATACACTCTTACGACACCAATTAGACAACATTAGCATTAACTCCAAGCAGTGGTGAAACTTTCCAAAACTGAGTTAGGCTGTAAAATTAACCAAGATATACCCCCATTGGCGATGATAAAATCATTTCCAGTGACTCTGAAAAAGATATTTATTAAGTGCATACTTGGCCAGTCAATGCAAAACCAAACCCTAGCAGACGCTCCACCTCTGCCTGATTTCACTTATGGCACTGATGCCCAATTACAAAGTGCTACATTTGATGAAAACTGCATCTACAAAGTCCTTTCTTCCCTAAGGTTTACCTCTGCCTCTGGTCCAGACAACATAGGAAACACATTACTTAAGCACGCTGCGTCTTCAATCTGTAAGCCACATACCAAAACCTTTCACTCACTCTCTCTGAATTCCTGAATTTGTGGAAGAAATCCAACACATGTCTTGTATTCAAAACGTCCAACAGACAGTTAAAGGGTAATAACCACTCCCCAGTCCCTATTTTGTAATACTTCTAAAATTTTTGAAAGATTGGTTTTCAATGCCCTTTATGAATATTTCTTTGAAAATAATCTCTTCAACTCAAAAAAGTCTCATTTCAAGCCAGACAACTCCGCTATTAATCAACTTGTCTCTATCATTAATAATATTCATAATAGATGTGTCCAAGGCTTTAGACAAAGTATGGCATCCTGGTCGTAAATACCAATCTTTCTGCAATTCATTACTGGGGTAAAACCAGGCGAATCATATTTAATGCCACTCATTCTCTATCTGTTATTTTTTCACCCAAAGTTCCGAAACCTTAAAATCCACCAGTCATTCCTGCTCAATCAGCTATTCCTGAAGCCAACGTGCGTACCCATCTTGGAATTACGCTGAGCAGTAATTTATCCTGGCATGCTCACACCACCTAGATCACCAACAAAGCTGGTCAGGGCATAGCACTACTCTGCAGTTTCAAATACAAACTTTCCCACTATGCTTTGACGAGACTATATTTCTCTATGATTTGAACCGTTCTTGAATACAGTTGTGTTTGCTTTGACAAGTGCAGTGAAGGTCTTTGTGATATTCTGGAACCCGTTCATTTCCAGCCGGCTACAATATGTACAGGTACCTTATGACACACATCTCATGCTAACCTACTCCAGGAACTAAGATAGCAAGCCCTCTCAAACAGACACAAATACTCCAAGTTGATCCTTTTCTATAGAATGTATAATCAGCTTGCTCCCCCCTACTTTTCAAAAATTATTATCTCCTTCCTTCACTGGATGTCCTTTACGTCATGCTACCTGCATACGCTCTCTCACATGTAAGACCCAGTGCCCAGACAACTTGTTTCTCCCTGTTACCATCTGCTTCTGGAACAATCTACCCTCCAATAGCAGAAATTCCGTTTCCCTTCAATTTTTTAAATCTAAGCTGAAGGCCACCTTACTTGCGACAGACGATGTCACTGAGTTTTACTCCTGTGGTGACCGCTTCCCGAATATATGCCTCACTCAGTTGCGACTGGGGTTCTCTGCACTCAAATACTACCTTCATAAAGTAAACATCCTTCATAGTCCTTCATGTACATGCTCCTGTCCAAGTGATGAATAAAAACGCTTCTTTCTCTATTGCCCGAAATTTTGCACATTCTACTCTATCTATATTGTCCCCTAGAGTTCATGCAAATCTTATTATCCATGCTACAAGTTATAGGTTGGTAAACATTTTTCTTTTTTGGTAGCAAAGGACTATCTGATGTAACAAATGGTCAAATTTCTGAAGCATGTCAGACATTGATCAGTGTTAGTTACGCTGGACAACTCTAGGTAACAGACGTAAATACTTAAAGTTGATTCTATTCTAAAAAATGGTCAATAGACTTACCTGAGCTTACCTTGCGGATCTGGTAACAAACAATCCTGGTCATGTTACTGTCAATTTAAGCACCCTTCTGCACAGTTTAGATACTCTTTTATTCGTTCTACCATCCAGCTTGAATGACCTTCCTGATGATGTAAGATCATTAAATACCCTTTTCCGGTATAAATCAAACCTAAAAAATACCCTATTGTCTGTACATCCTGTTCCAGCTTCTTACACGCATGGCGATAGATTTCCTAACATCGTGCATACTTGGTGAAGGTTCGGTTTGTCCAAATTTAATTCCCATCTCCATGGGTTTAATATTTTCCCATCATCTACATGTAAATGCTTGCATCCTGATGAAAGTATGTTTCAGTTTTTTTTCTAGAATATCCTCTTCATTGTACTTCCAGGACATCCTTACTGAAAACTGTTTGTGGTATACTGGCTCCGAGAGTGAATCCTTACTTGATAGTTCATTTAGCTTGTGACATGTTAATTGATGTTTTTGTCCATGGAAATGGAAACTTCTCCACTAGTCTCAATATCGAAATATTTTACACTGCTCACAAATTCATCTCTGAGTCCCGGCGATTTTTGTTTTGAGTTTTACTAAGTGCTGTTATCAGTCATGACTACTAATTAGACTTAGGCGTACTTTTCTCTATAAGGATATCTCTCCCGTTGCCAAGTTCAGTGCAGTTAGTATATCTTTCACTCGAAGTTATCTCGCATTGTACCGCCTGATAACTTTGATTGTGATTATTCATATTTATCATGTGAATGAATCAACCATATTATACTTGTAACCCTCATTCATGTTTCCATGTGTTGAATTTGCCATGCTTGGGTAACTCATAGCTTACTTAGCAGTACATTTTTTTGTTTGTTTGTTGTGTATTGTAAACATTTCTCTGTGTGTTTGGAGAGCCATCATCTTAGTACATTGTACTACTTGGTAATCTAGGTAAAATAAATATCTTGAATTTAAATTATATCGGTCCGTATTTACAGTGTAACGCAAACATGGACCTATCAACCTTTTACTCTCATTAATAGGTCCCTGATGCAACAAATGTCTAATGTTGTATGGTTTTCTAAATTTATGCTGGAACTGCTACTTTAAAATTTGAGTTCTGGAATGCCGTGTCTTGCGGTGTTGTGACATAGTTGTGTAGTGTTCTTAATTCTAAGGGTAATATTACAACACTGCATTTCTATTATTTTTTATAGCAATCGTCATGAATATTAGCCCATCGAAACACTTAAAGACACAGGGAAATGTTTTTATCAGTGAACCCTAGAAAACACAGTGGAAAGCTTTTACTAGTGAACACCGAAAACACAGTAGAAAGCGTTTACCAGTGAACACTAAAATACACATGGGAAATCGTTTACCAGTTATAGAATCCGAATGCCTGCTATCACTACTAGTTCCTGATTGAAGAAGAGAAGAAGAAGAAGAAGAAGAAGAAGAAGAAGAAGAAGAAGAAGAAGAAGAAGAAGAAGAAGAAGAAGAAGAAGAAGAAGAAGAAGAAGAAGAAGAAGAAGAAGAAGAAGAAGAAGAAGAAGAAGAAGAAGAAGAAGAAGAAGAAGAAGAAGAAGAAGAAGAAGAAGAAGAAGAAGAAGAAGAAGAAGAAGAAGAAGAAGAAGAAGAAGAAGAAGAAGAAGAAGACGCATTTACATCACTGGACCATTTCCGGTAGTTTTAGTGGGAAACTGTTGCATGCGAATACATTGGCGTCGGGTTTCAGCTACGACAGTATGGAACTCGGGCACTCTGCCTATGAAATTAATTGCATTATTGAACCCACTTCCGGTCTATATTCACGAAACAAATACAAGCATTTTGTTCATGGAGCTGCCAAAATATTAGTCTTTGTCACTAGCAAGACAGTGGTCTACTTGTATTTATGTGGCATCATCCATGCGTTCAAAAGATATTCCAATAATGTTGAACCTAATTTTGCATCAAAATTCTTACAAAGCGTTAAAATAAAATCAAAATTATATCCTTCTCGAATGGCCACATCTGTTATGAAAGCAGAATTTATCATAAAACAACTGCAAAATGATATCAAAATAAAGCGGGTTATATAACAGTCACATATAGATGCAAATTCAGTAGATTCTGCTAATGTAGTTGTTGGCTATTTCACTAATGCTAGATCCGTCCTTGCAAACTGTTGTGGCACTAGAAGTATAGAATGCAAGTACCGCTTTTACATTCATATTATTCATACATACATGCATACATATTTACACACATACATACATATGTACAAACATACATGCATACATACATACACACATAGAGTACTATTACCAGTTTGCATGGACATATTTTAGAGAACTTCTTTTTCAGATTTTTACTGGTATAGCGGAAGAAACATTTCATCAAATGTGCCCAGCAATCATGATTTAGAGGAAAACGTTCTGGTATAATTGCTGTTTGAGTTGCTTTTGGTTTGACGTACAAACACATGAAATAGTGTCAAATAAAACATGCCGTATTTTAGACTTTAAAGACTTTCGGCGCCATTCACTATCGATTTTATTATTTGTTCAAATTTGTCGTGCAATAGAGTCAAATTTTGAAGTTCATTGCATATCACAGATATTCAATCAGATACAGTTTCCAAGTGTAGAATTTCTAAGAGAAAAAAAAATAAAACGGAAATTTACAAGAAGCTATGGTACTTATAATTTGCATATGTGCATTATCTGCAGACTGAAGCAGGCAAGAACATCCAACTTGGAGAATGTGGTTGAGACAAATGCGGTTCATTCTGACTTGTGACAGGCAATCGGGGAAAGGCAATTGGTTCCTTAAATTGATGCACTCAAGCTCACAATTGAAACTTCACATATAAGCCCACAACCAGGTTCCAAAAACTGCAGGCGCAACATCAAAAATGCGCAAAGCTAGAATTATTTAGATACTGAATTTAAACACTATTTTAATTTTTAAGGGAAAAATTCATGTGACCGAGAAAAAATTATGTGATGCCACATCTTTTCCATACTTGTGTGTGTATGGCTTTACTATCAACCTGCAAAAATTATTCTAAAAACATGCGACACCATGTTACTCTTTCCAGACATATTGATGGAATTACTGAAAACCTGGACAGTCCTCAGCCCTCTCTAAATTTGGCTGGATATAATTTAACACAACCCGTAAAATTAAGCTGGAAACACAAGAGTGGCCACATATATATATATATATATATATATATATATATATATATATATATATATATATATATATATATATATATATATATATATATATATATATATATATATATATATATATATATATACAAAGATATCAAAGGCAGACCAGTGAAAAACAAATAGAGATTGAAGTGCAGTTTGGAGGCAGCATCAATCTGTGACAGACTACAGTTAGATTGGGCGACTAACTTTCATCTCGCGATTGCATTTTGTCAGCACTTTCTATAAGCAAATAAATTTCTCAAATTATCCCATCAGATTTGATCATATGACTATTGCATAAAGTGCCGTCTAAGGTAACCGTTACTCTTTTTGTGAACTAACCCTCCCTAATATGCCTCTTGGTGGCAAATCAGTCGTCTGCGAAATTGAGTGAATTAACGTGCGATTTAGTTCTGTTTGGTAAGAAATTACGTGAGACGTCTGTGAATAGGTTTTGTCCTTAAGCTGAAGTATCCTCCCCCAGGTTTCATGCTTCACATCTAACAGGTATGAAAGCAGTTTTCTAGGCATAGGTATTTTATAGATGTAATTTGGCGAAAGAGGTGAGCACACCCACGGGGAAGGTGCCAGTGCCCATACTAAACGCCAATACCAATTATACTGCCACTTTCCTTGAAACACTAGCTAAATCCGTGAAAGGCTCGACTACATCACGTCATAGGACATATGTAGAAAGCAACCCTTCCATTCAAACACACCCTGTGTGGAGAGACTCTAGCACCCCAGATTGGACCAGGATATCGGTTTCACACAAGCAAAGAGCAGACACTTTGACATAGGCCAGGTTGGCAAGATAGGACCGCCATCGTTCTTATGGACAGACCGTTCAGGCCGAGGAGCAAGTCTTGCTAGTATGTCCACGTAGGGACAATCTTAGTAAAGGTGTTAGCAAGCCACAGTTGACCACCTGCCTTGACGAATATTTTAATGTGGGCCTGCAGGTCTTAAAAGACCTAGCATAGTATTGCAAGAATATCTAATTGTCATACACATACAAAAAAGTGATTTGCTATTACAAAAATAGCCGCTTTACATATTGAATTATTTTCACTTTGATATTTAATTTCCCCCGAATTAATGCAAAAAAGTGTTATTCTCCGTATTTGCCCTTTCAGGCCATGCTAGTTTATGCGTATACTTAAATACTTTTGAACTTGGAACTCTTATCACATATGCACCGTAACGGCTTAACCAGAATGTGTCATCCATCAACTTATGATAGTACATGTATATATGGTTTACACTACTACCCCTATCAATGAGTTACATATTGCAAGATCACCACTACAGAAACATTACATAGATATCATTGTACTTATATAAATCCTAATCCTCGAAAAAACTAGCCGCAAGTGATCCGCATGCAAGTTATTCCCATTAGAAATTGTCGGAAGTGATCCAGTGTTCTAAATGTCGTCGGTCATTTTTCATCGACAATAATGTGGGTCATTTGTCAACAGTTTTTGTAAGCATATTTTAAACGTGGAGATCTGTTGACCGATTCCCTCAGGGCTATAAAGAATTACATCAAAATATGGGGGTGATGAACGTGTTTTCGGAGACACCACAACTCAGTCTGATCATCCGGAAAGGCGAACGGTAAAATCAATCAAAGTGGGGCTGTAACCTCGGGAATTAAGTGTGCAGCCCCGGCTGACACAAGTCTAAATTGAATAGGAAAATTCACACAAGCGACCCTGTGACCTTCGGAATGAAGTCTAGATCGCTGATTTGTAATCTCCCTCGGGCCCAAAAAGGGAATCATTATAAAGTGCAACAACAAAGTTTCAGCTCAAATTGTTTTAGAATTATTGCTAATAAGAAAATTAAGTTTTATCAGTTTCAGTGCCAAATTTTGGACCGCACCAACACCTTTCGCGCACTGTGCCAAAAGCGCGCCGAGGAACACTGCGGACCTGGATTATCATATCATATGTAACTACACGTATTCTGGAACTGAAATGAAAGGTCTTCTTACAAGGAACATATATCGGACACCCTTATTATAGTTCAAAGCTGTGCGTTTTAAGTAGTTTGACTTCCGTCGCTGTGGGCATTGAAAGAGTTAATACGCAACTCGGTGCACCTTGGGCCCAAATAGCCATAGAGTGCGGCGAAGACAGCTGCTGACAAATTATCCCTGTATTGTTCTTGACGAAACAAGTGAATTTTAAGCAATAGATATTTACCTGTCAAATTTTATAATTTGTTGAGAAAATTGAGCACATGGTTGGTGACCTGATGCCAGGCTTGCAGGGCAAGGTTTTAAATTGCCACAAAGGGACAAATTGGGTCATTTTAGACTGGCCTAAATTTATGAAATTGGAATACATGAAGAGGGAATATTTGGGTAGTTTGATTTCAACATAGTAGATCGTAGTTTTTTTGTTTTTGTTTTTGTTTTTTTTTTTCAAATTTGTCCCTATGATTTCGATCAAAATCTGTTGGTTGTATAGATTTTTCGACTTTAGTAAAATAATATTTGTGTCTTTTCATACAAAACCACTTCCTGGTAATCGTTACTCTATTCCGCAATCCGAACTATTAACGCTCCATAAACTAACCTGCCACTATCTAAGCTATAAATGGTCTTCAGCGGGCAACTATTCAAAACATGTTTCGGAGCCTGTACCCGTACATGTCTCTCTGCGTAGCGGCTCTTTGTCCAAGCTAAATATTCAGCAAAGACAATCCACATAATAATGCAAAACTGTGAACGTTGCAAATGATACAATTAGGTAAATAAGTTAAATGTGGCTTATAAATGCAGAGCTTTAATATAAATAAAGAATACCTATCACAACTATCAAAAAATAACCGAAACGTAACCCAAGCACAAAATTTCAAGAAGGAACTTTCAGCTGAAATAGTGATTGCAACTTGAAATTATTATATAAGGCTGCAAGTCAGCTTTTGGTGTGAACACGTGTCACTGTATATGGGCATTTCCATACACACATATTATATATATATATATATATATATATATATATATATATATATATATATATATATATATATATATATATATATATATATATATATATATATATATATAAAGCCGTTTTCTTGCTGCTCCATTATAATATATGAAGAAGTTAAAAACGTTTGGGTCGGTTATTTTGCATACGCGGAAACTGTACTTATACTTCTGTTAACCGAAGCACTCACATAGACTCACATTTTCATTCGTCCAGCCAAACTTATATCAAATATGTCTGTTTTAGACTCATTTTCCCAAAAGCCTTTAGCCGGATTTATTCTGATATAAGGAACAGGTTCTTAAAGAGCAGATTTTGAAAACTTATGGAACAAAATGGCTGTACCATCATGTTTTATTCTCCAAATTTCCTTCAATAAAAGGTCAACGCATTTCTCTTATTTTATATGTGTTCACCTGAGTACAGATATACACATGTAGATGCTAGCAATTGGGGTTCTTAGATAATTCTGTAATAATATTGTGTTTTGGCTATTTTCACCTGTTCATTGCATAGCAGAGCACATGATATTGACAGTCCTTTTGGTGTTTCATCATGTTTTAATTTTCATATTATGTTTAGTACTAATGTGTTGATAGACTCTGGTTCAATTGCTGCTCTTTCAATGCCAACTGCGACTAAAGTCGAATTACGTAGACGAACTGCTCTCAATTAAAATAAGAGTGCTAGATTCATATACTTTATGAAACACATTCCGTTCAAATAATAGCATCCCTTTAGTTCCAGATAATATACTGGTCTGGGTCAACAGGTTGGCACTGAAAGAGTTAAGGTCTGGTCGTGTTCGATGTTTGTATTGACGTCCACAATAGAGTGGTATAACTTGGACACACAGCAAGGTGAACACCTTCACTGCGTTTCCCAAATGCCAAAGTATTCCGAAGTGCGAAGTTCAGTGTGAGCATCTTGGGAAACGTTTACTGGCAGTTCGTGTGTACAGTTACACATAGACCGTGTTCGCTTGCTCGCACAAGATACTAGCATCTTGGACAAGGCCCAGTGAGATTTGTAACAAACATACTTCTTGATATGATTTTATGACAGACAACACGGACATTTGTTTCTCTCTTTCACGTGAGCCAAGCCCAGAGTAGACATTTAGTATTTGATGGAGTCCTTGGTGTTTATGTATGCTAATTGATCAGATAAGATAATCTGGTTGCCGTCCGTGGTCTTAGTTTGAAAAAGATATTTTCACCATAGGGAGGGGATAGAGAGAAGAAACAAATCAATGCCGAAATAAAGTATATTGGGTTTAACTGGCATATCACCCTTGCAACCATTCTTTCATGTTCTTACCTTTAGTGGAATACCAATATTAAGAACACAAAACCGCACTTGTATATTACATGTTTGTCTGGACCGGTTTACTCGCTGTGATAAAAAACATGAACCAAATTATAGTTCAAATTTTCATTTCACAGCCTGGTTGGCTAGTGGTCTATTGCTAGCTCCACTACCACAGACTTTTTCTTTCATTGAAACACAATTTATGACAACGTAAAGTGGAGCAGATGGTGTTGCAGGCTGTAATTTTTGTGGAAGTATTACATTCTGGGCCACAAAGCTGTTTTATGTGACAAGCCACATAGACTGAAACTACATCAGCAAGTGATGGCACTTCAGGATTGAAGTTTTTATATTGAAACCGCTTACTTAGAGAGTGCAGATTGCTTTGCTGTTATGTCTCTTTTTACGACTTATATAAAAAACACGCCCGTACTTTCGGACCTGTATCCGCAATCGGGGTGACCTTCTCCCCTAGGCTCCATCTTTCACTCAACAGGGGTGCGTAGCAGGTCCTCTTAGTGCTGCTGCTTAATTCATAGCCTGGGGACGACTTCACTGTCTGATATAAAATCCCTATTTAGGGGCCCACTGTTGCCTAACTGTAGGGCGTTGTAGCAACATTATCAGGTAATGCTCACTCTCGAAAAGTTCCATTATACATTGTACATTACATTTACTTGACAAATTAACCTTTCTCTAACACCAATCACTCATATATTTTGGATACTACCTCTTCAAGATTTTCAATCAGCTAATCCACATGCACTTGGCTGCCATTTTTAAAATTGTGGATTCCGCACCCTATGGTTTGTAAATGAGGATAGTATTGGGACGATTGGGGGGGGTATAATATATGACACAAAAAGTATATATTTTGCAAATATTTTAGAGCACCAATTATGATATGATATATGGCCGCGATTCACTTTGTTATTCAAATTAAATGTAATTTTGTGCGACTGTCCCGCAATGCATTGCGCCATATTCAAAATAGTGCATGCTCACCAACTGATTTGCCGGCTCGCATTTGGATTTGTAACTAACGATGATAACTGCTTCAGACAACACCGAGCGGGCAGATTAAAGTTCAGATAGTAAGTAATATTTTAAAAGTACTTTAACCACCGTTTGCTTTTGTACCTCAGATAACGGACACTGGAACCTAGCGTAATATTACGATAACGATCACCCATGGATATAAGGAGAGATCAATGGATCACCGAACAAGCGTGGCTATGCAGCTATGCGGTTTCCCCGGCCCAAGTTAAGAATCCGAACAAGTTGAAATAAAGTGCTGTTTTTGAGTTGACTTTAATGCAAAATAACGGCACCTGACGGCCACTTTCTCGATAAAATCTGTCAGCCAGGGTGGCTTAAAACATTTTTTATTTTATTTCTTTTTTATATTTTTTTTTTTTTTTTTTAATTTATTATTTTTTTTAATGTTTCATAACATTTATTGCAGTCGCCCCTCAGTAGGGTGCGGTCGGGTTACTGGAACCACACATTTTTTGTTAGTCCTTGTGTATTTTTGACATTTGTTGAAACATATTTAAAATGGATGTTCTCTTTCCCCCCCCCCCCCCCCCTTTTTCTTTTTTTTTTTTTTTTTTTTTTTTTTTTTTTTTTTTTTACATTACTTCCTTTGACGTCAGTTTAATTTGTTACTTGGGCACAGCCGGAGACGCTTGTATGAACTAAAACCTTTGAAAACATTTTACAGAAAAAGGAGAAAACCCACGTGATCGTGTGGTTTTAAAAACCTGTATATGTCAGTTGTGGTTCGTGCTGTATCAAGTGCGTTTCTGTCCAAATTTAAGGCCCAGGTTTCACGCCTACACCATAAGAGAACAGATGCTGATGTAAATCAGTCAACCATTTTCCGCCAGTTTGTCGATCAAAGACATGCGGTGCGGGGGTTGATGTGGACCAGACAACAAGAGACGTCCAACGTAGCAGCTTTTGTATGCCATGCAGGTTTGTGGTTCGTGTACGTCTGCTCGGTAAGTAATTTGTAAATCTTTCCTGTTTGAAGCAGCTGACAGTTGTTGAGCCTAATGTGCAATGTCGTCTGCTGAGAGGGAGAGAGATATAAAAAAAACAGTCATGGATGCTTAGAATTTTGTTATGCAAGCCCGTGATTCACGATCTACGCGGTCAGAAAAATATAGGTTATCGGATGGGACGGTCCCATGATGGATTTATGAGGGCATTGTTTACGTTAGAGGTGCTCGACTGACGCCTTGAGCATCTAACGTGAACCCTGCCGATTAATCAAACATCAAATCGCCGCAAATCCGAAACGGCCAGCATGTTGACTGCTGTAAATACCTGGACTCATCATCGCTGCGTAGAAAAAATGTGGGAAGATGGATGTGGAAAACACTGTGATTGCTCAGTTTTAGCGAATCGATAACATTGGACCGAAAGTTAATGAATGCACCGTAAGCAGGTCTGTTCTTGTACTGACGTCATTGGTATTCAGTAATTTCACACTCAACTTAGGTGAAATGGACACCTGAAAATTTGCCGCACTCCATAATTTGAGTAAATGATGAAATGACTAACTGCCATTGTAAATGTCAGTGATAGTTATACGCTTTTTTTATATGTTACACGCATTTTTGCCAAATGTATTGTCAAGCAGACGCATGAACACCGGAGCTTGACGGCTTCTGACATCAGTGCATGTTCCCTGTCATTAAAACGGTCGTTTATTTTATGTCGGTTTGTCTTACATTTTGCCAGCTGTCAGTCACATATCGATGCTCCAGACACACCCGATGTCCCAGACTTGCGATCCTACAATACAATGTTCAGTCTCCTACTGACATTTCAATAAGAGGCAGCCAGAGTTTCGACCAGCACACTTTGTCACAACCCCGCCACCTTCTCCCTGATGAAGCAGCTGGCGACCCCTTGCCACCAGACGCTGGGTTTTTTTCAAACTTATCTTTCTCTCTACAGTTCAGTTGTCATGAAATACCAAAGTTTTATACGTTTAGTGATCGTTATGCAAATGTTATGCAGCCGCAGCTTCGACTTAGGTGTTCTAAACTCAATTCTTATTAATTTGCTATTAATATTTTTCCCTCTTGTGCAGCTGCGAAAGAAAGATTTGAGTCAATTTCTTTTGTTTTGTGCTCTTCACAAACTACTCAGGCTTAATGTTCTGAGGTCTGTGAAAAATGCGTTCGTTCCTCCTGGAGATGTAAATCTGTTGTTCAATCTTGTCGGTGATAGCCTCTTAAAAATTAAGTCATTTGCCAGTGCTGAACTTAAGGTTGAACTAAACCCAATACACTTGCTACGGTACAATTATTCATTACTCTGACCAGACGTTTTGGTAAACCAATAACTATGATTTACTATTATGCCTGTTTTTAACTTATTTTTAAATAGATTATCATTATCATGTATTATCCCGTGTGTCTTATTATAGCACTTCTACACGATTGCATGCCTGGAGACCCCTTAATTACCTACTCAGTTGCTATGGGGCAATCCAGTTTTGAAATACATGTTTGCTTTAGAAAAAAATGACTGACAATCTTACTTTGCTTTAATACCGAAGTAATCTTGAATGTTTTATGTTTTAATTCATGAGGCGAATTTTGGTGCTGCATATATTTAAATGTAGATTTCATCAACTGTTGCACAGATAGATTTGGAACCGTGCATAATATTTCGAAGGACATGACGCTATTTTAAAACATGAACGATATCCGCCATTGATCAAACCAACTAAAATGCATAAATTGCACTCCTACATTGTAATATATATATAAGCATATCAGATATTTGACAGGTGGTGAATTAGGTCCTTTACAGTCATTTATTTAAAGTTTTGATCTAAACCTCATGTTGGTGACGTTCCTTTAAAACGCAGAACAAGAACTCTGTATAATATATATAATTTATTTGATTCCATATGGGACCCTCCTAACACTGAAGAACAGTTAAACCAATGAGTCATATAGTGACCAGAGTGCAACTATTTTGCATTTCATTCGTGTACCATGTGTGTCATAGCAACCATGAGACCTTAACTGGGAATTCAACCCGCCTAATCAAATTGATAAGCATAATTAAATACAAAGAGCTTATTTACACCCCCAGCTGACATTTGAGGCACTCGAGGTAAGAATTGTGTCATCTGTAAACATGCTGAAACTAGCATGTAAGCAAAAGGAAAACCATGAACTCGGTATGTCTAAGGACAAACTTTGTTAATGAAGGGAACTTCCGTCAAATTAACTGACTGTAGACCAATGGTTTGTCAAGTGAAAACGGTGATTTACTGTTATACCTGTTTCGAACTAGGCTTGCAAATAGAATACCATGTATTTTCCAATGTGTCTTAGCACTTTTGCACGTTTGTATGTCAGGAGACGGCCTTAATTAGGTACACAGTACCTATTGGCAAATAAGTTTTGAAATAAAAATCTTGGCAATGCATACTTTGTACAATGACCTACAGTCTTGCTCCTTTTTACCTGATAAACCTTGTACAACGTGATGTCACAGCATCTACCTCAAACATTTAAAAGAATCGTGTTAATTTACGTCATATTTTCAATTGAGCACTTTACAAAGGGAAACATAGATTTGGGTAAACAACGAAAAGGGTAAATTGGTTGGTTGGTTTAATTAACTGATGTATATATATATATATATATATATATATATATATATATATATATATATATATATAACGGTGCGTAAACATATTGAACGCGCGTATTTAGTAATTTTAAGTGCGAGAAATTATTTATCGCATGTGGTCAATAAATCCATGGGAGCATTAAGTCAGGTTTTGACCACTTCAGCCAAGTTAATGATCACATGTTTTGTCACACTCCCATGCGTCAAATTCTGTTTCCTTTTGATCCAATGCACACGTGAAATGAACTAGGGTGCATGTTGAGTATGACATTTTTACTGCTCGTTTGGCCAACCATAAAGCTAGGCTTGAACAGAATTCTGTTTGGTTTATGTTAATGAAAATGGTCAAGAAAGGGGATGAAAAGGGATTCGATTTTGGTCACTGGGCTCAGTTTACCAAGCGAATGAGGAAAAGACCACTTCTTCTGTTGAATGGCACCTGACCTGACTGTGCCTGTGTTATGCTGTGCTGAGGATAGTGATGTTGGCTTAGTATGCAAAACATGTTATAGACCTTCACGCAAAAGATGTACTAAACATTTGACTTCACTTAATTTTTAACATCCCTGGATATAGCCATAAAAGAAAACAAAACAAAAATTCAAAAAAGCAGATTGAGCCAGTAATGTTTCAGAGTAAAGTAGAATACAAGCAGAGTTCAGAAGATTAACAAACAAACAAAAACCCAGCCATGTCAGATTGAGAATGACTACACTATTACCAAGCTTACGACGCATAGTTCTATGTGCCAGTTCTCGTCCAAAACAGGAAGACTCTCAGTGACTACTCGAGTCTGCTTATTGAGGACACCGGTAGTCTTGCTAGCCATGTGCATGTCTGCACAGCTTTTTTTTTTTTTTTTTTTTTTTTTTGTTTTTTTGTTTTTTGTTTGAACACAGACAACAATTATCCCCGAGGACAAGTTGCTTAGAAATGGCACTTTTTGTGATATTCTACAAACGCCTCATTTTCATGATCAGTTGCAACTCCACTTGATTCAAATACCTCGTGCTGTGCTTTTGGGGAAGGAGATTTACTAAATATAGGCAAATATTTCAACCATCGATAAATGTTAGGCATAGTCACGTTTAATACTGTACAACTGCGTGAACAAACAAGCAACTGAGCTTTTACGATAATATCATTATTATTATTATTATTATTATTATTATTATTATTATTATTATTATTATTATTATTATTATTATTATTATTATCATTATTATTATTACTGTTGTTATTATTATTATTATTATTATTATTATTATTATTATTATTATTATTATTATTATTATTATTATTATTATTATTACTATTATTATTATTATTATTATTATTATTATTATTATTATTAACATATTTATTTATACTGGATCAGCCTACAGTACCGATATAGACAATAACCGGGGTCACCAGACATGGAGAGCTGCACAAAGTATTACAGAACGCAGAGGACAATACAAAGCTATGTTACCCTTACTAACCGAATGACAGAAATTCATATTATAGTCTAGGTCAATATATATGAGGTTACAAATGAGAAAAGCGGGACACACTGATGTGAAATTTAAGGTAAGTCGACCAACAGCTGCATAAAACAGAATTAAGGGACAACACGTTATGCGTCAACGATGGAGACCTGAACAGCATAAATAATTATAACATTTTAAACACATAGTAGATCTTTGTTTTTTAAGAATAAAATCTCTATAAGTCTGATCCAAACAAGCTGCACAATACCAATTACCAAATAAAACGTCTAGTATTTACGATGTACGTTTGAACACCGTTGAAGATGTGGATAGGCATGTCATCCGGCAAATGTTTACTTTCAAGTGAAAGAATGTCAAATAACTTTTCGCATGCGACATCGAAAATTAAATTTGGATGGACGCAAAGGCTAAGATAGGGAAAATGTTTCTAGAATCGGTGTAAAGTAGGCGAAGGAGAGAAAGTGATTCAAGTCTTCTAAAGGATAAGTGCGAAGGCAAGTAGGATCAGGTATGCCATTAAATTTGAAGGGATCACTGTTTAACTTCGAGAAACCAAGCCGCAACTAGGTAGGACATATCTTGGCAAATCTGTCTCCATAGGAGTAGTAGGCCGGGACTGTGTCTAGCGCCGACAAAATTGTTTTGAATTTTGATTTTAACATTTGTAGAAAAATTGAATGTCTCATATCAGGCGGGAGATTATCCCATTGCTTAACGGTATCAGATAAGAAAGAAGGAATATGCCATAAGATTGTTGAGCCAGAGTTGACCGCCCGAGTTCATGTAATAAGTTAACGTGTCATGCATGCTTTAGGGCGCCAGAAGGAACATCTGATAGACCTTGACAACAATTATCAAAAATGAACACAACCGTATCAGAGGAAAAGGCAAATCAAGGAAGTATAGAGTCTAACCAGAGCTTTGCGTGATAGTTTATATTTGAATATACGGATGAGTACAATGCTCTGGCTGGCGTTATTGTTAATATAAGGACACCACGATAGGTTACTGCTCAACGTTATGCCAAGGTGAGTGTGAGTATCTCACTCCAGGTATCGCTGGATCCCCGAGAAAAAGTGGAAGGGACGAGGTTTATGCCGTTTGGCACAAAAGAAAACAGCTGGGGATTTTAAGACATTGAAGATAACACGCCATAACGTTCACCGGTTCTTGAAAGAGTGATGTGAATATGCAACAAGGTTGTTAACAATCTCGAGTAGTGAGGCGAAGAATCTGACGTCAAATATGAGACTGTCAACAAGGACGTTAATGTACATTGGCAACAGCAGTGGACCTAAAAAAAGGATCCTTGGGGCACACCAGCCCCAATAGTAGCCAAGAAGACATTTGGCCATGGACAACCGCCCGCTGATAAGGGTTTGTCAGATAGTATTTTACCCATGATAAAAGATTACCAGAAATGCCAAGTTACTTTAATTAGAAAGGTAAGCCGGGGTGCCAGACTTTATTGAAGGCTTAAGACACGTCTAGGAATATCATTCTGGTCTATTTAGAGTGTCTAAGGCCAATATAAATATTATGGATATACAAAGCTTAGTTTATATTGTAGTTATTGGCCTTGAAGCCAGATTATTTAGAAATAAGGGGATTGTTTTGTAAAAGGTATACATAGGACATTGAAAACTAGTCGTTCAAATCATTTTGAGACGTACACAGCAAGGAATAGGACCGTACTTATTTTTTATCTGCGTGTTTGAATTTTTAAACAAAGGGCTTTTATTAGATTTTCCTGATTCTCAGGGAGTATGATAGATTAAGTGAAAGTTGGAAAATGTTGGTCAGCAGCTTACGGATCGATAGACTTGTTGGTATTCCTGACCACGATATTTCCGATGTTGGCAGGACCGATGGCAGAAGAAGCAGGCATCGGTACAAAAAATGAACTCGGGAATAGGAGGAGTATCCATATCAAGATGAATTTTGATTTGGCTTGAAAAGTAAGTGTTCAAAAGCTTACGTTTCTCAGTTAAGCATGAAAAAAATGCTGTTAAAAAGTTTCAATCAGGGGAGTAATATCTTGAATTTTGCTCCCCCGAACAGTCTTCGATAGTTTCAAACATTGCTTTGAAATGACATCTGTTTCGTCAAGCTTTCGGCGTAGTTTAAAGAAATATGAAGGCATGAGTGGCAAATGTGGTTTACAACAGTGTTTTTAGACTGTTCATAGAACTCATAAAGTTTGTTTATCTGGTGTTGATATCAAAAGTGTAAGGAAGAGGCTTGTCAAAGTAACACTAATCCTGAACCGTTTCAATGTCCTGGTGCGATGTCGAATATGGACGTGTCTGTGGCTACCCAGGATTTGGCTTTTGGCCTAAGTGTGACTTTAATATGCAATGCAACTAACGAATTCCACTTTAACATGTGAGAAGAAAAATCTGCATACTGGCCTTTGAAGATGAACGAATTTACTTGTCCCACTCTATTTTGTAATCCTGTCATTGTTGTTCTTGCTCACATTAATTCGGGATCATTATAGCCAATTTGTTGTAAAATATGTCACTGTAAGGGTTCGTTTGCCATCCGATGTACAATGACATATCTGAGAACTGTATTTACTTATCTAATTAGGATATAAACTTCAGGAAATTAATAAAACTGATTTTGTTCCCCCAAAAGAGCGCATGAAATTACTTAAAAGGAGGTGTTTTCTGATCAACTATGATCCTGTGCTGCACCTTATCGCACAGTAAGAAACTTGACAGGAATGAAGGCAGATTCATGTATTGAGCAGGACCAAACTAACTTCTATGATAAAAGTAACACCAGGAGAAAGCAAAAAGTTCAGGAAAAGTCATTCACCAGGTTTCAAAACTTACAAGATACTAAACATATTTGGAAAATGTCATCTGTTTCACGGAAAAAGAGTTTATTCCGGATGATTAAGTAACATTCCTGGTAAAATGCCTTCATCATGGTGGAGGCATAGTTCCATTGCCTAGCAGAGCGGGTCTGCAGTTTATACGACTGAACATAAATACTTCCTAGTGCATATGAAACACTTGATGCCAGACACTTATAACCGAAGAGTTACAAATGTATCAGCAGAAATTGACACACTAAATCAAGTGTTGAATAAAGCTCAGGGAGTTTCATTGTCCTTTAAAACCATATACTTACCCGTGCCAGGCAGAGTGAGGGAAAAAACTGCAATCTGGAAGACGCGATAGATGGTGAATGCCATTCTGTACTTAAACATTTTCCCTCCCTTCAGCAGACGACAATTGTTCTCGGACAAACACAAGAGCAATCACTGAGGTGTGACCATCTTTCTGTTACGGTATATCCTACAATTTCCTCGAGGTAATTCCATAAATCCGGTCATTTATGACAAATTTCCTCTTTATTAGATGCATTCCGTGATGATACTGACTGTCGAACGTCGGTATACATTGGCTTCCCGCCAAAGGAGTTGTATCACTCCATTTAATAGATGAGTAGAGGCTGCCTATTATTTTTGGGCCTCTGTCTGTATTCGCGTATTCACAGCGAATGACGACAAGGGACTCTGCTAGATATGATACGCAGTTGTTTTAGCTGGCACCTCAAGCCTCAAGCAACCAATCAGTGAAACATGATGTCATGTGACAGATCCGAGTTGTTCACGACTCAGCAAGTCCCACGTGTACAACCTTCTGCAAGCGCATTCTGTTGGACCATGATGAGATATAGAGCAACCCGGAGAGCCATTTCGCATACAACCGCACCTGTAGCTTCATATAAAGTGAACTGACTAGACAGTCAGTGTTGCATCAATATTTACGAGTGAAGCTGCATAAGGTCGTGCCTGCTGGATGCACAGAAACGTAGGGTTTTTAGACGGGCGTCCAATACTGCAATATGTTGTCACGTATAATGTACTTTTTTAAATTTGTGCTTGTTTCGTTTGATTTTGAAATCATACACAGTGTTAATGCTGGTAAGTGTACATCACCTTTTATGAATGGATTGAAGACGCATGGTACTTGGTATCTTTTACTTTGTGGTGCCTTTGGGACAAAAGCAAAGTATCATAAATTCTTGAAAAACGAGACAAATCTGTAGAGCAACTCGTTCAGATAAGATGCATAAAAGGCAAACGAATTATTAATCATCACTTACAGTGAAACATATTGCCTGCTTCTATGATGATGTCACAAATAGATTTGGGAATAGGCAGGAATATCCCAAAATTTTAATAATCAACTATATCCGGCATTGATCAAAGGGCTATAAATGCATACATAGTACTGTATCATTGTAATAAATATATGTATGTCAGATGTTTGACAGGCGGAAGATCATTTGATTTGCACTTAATTTCTGGTTACTGTTTTCATGTAAAATTCATTCTGGTGACTTTTTTAAAAATTGAAAGAAGAGCCCTTGCACAATGTTTAAACATACTGCAGGCATCATGCTAGAAAAATGGAGAACCTGAACTCTATATCTCTCAGATCTGTCATTTGTGATGGATCAAACTTTCTAAAAGAGAGATACTACAGTTAATTAACTGATTTTAACTCATGCAGTCCAAAGCATCAACAGCATTCAACAATAAATATTCACGTGAATCCTAAGACGACTGCAGGATGAAATCTTCTATTTTGTGTTTGTAATTTTAGCGTAAGACTTGAACTTGTTGAGTAAAGAGAACGTTTTACCCTCACAAGAACCGATGTAGTGGATTAAGTGAGATTCATGAGTCACTGCTGAGTGAAGCCAGAGACCTATATATTTACTGTAAGGATTTTTGTTTTTCCAGTAACGAACGCCTCAAACTGGATTTCTGGGAAGAGATGGGTCGGTGGGCTGAGACTCAATGAGTTTTGATGAGACACTGGCTGGTCACTGTTATTTAACAGTTGATATATACATTCCGGAATCTGTTGGTGCCGCTAGTTTATTTATTCAGTGGCATTATCTGTCGTGTGCGGTTGATTTAAATGTATGTTTAGTTTGTAATTGCAAAGGGGGGCATATTTACATAAAATCCTTTTTCCCCGAAGGGACAGAACGGACCGAACATATTCCACACCAGATTGCACGACCATGCAGAGATGCATATAATGTAGAAAGAGACATGGGGCAGAGCCAGTGACTAGTCAGGTTATTGTGGGCTGCAAATTATAAATAGTATGTTCTGTTTGACATGGAACAAGAAATCTGACGTCTGGTTGCTTTTGAAGGTTCAAACTTCAACGTCAAAGAGTAAATTATGGTATATTTTGAGGGCAAAATCTATCAGATTTGTCATAATTTCTTGTACAGCACGAAATCTCTTGGCATTACTTTCCAGATTACAATGTTCATTCAAGAAATATGCTGGAGTTGCTATCCAGATCAGACTATCAGATTGTTTATGTCCATACAAGCATATGTGAACAGCAAAAGATGGTTAGAAATAAGTGCATGGAGACGGTCACTTGATAGTGTGTTAGAGGGAAGCAAAAATATAATGTCAGACATCTATGCTATGGCTGCAGGGACACAAAGGCGTTTTTCGGCGCCGATTTTATGTAGAAATTTTTTCAGCTGACTGTGGTCCATGTGTAATTGAACATGACGGATTGAAACGTATGTGTTCAATGAATCTAACAAAAATGTGTGTTTTACAAAAAGAAAATTATACTAGTGTACGAAGATTTAAATTGAGATAGAGTAGGGGCGTTAAAAACATCAAGGGACCATAAGTTCCATACTTTTGCCTCAGATGCCAACGAAGAATAATCAGAGAGATTATGCACAGCTCTGAAATGAGGCAAGTCACAAACATCTGCATGTATCATAATTATTAGAAATGTCTGCTGTCAGCATATTTGGAATTAAATTTTGCAAGTTATCAAAGGTTAGATTCATCATTATTTGTAAATGAAATCAGTACATGTGGAGATTCCCTACAGATTTTTTCCATTTAAAGGATCAAGCCATTTAGTGTTATATGTTGCTGCACGCGATGCAATCATCTGTCGAAACCGAAACCAACCTGTTCGAATATCAGTGTTTACTCCTGCAAACGCCATTATACATTGCTTAAATTACTCCTTTTTTAAGCCAGGGGAGAAAAAAATATGAAACCTTTCCACACTAATTATTTGAAGACAATTATATATATTTGAACTGAAGTTGTCGGCCATCGTGTTCGCAAATACTGTTCTTATTTCGCATGTATTAGTCATGATAGTGCTTCATGTGATATGCATGTACCACCCTTGTAATTTGTTGTGACATTGTCTGCCAACTTTTGGCCGCCCAATTCTGAGACAATATTTTTAACCCATCAACTCTTAAATTGACTCTAAATCAACAGCTTCCTTTGGCCTGCGCTAGGCGCGATATTTTGAACCCATCTTCATGTGAATCAACACTAAGTCAAAAGCTTCAATGGTCAAGGAAAGTTGTTTACCTGGGATATGTAGCCTTGACATGCCTTATCTAGACTTCTCATTTAAGTTGTTTTTCATTACTATTGATAGTAGCAAAAGTATTGAAGCAGACGACATTTTACCACAACAGGTTTTGACAGGTTTAAGAGGAAAATGATTTTTGTTGATTGTTGCACAAAAAAACACTTGCATACTGCAATCAATGTTTTTTCATGAAAAATTTGGAGTCAAAACGACAACGGAAGTGTGTAAAATATTTGTCGCCAATTTAACTTAATGTTCAGTAACGCGGAAAAAATAAAATAATTACGAAACAGGAAGAAAGGTGGCGCCACATACGAATTCAGAAAACTCCGAGAAAATGTCGTTCGGTTTCTGGATATTGCTTCTCAGCTATTGCTCTTGTAACAAATTGCCACCACCCCACTTATTTTTGCTACATAAATCAATAAACATATTACTTATACCTTCCCACTTTCACTTATTTGAGGCAAAAACCTAGACCAAAATCACCCTTTAGTAAAGAAAATACAAAGAAAATCATCTGTACTTATATCATGTTCCACATCAATTCTCTCTCTCTCTCTCTCTCTCTCTCTCTCTCTCTCTCTCTCTCTCTCTCTCTCTCTCTCTCTCTCTCTCTCTCTCTCTCTCTCTCTCTCTCTCTCTCTCTCTCTCTCTCTCTCTCTCTCTCTCTCTCTCTCTCTCTCTCTCAACAAATACATTTAGTCATATGTTTAAATCAATTTTGTGTACCCAAATATTTGTTCCTATGAAGTAATACATTTAACCACATGAATAGATATTTGAACGTGTCTAACTACAGAGTTAAACAGCAACTAGTGTTCCTTAATGTATATATATACATTTGTATATATATATGTCTTTTTGTCCAGAAACATTTCCGCGCGCGTGCGCGCGCGCGCGTGTGTGTGTGTGTGTGTGTGTGTGTGTGTGTGTGTGTGTGTGTAAGGCGTCCCAAAATAAAATGCCACATTCCACATGCCACTCCTGTAAAATAAAAAATGATCAAGCCAGAAACTTGAAAATTGGCACATGCATTCAATATGTACATAACAACTATCTGGGAAGAGTTTGAACAGTTGATCTTTTTCCAAATTTTAATTACTAAACTTTATAAAAGTAATAATTATCGTTAATTTTGAATAGTTATCGACAATATAGAGCTATTATTGATAACCTAGACCTATCATTGGTAATTTGGGCGAGTTCTCGATAATATTACTTGGTGATTGATAATTTATCTGGGGCCCTCTAAGTTACGAATAATCTAGCTAGAGGTGCCAAACAGCTATTGGGTGATTCTGCAAGGTACTGAAGAATTACGGGTAACTGAAAGAATAATTGATAACCTAAGCAGGGTGGGCGGGTGAGCAGGTGGGGGTACTTACGTGGAAAATGATAGGTAGCATTCATGGCGTGCTCTATGTTCTACCTCAGTGCGCTTTTTTCCAAAAACAAGAGGGTAAATTTTTGGTATTCAGCTTAAAATGTGTGTGTTAGGGGAGGAAGGGGGCAAAATTCTACATTTTAATAAAAAGTACATTTGCCATTTATACAGTATATACAGTACAAAATTAAGTCAAATTTGCCCTTTTGTCCAACATGAAGCAATTCCACTCTTTTTATATTTTTTTAACTGGGGTTGATATTCCAGGCTTTGTAGTGCCTAACCCTACACAGGTTGCAAAATATGGGCCATCCCTTTAACCCCTTTGTACATTTCATTGTTAAGGTAGAATCTGCGGGAGTGTCACTAAATGGTCCCGAACATAGAAGGATGATTCCCTCAGGCCGATACATGATACAATACATATAACTATTTGTGTACCCCAGCGTAACTTGGTCAAAAAGCAGATGAGATGACCTCTCTGAACGCAAGACTGTCATCGTTAAAATTGAGACCAGTCTTGGATTAAAACAAACTATACCATTAACACTTGCCTGCTAAACGACGTTCTCGAAGGGTAAGTAACCGCCTGGGGCCAACACACGATAGCCCATTCAAGAAAATGTGCTAAGGGGGCGACATTTACACCTACTACCAACAGTGCCAAAGAAATAGAGAAAAGGGGAGGGGAAAAAAAGAAATAAAGGAGAGAAAGAAAGCAGGCAAGAAAGCAAGAAAAAAAAGGAGGAAGGAAGGAAAAAGAGAAAGAAAGAAAGAAAGAAAGAAAGAAAGAAAGAAAGAGAGAAAGAAAGAAAGAAAGAAAGAAAGAAAGAAAGAAAGAAAGAAAGAAAGAAAGAAAGAAACCTCTATTGGAGTTTTTAGCCCACCAAGCTAAACAAAGTGCTACTAAGATCAAAGTTCAACACGGTAATTTTGTGTGTGTCGCATAATTACAATTCTACAGAATTTAAATTTTATATGATTTAACATTACACATTTACTGTTCTCTTACACTCCATGTTGCCAGTAATTTATTCAAGTTTCTGGCACATTGAGATGAATTTCCAGGAACTGACCGCTCAATTCTGTAATATTCCTAAGATTTGAAACTTATATTCCACAGACCTTAGTTATGTTCCAAGGAACTAAGCCACAGAGTTCCTGGGATTTGCGATAAATTCCCATAACTGACCATATGTTCCCAGGAACTCGCTTATATTCCCAGGAATTTGCCTATATTCCTAGGAATTTTTCAACAATTATAATGCCATAAATCAGTTATGAATAAATTCATATCTATAAAATTTTGCATATGTACTGCTAGGACCAGTTTTGTGACACTGTTATAACTTCTTGATTTTATCTTGTGTAGAGCTGGAGATATGATGACTGACCAAAATTGTGCGAATGCAATTGATAAATTAATGCGGGACGATATATACATATATATAATTAATTATATATATATTTATATATATATGTATATATATATACATATACATATATATATATGTGTGTGTGTGTGAATGTGTGTGTGTGTGTGTGTGTGTGTGTGTGTGTGAAGATGGCGTGTTTGTGGTAAGAGGTTAAACTGATGTTTTAAGACAAGAGATGACGTAAGACGCCAGTTAAAATTGCTTACATGTGTCTTTCCCGACGACAATGAACATGAGTCAATGTAGTTGTTATTTTAATCTCAACAATATTCAGCTGTGAACCTACAGGGGAATGATCTTAAATATGCACATCGCTTACAACAATTAAGATTAATCGTGAAAATGTATGGTCCATGAAATTCAAATATCAATCAACTGAGTGTGTGTGTGTGTGTGTGTATGTGCGTGCGTGCGTGCGTGCGTACGTGCGTGTGGGTGTGTGTGTTATTCATTTAATTGCTATTTGAATTTCAGGGAGCATGCATTTTTACGATATCTTTATTGAGTTTTAGCATTATGTATATATTTGCATAAAATTCTGCCAAAGTAATTAATGTTTTCTGCTAAACATTTACCCACGGGATTCTAGCCACGTTTTCAGCCAACCGCGGCTCACACCAGCTGGAATGTCTTGATTATTATTTTGCATCGTACTTATACATGTTTTTCGTCAGTCAAGCTATAACAGCCATTCCTCTATTTTTCTGGCTTAATTGCCTCTCTACAGGCTCAAAGTGACATTTGCATTGATTTTTTTAAGCAAATGTATACGTATGTTAGACCCACTTCACAAATATTCCAAAACCGGAAATAAATGCAAATTGCATTATAAACTTGCAAGCGCGTTTTTTCCCAATGTAGGGTCAGTACTAGGGATATTCAACTTTACATTCAAACCAAGCTTTTCTCCATATAATTCTGGCTTCGTATGCATCACATTTAAATTACTGAATAAATTGAGGCCAAACGTATATGACAATGAGACACTGTCGTGGCTATGTTGTGGTATACGATTTTAGTAAAATTTGTTTTTAGATAGAATTCAAAGAGACCCACTGCCGACGTGCCCGCGGGGAAATCACAAAATTGCAACACCTTTTACGCCAATTTTTCTGTAAGGGTTGATTATTTCGTGTCCTATGTAGCCCCTGGGAACGTCTGGGGCTTCTTGTTTCTGTGCTGCGTGCTTGGCATTACATGAAAGTGCAATAAATCCCGTTATAAACGTATTCAGTTACGAACTGTCCCGAGATGCTGACGACGACTAATAAGACTTGATTCGATTACGTCCCTATAGACTTCGTTTCTTCGTTCCCTCTTACTTTGTCTTGCAAAGACAGCACAGATATAATATCTTATTCCTTAATCTACGAGACATTTCACAATGGTTAGGTCTAGAGAGCTTGATCAGATCCCGAAGAGAATGTTTTCTTTCTTGTCAGATTTCAGCTTTGTGGAACTCATTCAGAAGCGTGGAGACCATTGGCATTGGGAGCATTCAATTCAAAGAAAGTGTTAACCAGTTTCCTGTCGATCAAACATCAAGTGGACAGCGGATCAAGCCAGTTTACACGTTAAACATGATGTTAAAGCAATAGTGACGGACGGTCTTGACAATTTATAAAGAGAGGAGCTCATTGTCCACTTGTAAAACAACGCATTTTGGGTGATGAGAGAGAAGTAGCGATTGACCTAGTTTCCTACCTCGCTTCTAGTTTTCAACATTGCTTAAACGCCAATGTAATGCAACGGCTACTTTTTTATGTCTGTGTGGCAACACAAACATATTGTTTTTCTAGGAATTCTTTCTTTTTTCTTCTTTCTTTCTTTGTTTGTTTCTTTTGTTTGTTTCTTTCTTTCTTTCTTTCTTTCTTTCTTTCTTTCTCTCTCTTTCTCTGTCTTTCTTTCTTTTTTTACAGGCAAATTTGTCCGACATTTCATTTGAAAAGTATTACACGTAGAAAGTCCAAGCTTGGCACAATTATACTTCTATAGATGAAGTCTGCCCTTTTCATAATGAGAAGTAATGCTTTTCAAAACTATGCAAATGAGAGCTAATTAAAGTTTTAAATCTTCAATATCTTATATACTATAGTACATGTGGTTCCGACTGTATATGAGTTCGATCATAGCAAGGTAAAGGTCATCTCAAATGTCAAGGTCAAATGCCAATTTTAGGCCAAATCATCATTTTTGCAGTCAAGGTCCACTTCAGGTAGAGGTCATCTCAAGGTCAAAGGTCATTTCAAGGTCAAAGGCCACTTTCAATAGTGGCCTTCTTCTCGCCATAACGTGGTCAATTTTTATCCAATTTTGATCATATTAGGCTCAATTTGTTGCTATTGTAACACTGCACATTTTTGAAACTACATGTGACCTCTAAAGGTCAATGGTAAAGGTCATTTGGACCTTTGAATGTTTCATCCAGCCATACCTCGGCCAATTTCCATCCAATTCTAATCGTGTTGGAGTCAAATTGCAGGTATTGCAACACTGCACATTTTGATAAGATCATCTAACCTCAAAAGAGCAAAGGTCAAGGTCATTTGGTCCTTTGAAAGTTTTATCTTGTCATAACTTGGTCAATTTTCATCCGATTTGGTTCATGTTTGGCTTCATTTGTGGGTATTGTAACACTGTGCAATTTGATCTGTAATGGTCAAATCTGCTTCCAGCCATAAGCTTAGTGTGATGTGTACTACCAAAGGATAAAAAATTGTAGCATTTAATATTTACAACTTTTGTAGGCACACGAACAGATTTACTTTGAAGCAAATCTGCTTTTCTAGTTTTCTTTTGAACTCGGTGCTCAAACGTGTATCTGCTATTTTTTCGATAAAGTGAACTGTTTGCCTCAATATGCCGTATGTCAAAGGGTATAATTTCGCGCCAGATGATCTGCTTGCCTTTCCCAGATTATCTTCCGACTGACAAATGTGACCATCAAACTGGAAACTGTGAACTTGACAATTGAGGCTTGTAATCATTTTATGCTGACTTGATCCCTGTCCCGTGCATAAAGTACCGGCATCATACACCTTCTTTTACGGGACACACCAGCAGCTGGACAAAGTGCATTCCTTTAGCTGCATGTTTCACGTAGGTGGCACCAGATCGCATGAATTATGTATCTGCCCCGCACTCACCTCCCATAAAATGTTTACGTTATCATCTTCATCATCATCATCAGCAGCAGCAGCAGCAGCATCTTTATTTGTCCTTATTTCACCTTTTAAGGGCCCAGGGCGGTGTACAATGCATTTACATATATTATGAGAGCTCATTATTTATAAGTGTATGCAAATACGTTGGCTTAAACTAAAATTGGCTATTGGAAAGTTATATCGTTACAATTAAAAGGGAGTAAGGTTAGCTTCTTCCGTAATAGAAACAATCAGAAACAACTGTGGCCACAATATTTGTGATCAAATTCCCCCAGATTCATAATATGCTTCAATACCATGTATTCTGATTGATGTGTGAAATTTGGTACTATTTCTCCTATTTACTGTAAATTTCATTCTTTAGGTTTTGTACAAATTACGAATGAAGTAACATAAAATTATCTACTACGTCTTCTACTTGGCTACGTTTTCAAAATATGCACATTCTTTCACCCCGATGTTCTTTTACATATATGCTTTTGTCAATCCTTAAACAATGGTTACTAAGCCGGAGTTTCGCCAATGCGCAGCTCAGATTTGTTATATTCGTTTCATCTGTTGTCTCTTTACGTCTCGATCTTTTCTCTTTGTCCCAAACTTTTAAATTTGCATTTTAGTGGCAAATGCAGAAGGGGACACAGAGTAGTTGGTGTCATAAAACGCCCACAGAAAGAAGAATAAAAAAACCCTTTAAATTTCTCAGCTTTTCGTTAGTAGTACCGTCTTTGGAGTACGCCAGTGTGGTCTAGGTATGGATTCACAAAAGCTGATCAAGACCATCTTTAATCTGTGTAGTTTGGCCGCAGCCTTGTTCTGACAGGAGCACACACATCATGAAACCATGTACGTAGAGACAGGCTAGGAAAAATTAGCTGAGCGGAGGAGAAAACAAAAATTGGTAATTATGTTTATAATGATTATGGAATTCCGCCATTATTCCTTAACAATTCTTTACCTGGAACAGCCTTGGGTTCGACTAAACAAATGAGAACCGTTGCGGCTGTGAAAAGTATGTTCTAAAATTCTTTCTCCCCCGATCGGTTATTCGGCAATGAAACTTATACCTCGACATGTTAAGGGATCTTGGCCAGCTGGATTTTAAAACGGGAATTGGATCGAACTAAACTAAAAAATAACGAGATGTATTATACTGGAGAGAAAAAAATGATATTATTCGCTCTAAAATGTCAATTAGCTGCATCCAGCTGAATAGTGACCGTACAAAATAGCTGTTGTCTAGTCTCCGTCATGTTCTTGTGAAGCAAACGTAAAAACGTTCACTTCCTTGAATGTAACAGGCATATTCTACTGAGCAACCAGTTACAATCTAAATCAGTGTCCCTTGGCAACTATTTTATGAAAAACTTACTATTTGGAATTGAAAGCTCTGGGATTACACAAAACCAGGAAGGGGGGGGGGGATTTTGAGGCTGTTTATAAATGAATTAAGTGTTCTGGAAGGTTTAAAGTATAATTTTGTACTATAATTTTGTAAAGTTTATTCTGTTCAATTTTCCTCTCTTCTCTCCTCCTGCTCCTGCTGCTCCTCCTCCTCCTCCTCCTCCTCCTCCCCTGCTGCTGCTGCTGCTGCTCCTCCTCCTCCTCCTCCTCCTCCTCCTCCTCCGCCTCCTTAATAATGGTCCTTTTAGTTTTGTGGTTGTGTAATTACAATAACGAGCATTCAGTTTTAGTCAAATTTTAAGCTTGTGAGATTTCAAGCTTTGTAAACTGTCACCTCTGCAATTTAATTGGTTGAAGTGTCCTAGGAAATGAGTTCATATATGTGTTTGTTTGCTTTGCCTGAACAACAGACCTTATATTTGCTCAATGACTTCTATTTTAAAACACAATTATTTTAAATGCCAATTTTTATTTTAAGAATATGAGGAGTTGGTGTCAAGATACAAAACTTTAGCAAGTTATGTATTTAATTTTAAGTAGTACCACTCTGTACAATGTTAAGATTAATTTTCACATATTTTTTAATTTCAATGTTATTTGAATCTTAGAATAATATTTCAATTTTTTAATACAACATTTTGTCATATGAACCTTTAACCTTTCAACTTCTACTATTGACCTTTTCATTTTATGTAAATGTACTATGGGCAATTTTACATTTTTCAATATCTCATTATCTTCCTTTTAAAGCTCAACTAAAAAAGAACTTTACAATCCTAAAATTTCAACTAGGAATGGAACTTTTTCTCACCTTTCACACATTTATTCTTTCCTGTACAATGAAACCTTCCTCTCTTTTTTTTAAATTTCTTCCTTAAAAGAGTAACAATGTTCAGAGTTCGAATTTAAGACAGTTAAACGCTTTCTTTTTTTTTTTCTTGAAATATTTTCCAACACATGTTTATGAACAGAAAGAATATTTCATACTTTTACAATATATCATTTTTCTGTCCTAAACAATGAGTAAACATGCTCTTTAACTTATTCTTAAAGCAATTGGAAATGTTGTAGGTCTGATGAAAACTACAAGATGTCCAGAATTTTCTGGCCAGGCCATTGAATTATACGACAGCCAAATAGTGGACACCAACATTATTTTTGAAAACTCGTAATTACGAGTTTTGTCTCGTAATGACAAGTTTTGCGTCGTATTTGCGAGTTTTTTCTAGTTATTACGAGTTTTCCGACTATGATAAGTTAACTTGCCAAATCGTCGACAAGGATATTAGCAACGTCCCAAGAGGGTCCCAAATGCGAAATTAGTATGGTATTGATGATTAAGTCTGCAGACTAAATTGATGAGATTTTGCCATTTTTTCCCCCATCATGGAAACTATTAAGACCTGGTTTGCTACATATTTCATGACGTCATTCATGCAAAATGTTTAAAATGGTGTAAAGACAATAAATAAATTTAATTGATACATATAAAACGTTTGGGGGTGTTTGGGGGGATGTTTTGTTTTGTTTTGGTTTGGTTTGGGTTTTTGGGGGTTTTTTTGGGGGGGGGGTTGGTGTGTTTGTTTTTTGTTTTTTTTTTGTTTTTGTTTGTTTTTGTTTGTGTTTGTTTTTTTTTTGTTTTTTTTGTTTTGTTTCATATTATTAATTTCACACTACAAGTAGATTCAACATGCCTCACATTTGTGCACTAATATACAACACCAGGTTGCAGGTCAAGCTGAGCAAACTTGCAAAGTATATGTCTAAATTAATTATCGTACCAGCAACCATCTTGTCTGTGCATATAAATGTCAAAATTATCGCAAACTGTCCAAATAAACCTTGGAATGAATTTCGAACCATCATATTGGCCCTTCAACGTAACCACCTTTTGGTAGCTAATTAACATAATCGATGTTAATCAGTAGAGTTGAAAAGCAGTACAAAATAATGATTTCTAATGTGACATTACATGTATCAGTAAAGGTTCTGACATCAGAGAAGATGAACAGCACCAATAAAAGTATTAAAAAAAATCAGATTTCATAAGTCTAAAGTGCTTCGGTTTTGCTTTCACTTTCTAATCATGAGTAATCTTCAATCACAAATACATAATATTTCATAAAGGAGTTCCGAGCCCAAAAACAGTATAGATATATGTATTACATATGGTTCTTTCTCAAACGATTCTCAAGTTCATCAAATATTTTCAATGGCCCAAATGGAATGATAGGCCTACCTAGTCTGGCAAGAGAATGTCAGGTCTATACACTTAATGAAATAATTAAAAATAAAAAAGCTGTAGAATCACCACATATCTAACGCATTTTGGTGACGGCACCTGTCATAAACAATTCCGTACATTTCAGTACTTGTACTAGAGAATCGAAGCATTAATTTTAGAGAAATGCCAAATATTTTGAAAAAATAACATAAGGAAAAAATAGAATGCTGTCAAAGGATCTGGCAATATGTTAGTTTTTCCATCTTAAATGACAAAGGCATACCGTGCACTATGTTTTGAAGAAGTGTTGTATCTTTGGCACATAATGTACGCTTTCGGCCGGATAAAACTCAAAATTTTGAGCTTCAAAAACTTGTAATGACGAAAAAACTCGTAATAACGAGGAAAACTCGTTATTACGATAAAAAAAACTCATAATTTCGAGAAAAAGTTCGTGACTAAGAGTTTTTAAATAATATTTTTTGCTGCCCCCTATATGGCTTCCGTAGAATGATGCCTCTTCGAAGAAACCTATTTGAAACATACATGGTTCATTTTTAAATTTTAATCAATTTATTAATTTAAACATTTCAAACACCTTCACTTAAAAGGTCTACTTTGTTTCCAAATAACTGACCACTTCCAACTCGAGTTTTCACTATTCATAGTATCAAAGTCACATGATACAGTTATCCAATTTGGTTCTATTTTCATCCTTAAAAACACCGATCAGCTAACTCCAGGGCTGATCTGGGATTCAATAATTTTTTTGTGGTCATTTGATCCTAAGCAATAAAACGTTTTAAATTGTCGAATTCTTGACATAAAAAACAATTATTTAACTATTCTATCTTGTCCTTATCCTTAATTATCTGGCTGTTCTTTTTAAACGCCACACATGCCATTACAATGATACCCATTCTATTTTATTAAAAGAACAATGTTAATATCAATTCAAAGTCCATATTTCAAAATTTTAGTGTCTTTGATAACCCGCCATCGTCAGCTGCATCATTGATTCTGTGTTGCGTGTTTTTTGTTGTGCAAATTTCACTTGTAATCTTTGATTAAGAACTTCTCACATTTCTCAAGTTCTATTATAAAACTTCAGCAGTTCAAATATTCGTCAGTATGACATCAAATCTAGCCCTATACTTTTTTTTTAATAATGTCAGGTACATGTTTTCTCGTGACCTTGTGATTCTGCATCCGTCTCATGTCAAAACATATGGTGAAACCTGGTAACAGTTTATCATAGACCTAAACTTAAATGCTATTCTACATGAAATAAATGAAAAGTTAATATATTTTGTTGATGTATGCTATGTATGAAATAATTTAATTGAAAAACATAATCTGTGGAATTTTATATCGTTACAGTATAGTTAGAGTCAAACTTACTTTTCCGTGATTCAAACCTGCAACTTACATGTGCAGTTTTCAAAATTAATTTACTCGATGTGTTAAAACTTATTTAATTAAAGCTCATGTCAAATGTTCAGCGTACTGATAGCAAGTTACCATAATTTGGGCCCACAAGGCACCATTTAATTACCTCAATTTAAAAGAGTTCCAGGAAAGCCTGCCCTCCCGCTCTAAAGGTATGTCTTGATGCTTGGCTGTGCGCCTGTTATACCCAGAATTATCATCAAACAACCATTTTGAGAACATTTTCTCATGAGTGCAGCAAAATCAAGACCATTTGTTAACGTGGAGACAAAAGTTCACACTAATGAAGACTAGGCATGTGCTGAAGACAACCCATAAAAGTTTTAAGCCTAAATTGTTCAGAAGCATCTGCTATGTAAATACAGTAGAATCTCCAATAAAGGCCACTTCCAAAAAGAGACCATTCCTATATTAACACCACCAATTTACAGACCAATTTTTGTTTATCCTTAATTAAATTATACCTATTCAGACCCCATATTTTCAGTCTCTTAGGTGCTCTTAATAGGGAGATTCTACTGTAAGCTTTCAAATGAAATTTGCATCAGATCAAAATTGAATATGGTTTAAAGAATAATTATTTATCCCTACGTTATGATATTATACTAGCTTGACTGCCAAATGCACCCTTATCTTCCCGGGACGACTTGAAGGCAAGCTACGGTCCACCCAATAATATCCTTTAAAATTAAATAGTTTAAACGGGCAATATTAAAACAGACCAGCATGGTGGGCATGGTAGGAAACTCATTTGTCTGAATTTTTCTTTCATTCTGTCGATAAGTGTACAAGGGCCCTTTTCGGACCACAAACAAGACTAACTGTTTTGGACCAATTGACGACAAATGTTAACTTTATTAACGATGTGCAATTACTCTTGCCCGCGAAAGAGACTTTCTGGAGGGCGATAGGCTATCATCGGGGACCATAAAAAGTCTGCAAAGGCAGCAAAAGTTATTTTTGTGGGTGGAAATAATGATGAAAGCACCGTGGTAGCCAACATAGTATGTAGACATAATAGGAAACCTTCTTTTGATAGATTTGTATGGTCATTTTATGAGGCGGAATTGGCCAAATTAATAGACACTTCATCATTTTAATCGGGATCACTGCTTCGATAGTGATGGCTTAAACAACATGGACCGGTATTTTTCTAATCACTGTGCATCGAGGCGATGAGCCTTGGCATACTACCTTTCTCTATGGTCAAAAATAGGATTTATGCAGAATTGACGAAGGAGTGGGAAAGGAGTGGGCCATTTTATTAAAAGGGGTTAAAATTATTAGGAATATGTTGTGTTGGACGGATTATGCTGTCGTACTAACGCGTTTGTTAATTTATTTTTGAGACAAAGTGATGCCCATAACATTAATTTCCATTGGTTAACTGCTAGACCATGCACAATGGTAAATTACCTAAAATGAAGTATACTACATTTTAGCATCATTCGTCAGCAACGCCACTGGCCACGAGATGAGACCTTATCTACTTAATGGTGGTGCTTCTTCAACTGTTCCCTCATTAAAAATACAATTTCCCTAGAAAAGCAGTACTTCCTTTTCAATGAAAAAAACCATGTTTGTTATATCTTCAAAAGTGTCGAATCTACCTTGAGCATCAATTATCAGCCAATATCACATTCAGGTTGTTTTTCAAAAGCATGTCAAAGTGTCGTCGTCTGTAAACATGTTTTTAACTTCCTAAGAGATAAATGTGTTTTGTTTGACAAGCAGTCGACATTCATGTAGGGCAACGGAACAATAAACCAGTTTTTATATTGGTTGCACGAATTTGTGAAAGCTGTAAATTCGCAAAACGAGGTCAAGGTGGTTTGTTGCAGCACAGCATTTGATAAGACTTACCTCCCTGCACTTTTGTTTGAAACTTCAGTAATGCAGAAATGAGCCTCTATTGCACTGGTGTAAACATTATCTGGTGAACCGAATTTGGAGAGTTGTTTCGCAAGAGCAGTCTTGCAGATGGGACAGTCTTGAAGCAGGACTTCCTCAAGAGTCGGTGTTTGGAACCCTTTTATTTCTAGTTTATGTCAAGAAGGTTGTTGTCATCGTCAGATGCAATATTAGGCTGCGTACAAATGAAATTATCTCATGGCCGACACTCCAACTGTCTCTAATATTTCTGATGCAATTCTGAACAATCATCTCGGGAAAATACAAAAAAAAGGACAATGCAATAGTCGGTTACTCGTATTAACTCAAAAACAAAAATTTTGCTCACCAGTAGAAAGCTCAAACCCTCCATATTTTCCTGTTGGTTTCTAAATGAATAAACGTGAAAATGTTACACAACAGAAATATCTTGGCGTGGCAGTGAATATAGATTTTGTGGTTAAATCGCATTAATTGCATACCTTGTAGAGCAAGAGGTCCAATCTGTGTCATGAAAACATTAGTTACATTCTACAATTAGACAGATTTAAGCCTCCAGTATCACTTTTGTTTCTCAACCAGAGTGCCGACAGGAAGGCTCCCTTCATGATTCTGTTAAAATGATGTTTTTCGCACTATAAGTTTTATTCTTGTGTTTTTTTTCCGGTCTGTTGTTTCTACTTTTGCTTTCCTTGGTTTTTCTTTTCCTTTCTCTTCCAGTGTCCAAATAATAAATTAAACTGACGTCAAAGGAGGCAATGTGTAAAAGGGGAAAGAACATCAATTTTTGTCATGTTTCAACAAATGTCCAAATTACCTACACCAGAAACACATGTCCTCTTTTTATTAGGTCATGCTGACAATGTCAGGGCTCAGGGGCATTCGCTTTGTGCGTCAATATTCGGCCGTTTAGGTAACCCCAACTATGTTGTTTTGGAAAATAATTTCCTGTTGAAGATGCCAGCGCGAAATGGATCGTTGCATAGAGAGTATCCCGGCAGATTGATTTCCTGTTCACTAACGGTCATACATCGTACAAAATTCAATTGACTCCTTTCACAGAGCCAGCAAAGCATAGAATTTTCTCACCTCCAGCTAACTGGAGAGGGCATTGCGGAGCTGGACACTTGTGGGCATAAGGTAATGCATGTTAAAAGTACCAATTTTCAAAGTAAATTTGAGGTCAATTATAGGCACAGTAACATAAATTGTAAACCTTTTCTATTAGTATGCCTGTCAATATCGATAATGCAGCAGGCATTTTTAATTTGAAGGTTTTAGAAACTTTTTACAGGCGAAATTAATGAGACCCTCATGCAGCATCTGTGTACTGACCATCATACATGCATAGCTGTCAATTGGTTCCTGACACATGTGGGGTTAATTAACAGAGTCGTTTGTGAAACCTTGAAACTGAGTTCATTTTGGCAGCATGTGCTCGTGATACCACAGCATATAGGTCTATGGGATATAACTATTGATACAAGTGTGGTGTTTAAAGAGGCAAAACGCCATTGTTTCAGTTATGGCCGACACCTCCCTTAGACAAGCTTTACAACCCTTAAATTGTCTTAACCTATTGTTATAAGTTCAATATTTTATGGAAGGTTTCATTAATAGCTTGGAGGCCATTTTTCTTCCAAACTTAAACTTGTTCAACTGAAATATTCATGTTATTTTACCATGTAAACCTAGCTCCTGTACAAGCTGTGAATTTAGTCTTCTGTTCTAGTTAGTTAATTATTAATTGCTTTCTCTGCAATAAGATGCTAAAACTGATCACGTGTATCAATTATTACAATTTGTTGCAATCAATTTCGCGTCTTTAAACACTCACAAAGTTTAGAATGTAAAACATCAAGCAAAGTGATATACATTTACAGTATAACTGTCATAATTGTGACACTTTGCATTTGATTTGAAAGACCCAGATTATGAAAACATGCACAACTAATACATTCATAACACACATCTGTGGTACGCAAATGCACTGCATCACCGTTCGAATAATTATTACCATATGATATCAAGATACATTAATTTTGCCTATACAGCCCTAAAACGTATTTCCCTATAAAAGGTCATTTACCTATTGCAGAGCCACATGGATCAACTTCACGCGACGAATGGCAGCTTCTGAAACTTTACTTTTAGCAAGCAAATGGTGAGAAAATGACCTGTACATGTTGTGTTACAGTGGTGCTAAGATAATTATGTATAATCCGCTGTCGCAAACAAAAACCAAAAACGAAAACACCACAAAACCTGCATCATAGATAGAAATACAGCGATGTTAAATATGACCCTGCAGGGAAGTCAATTGGTTGTCGGTGTGTCAAGGGAAGTGGAATTCTCATTCCATTTTTCCAGTTTCCCAGATGGCGTTTATTCATTTGCTCAATCAGGGTATCCATCGCTGGTGCAGACATGCAAATTACCTAGCAGAATAAAATGGAATCCATTATGCAAATTGAAACTATGTTGAAATAGCTGAAGGTTCAGCAATAATACTATATATCACCCAACACAAATGACATTGATTAACTTACCGCCTTTATCCTCCTATGAGACACACGGAGTGTTCAAGCAGTGCAATTCATCTGCATTCTGATTGACCAGATTCGGTATTCTTCCTTAAAAATACCTTGTTACCAGAACGACAATTTCTATCTTGATTGGGCTGACTCACTATGAATTCTTTCTTTCTGCCTGTCTGTCTGTCTGTCTGTCTGTCTGTCTGTCTTTCTTTCTTTCTTTCTTTCTTTTTCTTTAACTCTTTCTTCTTTCTTTCTTCCTTTCTTTCTTTCTTTCTTGTTTTCTTTTGTTTCTGTCTTTCTTTATTTCTCTTTTTTTCGGGCTGTGTGCATTTGTTTATGGCCAGAAAGTCGGAACAAGCAAGCAGCACTTTTACTCAGTTGGGAATATTTCCTGCAGTAAGAACGAGATATGATTTTTACATGGACTGGGGAAAATATGCTTTAGGAATTCCAAAGGAAATATAGTTAGGTCAAGACAATAGTTAATGTGACTACACCTCCTCAGACTTAATAACTGAGTGCAAAAAACAAACAAACAAACCAAATGCAACAACAACATAGGTTTATGTGGAAGACTAGGTGTAAATAAGTTCGCAGACAATATTCTTTCTCTAAAGAAGTTATTTTTCCGTACCATCTGGTGGCAATTAAACGTTATTCATTGTCATCGTTGTTAAACAGTTATTACGTGTAATCTCACAAACACATTTTCGGACAACAATAGGATTGTTCAGAGGGTAGTGTTGAAGATTATTGCATGTATTATTAGCGAGGATTTTATCACAGTTAAATCATAGTTTCTAATGCAAGGCGGGGATGTTATAATCAATTGGAGCAGAATTCCCATGTGGACGTATCTCTATACAAGACTACTTCACTGCAAGACCTCGTTTTATTAGTGCCTCAGGCGTATGTCGTTTCGAGATTCTTCGCATTGTCAGTTTTTTTACACATCTATCCACATGGTCGGTTTGGATGTTAAATGCTTCAGAGTAGCAATGATTATATTCAGGTCAGCGGTGTGTTGTATTGTAAATTAACACCTGATCGATAAATGGTTTCATAATATAAGACATGCTTCCGGCGTAGATCTACTTCTCACAGATGCTTAAAATTAATGCATATACAACCAGAATTAATCACTGTGCACAATAGCATAACACGTTATGCATAAAATAATATAATATAATTTTATATTTAAGCTATTCCCTGTAATTACAAGGTGGCGCACATTTCGGATCATTGCAGTCGCCCAGGTATCCTCAACATGCAGCGTTATTATGCGACTATAACCATTGTTACCCCCATCTTACCATTGCACATTATCCACGCAAAAGCCAAAGGGTTATTGCCTCCTTTCTATGCACACCAACTGACAACTCGCCATTTGATAGTTAAACAAGGAAGTTAAAGACTCTACTGAATGCCTTTTATGGATAAATTTTGTTAGAAAAATTGTGAAAAGTTGGTCAAAGTATAACACAGGTTCCGTTCATGTGTGTTCGTGCTGTCAAAATTGAATTTTAACGAAGTCTGAAAGCACTTTAATACCTGTAGGAATTTCCATGGCGGTTTTAAAAAAGGTGTTAAGCTTTGCGGATCGCCCTGGGACTCCGAGTTTCAGTGGTGCTACTGCGCAGTATTTTGCAAGGCTTTGCATTTCAGACATCCCTTTCTCGAGCCGTCTCAAATGCGCAGTCTCGAAATTCAAGTTCATTTTAAATTTCAAGATTAGCCTTGATGTGAATGACACATCGCTAAAGTCTGAGACGCACGTTTCGTAATAACCTGAACATCCCACAACATAGACCTAGCAATAGATAGGCCTGTATCTTGAAATTTCTACAACTTGAAAGGTGAGAATCTTGAAAATTTAAAGAATAAATACAAATTTAACGTGGTTTTTTTCAAATTAGAATTACATTTATATGGGAAAAATTGGCATTGACTATATTTTACGCTGTTAAAAGTTGATTAATAGAGAAAACCACTTGTTTTACAATCTTGTAAACTAAGTGGTTTTGTAGGTAAAGCTCATCAAGATAAACTTTTACATGTTCGTGCTGGACAAACATAATCATGCAATAGCGAGTACATTTTCACTTCAAATAAATCTTATGCGTGTGTGACTTTGCATCAATTCAAATGCATTTAATCATTTTAACTTTGTGCTTGACATATTTTCCCGGTAGCCCTAATCTGATCAACTAAGCTGAATATAGGAAGGGGAAACAGTTGGCTTAAAAATTGGCTAAATGCATGTTCGTGAGCTAGCTATATGCAAAGAACCTAGAAAAATGTAACATGCAGTTCTCCTTCCATAGGCCCCTAGTCTATTATAACTTTTCGGCATCCTGGATGAAGCCAACAGACAGTAACATATCACTTTACATGTAATATCAATGCTGATTTGTGGGTTGAACACGTGAAGTGAAAATACGTGTTATAGGCCACATGAAAAGGAACTTAACGAAGCCTGCTTACTATCGTTGCTAGCTCAAGGTTTATCTTGATATCCTTTACTTAAACAGTTGGTTAATTAAATTCCAGCTTAGTGACATATTTTTACTTAGCTAAAAATTGTCCTACATTTCAAGATATATTGATGATATTGCAAGCCAAAACGTTGAACATTTCCGAGAAATTGCAAATAAAATTTACCCTAAAGAAATTGCTTTAAAGAGCAATGATGTTGATCCTTATCATGATATATTTCTAGATTTAGATATTTTTAGATATTAAGTTCATTGATAATGGTTTTGTGACTTAATTTATCACAAAATAGATTATTTCAATTTTGAAGTTGTAAATTATCCTTTTTCAGAAAGTAATATCTCGGTAAATGTAGGTTATGATCCTTTTTTTTATCTCAAATATTAGGTTTCAGACATATTTCGGATAAATTTATTGATTTTGCATTTAGAGTTAAATTTACTTGCAGTAAACTCATATCAAGAGGTTATGAAATAAAGTTTTTTAAATAGTAAATTTTATGGTCTAATAATTACATGCCTGGTTGCCTCTGTGTGGAGTAGAAACTACCTTTGGAAGTATGCGTACGGAGAATGCCTCGAGCATGGTGCCAGCCGCAGAGGGTATCAGACATGTTTATTCAATTTTTATTTTTGAAAATGTTCTAGCTTCACCTGGGAATTTAGATATCTACATAGAACTGCTCATTTGTTCAGGTTTCAGATATAATTAGCAAGGTTTTTAATGACAATAATAATGAAATAATTACATGAACAGTTGCTCCAAAAAGTACAGTATTCCCCAACCCCAACCCCAACCCGTAATGCATCTCTCTGAACTAGACTCAAGAGAGATCAACCCTAAAAGCTGGTGGTACCTTAGCAAATCTATTCTCGGTCACAAACTTTGCCAAAACATTCCAACTCTTATTGACGATGGAAGGAATATTTCTTCCGATATAGAGAAGTCAGTGACCTTCAACAAGTATTTTGCTGATCAGTGTAAGACTCCGCATGATGACAATCCTTTGCCCTTGCCCGACCTTGCCTTCCGAACTGAGGCCCGCCTGTCTATGTTTCAAGTGCAAGTAAATGACGTGGAAAAGATTTTAAAATCTCTGAAAAACAGTTCTGCTTGTGGTCCTGACGGTATAGGCAACACCCTTCTTAAATACTGTGCCCCCTTAATCTCACGTTCTCTCACTGATCTGTTCAATCTCTGCTTATCCAACTCATATTTTTCAGATCCCTGGAAGAGGTCAAACGTGTGCCTCGTTTTTAAGAAAAGTAAAAAACAGTCAAAGGAAAATTATAGGCCTATTTCACTCCTCTGTAATGTCTCTAAAGTACTTGAGCGTCTAGTTTATAACGTTTTCTATGAGAGTCTAACCTCTAACAATTTACTTTCTGCTAAAAACTCTGGCTTTAAGAAAAACGATTCCACCATAAATCAACTTGAAAGCATTCTTCATACTATTTACAGTGGCCTTGAGTTAGGCCATGAGGCCCGTATGGTTTTCCTGGACATATCCAAGGCCTTTGACAGAGTCTGGCACGATGGTCTACTTTTTAAACTAAAACAATTAGGGTTTGAAGATCCTGTATTACTATTTATAGAAAGCTATCTCTTAAACCGTTTTCAACGTGTTACCATCGGAGGACAAACCTCACCTTAGCTCCCTATAGAGGCTGGAGTGCCCCAAGGTTCGATCCTTGGTCCCCTACTTTTCCTCGTTTACATTAACGACATCACTGTCAACATCACCTGTGACATCCGTTCATTCGCGGATGATACCAGTATTCTTGAAATTGTCCACGAACCAATGGCCACAGCTGAAAGCCTTAATCATGATCTTACACAAATTCATCGTTGGGGCAAGCTCTGTGTATGACATTTAATGCCATAAAATCCATCTCAATGACCTTCTGAGCTAAACGACATAAGCCAGATCATCCTCCCCTACTTCTTGAAAACACAGCGATACTCACCTTGGAGTTACACTCTCAAGTAATTTGTCATGGCACCAGCATATAACACGTATTGTTAATAAAGCCAGTCAACGGCTTGCTCTTTTACGCAGACTCAAATATAAACTCTCCCGCCAGACACTCATACGGTTGTATAGTACAATGATTCGTCCTATCCTCGAATATGGGTGTGTCCTGTTTGACAATTGCACTGAAAACCTGTCACAATCTATAGAAGCTGTGCAGTATGAGGCAGCCAGGATCTGCCTTGGCGCAACTAGATAAACTCCATGTGTCTTGCTCTCGGAGAGCTTGAATGGCAAACTCTGGCAAATCGGAAGAAATACTTTAAATTTCTTCTTTTCTTTAAAATGTACAATAGGTTGACTCCACAATACCTACATGATCTCGTTCCTCGTGACGTTGCATTCACTACTGGGCGCCTTTTGAGAAATCGTACTGAATTACGCCAAATTAGGTTCACCACCAATCGCTTCGGCGATTCATTTCTCCCGTCTGCTATCAAATTATGGAATAACCTCCCGGTTGATGCTCGTCTCACAAATTCCCTGCCGCAGTTTAAATCTAAATTAAATCTATTACTCTTAAGTGTTGACAAAAAGCCCACATACTTTAACCATGGAAGTCGTTTCCTAAACATATGCCACACGCAGCTACGTCTTTACTTCTCTGTTTTAAATGCCCTTCTACATCATGTCAATATCCTTCCAGCCTCAACGTGTGCATGCTCTCATACTACTGAAGATACGAAACATTACCTTTTGTTCTGCCCCAAGTTCACTGTACAAAGGGTCCGTCTACTGAACACTGTGTCACTTACTTGCTCCAGGTGTAAATCAGACTTTAATAGTTCAGTGCTTTAGTGACATTTTACTAAATATTCTCTTGAAAGGTAGTGAGGACTTGCCAGACACTGATAATGTATTCATCTTTGAGGCTGTTCAGACATTCTTATCAGAATCTAGATGTTTTATCTACTAATTTAGTATATGATCTAATTATAAGTCTCCATTATCTGGCATCAGTTGTATTATTCGTGTACAAGCCGTGAATTTAGTCTTCTGTTCTCGTCCAGTGTGTATTGTATATATTCCTGTGCGTCCTTTATGTACTGGAGAGCCTCCAGATTAGTCTCTGTGTACTATTAGGCAATCCAGAGAAAATAAAAATGTTTATAATAATATATTTATAATAATATCACAGACGATTTGAGACTGCAAGTTAACATGCCTAACGACGGAAATTGCAGTTAAAGGTTTCCCACTGATGCCCGTTTATCAAATTTATTTGGCTCCTTGTATTTTCCAAATTTATTTATTAAATGTAATATAATTGATACAGATCAAGTCATAAATAGTAAATGCATTGGCTGTGAAATACAGCGAGTTTGTAATAGGCCTACATAGGCCTGTTTTTATTACTGAAACAGAACAACGTTGGTCTGACCAGTTTTCAGATGTGCCGCAACTAATTACATGACTCTTCTACCCACCCCCATCCCCCACATCGTTACATTTGCATTTTATTTGAATTAAAGAACTGGTTTGATTTATTTTATCTGATCACTCCGTCAGATAGGTCTAGTCGGGTCTGTTCTAAGACCAAGCGCTTTAGGTTAGTGTGGGGTTTATTATACTTAATTGATTTTATTACTCAATTTTGGTACGCCTAATCATGAATGATTGTGTAGACTCATGTAGTTTCATTATATTTATGTACTGTGGGCTACATTTTTAAGTAGGCCTATTAACAAAGGAGCATCATATTCACTTTATTCCGTAACACATCAGCTCAGGATGTTTGTATTGGAAATGCAAACAAGGTGCCGCCAGTTAACATAATGACTTATCCGGGGATTAATTATATAGCACCGAGACAAGTCTTCGCTGGTTCCACGCTGATGACCCGATTTTATAAAGGCTAAAAAGGCCTAAAACTTGCTTCTAAATTTCAAATTTTATGATTTGTTCCTTTCACAAATTGATTTGTTATGATGATTTGTAACTATGCAGTTTTTCAGTGAATGGCACGGAATAGGACTTTATAGAATACCGGACTTGACAGAGTTCAAACGACACATGGGCTTACAGAATAGACCAGTTCATAGGACTTGGGTTTATTCGGTTCACTTCGGGAACGGCGCACCCTGCTTTGTTTACATTTTGTGCTCGACCACGCTGGCCGGATTGAATGTGGAAGGATGAGAAAGTAAAACATAGGGTGTGCTTAGGATTAATGAAAAAATCAAAACCGTCAGTAAACTAAACATGCACATTTCACTACTGATGTGAGATTTTAGGTCAAAGATTTGCTCTGTTCAGCACAATCCATGCTGTAATCACTAGCGTCAGCCGTGGCATCTGCTGTGAACAAAGGAAAGCGTGGGCCCAACCCGGCCACTTCCTGATTGGACAATCAGGCCAACAATGGAGTGCATTATTAATTCGGGTTCGGAAAAGTCCAGTGCAAGTCAGCATGAACAGGTCTATTACGTGTGTGGACATCCGAACGGCCATGTGTCATTCTTTTGGTTTTCATCAGCCAAGCGGAACAATGGCACCCGTCAATCATACTTCACAGTCTGTCACGTGGCTACAGGTATAGCAACGGCCCATGGCCAAGGAGAGTGGTATCACGGCGGCACCGCGAAATCAGGCGGAATACCAAAAGTATGTTTGTGGGCAGGGAAACGATGCAAGCATGCTAACTTATCATAGCCTTAGTTGTTTGCTCCAGGCCTATAGTTATCTTGCTTATTTTACATTCTAATGACGGGAGATTTTAAATGTTTAGGAGGAGCGGGAATCGTCAGACGATGTCCCTTCAAAGGCCATGCCTCGATGGATTACCCCAGGGGTCCTGCACACCAAGGACAGGCGTGGAAAAAAACAAACAAACAAACAAAAGCGCGAATACTCAGGCTGCAAATTTGGATATGACGAGGTCATTTTCATCTAGTTGTAGATCGTTTCTTCAAAAATCCAAAATTTTACGTCTTTTTTCAGTGGAGCTCTCGCCAGCCGGCCCCTCGATTCCTTGCGTAATAAGTCCAAATTTTTGTGTGTGACATTCCTTATCAATTGCTTTCATAGCATCATTGCTTTCTTCTTGTGCTTGTTCTATCCATTTTTTGCTCACCTGACTTGTCAGTCAGCTGAGCTTATCTTGTGGTCCTCTGTCCGTCTTCCGTCTGTCTGTCCATCTGTCCATCAACAATTCACATTTTCACCTTTTTTTCGAAACCGTCGGCCAGATCCACTTCAAATTTGGTGTGGATGTCCCTTGGGTGGGTGTCTAAGAAGTTCAAATGGTCACGGTCCAGTGATTTTTTTAAAAAAAGTTTAGGAATTTTTTTTGGTTCTTTTTTGGCCAAATCTTAAAAAATCTTCTTCTCCGAAACTGCTCACTCAATTGCTTTGATATCACACAATTAAACACCTAGGGACTCCTTGTTCTTAATTTGTTCACCAGGTGGCCCTGCAATTTTTTTCTAAATTTTTATGATTTTTTTTTTTCTTTTTTTCTTGTGGGTGTTATAGCTATTCTCTACTTCTTCGCCAGAACCGTCACTCAGATTAAGCTGATTGTGATGGATAGGTTCTTGTGGAAGGGTCAAACAAAGTTGTTTACTAGGTGGCACTGCTTTGGATTCCTGATTTTTAAGGCTTTTTTTTTAATTCGGGTACTTATGGGTCAATGCAGCTTTCCTATTGATTACTATGTATGTCAATGGGCATTCTAATGCTAATTCACAGGACAACTGACACGAAATTTACTGTTTACTTGATAACTTGAGATCTGTTTTGAGTTAGTACCGTGATACATGAATTTTACTCTACGCTATAACTTGAGAACTACTTGTTGCACATATTAGTGTTCTCCTATAAAGGTCAGACTTACTCAGTACATGGGTGACCTTGATCCTTTCCCAAGTTCACATAGCTGCTAGTGTGATGAATGTCTAGATCAGCTGAGCATGGGCTGCTCACACAGCCCTCTTGTTTTAATTCAGCTTTATTTTCAATTTGTTTACTTACGACTTAATCATACATGTATTCTCGTTTCCAGTGCGTCTAATTTCGCTGTCCATGGCGCTGTTTACTGCCTTCAACATACAACGTTCAGTGGCTTCTAGTGAGAAGGAATCCAAGGCGGGGAGCATTTCTGCTACTACTGCGTTCCGACATCGTTTTTGGGGGGGGGGGTTGTCTAGTTGCCTGTATGATGAGTTGAGGGCTTATCTTAATATATAACTAGGATTTGTGGTCTCACGCTGTGAACTGCATGAAAAACTTCGGAAATTCGGGATACCCTATCGTTTTTCCTGCAAGCGCAATCTATCTTAATGTCATCACTCTCAGGGCATTTGTGTGGTGGTCATGATCATGTAATTGTGTCTCTTATATTTTAGTAATTCGTTGTTGATGCTGGACCACATGGGCACAGGCATTGCGTTTTTAGGCACCACGGGTAATTTTCACAGTTTTATTTACTCGTAAGTCTCACACTCACCGGCCTTTATGGAAATCATGTCAATAATTCATAACTGGGCTTCAGAAAACGTTGTCGGCAGAGTGTAATGAATGATAACGATTCACCGACTTGCATCGTTAACACCTCGATGGAACGTGGACCTGGCAAACACGCTTCTGGGGCTGGAAGTGGGTTTCCGCGGAATAGAAAAACTTGACAGGTGTGAGGGCAACCTAAATAAACATCCCAAAGTGTGTAGTATATGTTGCGCATGTTGTGTCTCCCCTTACTAATATCTGCACACTGTGCAGTCACCAGGTCGTTTCTCGGGGCCTTCCAAATCGCAACTTCCATGTTGTCACACTTATCCCCCCCAGCGGCCCCAATACGCCATCTTGTCAAAGCCTGCTCTGATTCGGTGTTGTCGCGCGACAATCCAACCATCACTCTCCGTTCGTACTACGTCTCTGCCACAGGATACGGCACTAGTTCAATGGCGATATAAAAATCTTGGAAACAATATTTATTTCCTTGGAACAGTGTCTAACAAAAAAGAGGCTACACGGCAGATAATTTCGTTCATTTGTTCAAGATAGTGCGGGCTCGCCCCTCTAGACTGGTTTAGCAAATGGCCGCTAGAGGGACCTAACGACCAGGTGCTATGTGCTGCCTGATCCACCGACGTTATTATCGATACTTTGTAATGCTGACACTCGCATCTTAGGCTATGCCTACAACATATTACAGTTCCTATCAAATTGATGGGGGAAAGGGCGTCATTGGAAAATGTGCCAAGTATGCATGGGAAAAGGTTCAAAAATTTACTTTATATTTTACTATATATTTTTATTTTAATGGTGCTAGCCGTTTCCATCTTAACGGCTATTTAAGAATGTGTACAAATGGTAAACGATAACCACAACACAAGCTACGAGAGTATCGATAATGACGTGGGTGGACTAGGCTGTGGCAGCCGCTTGCCAGGTCCCTCCGGCGGCCATTTACTAAACCAGTGGAGCTTAAAAGGCCAGCAGCGTCACTCAGATGAACAAACGCATCATGTAGCATGAACAGTCTTCCTTTCTTTCCTTAGACATTGTGCCACAAATTTAAGTATTGTTCCCAAAATCTTTATATCGCCATTGACCTAGTGCCGTATCCTGTGGCAGAGACGTAGTACGAACGGAGAGTGATGGTTGGATTGTCGCGCGACAACACCGAATCAGAGCAGGCTTTGACAAGATGGCGTATTGGGGCCGCTGGGGGGGATAAGTGTGACAACATGGAAGTTGCGATTTGGAAGGCCCCGAGAAACGACCTGGTGACTGCACAGTGTGCAGATATTAGTAAGGGGAGACACAACATGGTACTTTACATGGTAATGATGTCATATTTTAGATCATTCTAGGCAAAGTGTTTGCAGCATCCACCAGGATGCATGTTGTAAATCGATGTTGTCCTGCTGATGGATAGCCATGCGGTCATCGTCACCGTGTATTCTTCAAAAGACACAGTTACTTGCAGATTGATCAAATCTGCCAACAATGGAATGCACAATTAATCTCTTTTTGGAAAAGTCCGGCGCCACTTGGTACAGCTAAGGAGCTTCGCTTTCAAAGTTGTCTGGCACATGGCGCCGGGATGCATGTTAAAACTCTGGCAGTGTTGTTGCTGCGACCTAGCGTTTTACATGTGAGTATTGGTTTGTTGAGAGCTCTTGTATGCTCCAGTATATTTGTATTTGGTGTACCTGTGTGTGATTCACCAGTTGAATAATGTAGGCTTCTAAATAAGCAATTTTTTAGCAATCCCATGCTCCAATATACCTTGTATTTTGTGGATCTTGTGTGATTCACCACTTGAAGAGTGTACGCTTTGAAATAGCAAATTTTTGACATAAGGAGACCAGAGAGAAGTCTACTTTCTGAGCTTTTCTTAGCTGTACAATGTGGTGTTTTGTAAAGTAGATTCGTCAGGTTTTTGTCTAAAAATTGCACAGCAAATCCTGAAACTTAATGTGTCGTATTTTTGGTGATTGATAAGACCAGGAGCAAGAAATTTGAAAACTTAATCACAGTTTCGACGTCACAACTAAAAATCGGGGTTTCCCACAAATTACAAGAGAGCATTCCAGGCGTTATTATTATTTTATTTCTGATATTGCTCTGGGATTCGGAGTTGCAGCCATGAGGTCAACTGGACAAGCCAGGACACACGAACCACCACTTCGTTTGTTACCACCATTGCAGAGTAAACCGCTAACATGGACATTTAGAAAAAACTTTACTACCTGTTTCCACCATTGCTGTGCTTTTCTTGTATTGTGTAAGTGAATACATATTTCAACAAAATTTCTGTCGTCTTTGTGTTCTGTTCATGCCAATGTAGTGTAGCATTTTAGTTTGTTTGGGTTTTTTTCTGTTATTGAGGGACTGGTTGGCACAAGATGTGCTAAGTAAAGCCATCTCGTAACATTATTAACTCGATTGAAGATGAAAAAATCTTGCTTGCCCAAGTTTTCGCGATGAAAAGATTGACTTCTGCCATGAAATCAGTAAGTCCACGTACCTTGATTCACTAAGGTTGATAATGGGGAATTTGTATTCATTATCACTTACATCCAAGATCATATTGGCCTACAAGTTGCAATGGATGTTCTTGACTTTAACTGTAATTAAACGCTTCAATTATCTACTGAGTTAATCCCCACAGGCTACATATGGCTTATTAATACCAGCTTGTATGTTTAATACTTCAGTCTGTATGGAATTATTCGAATTGCTGTTTTCCCTGCTAGAGGGCAGCAGGTGCAAAGCAACGTGATGTTCTTCTTGCCGTGATGCTCAGAAACATTTTAATGATAACGCCACAATCCCATGTTTTCGAAAAGAGGATATCTAGTCGATTTGCTTTTAATTTGATCTGAAATGATCTTGCCGTCCAGCGTCTGTCGTTGATTATGTACCTCCCTCGTTTAATTACACCTTTATAGACCTTTGCATAATACCTTCACTTTTCGTTCAGCAAACGTGCCAAAAGGAAAAGAATAATTTACCATATCACATTTTCAATCACAGATATAAACTTAGCTGTTTGCAGACCGGAATTCAGAAAAAGCAGACACTGAGGGCGTCAATTCTGCAGTGGTTGTTTTAGAACTTGAAAGGTGTTGGACAAACTTGAAATTAACTTAGTTTTTCACTGAAAATTTATGCCGGGAGCGCTACCTTTAAATATGGTTTGATGAATATGTGATGCGGTGAAAGGCTCTTGTCAGCGAAATTGTCCTGCTTTCCGATCCCAAGCAACATTAGGTAAAACGTGCTTTGGTTCTTGCCAAATGTTTGTCAACATCAGAAAACCAAATCCTCACAAACGCATCATCAAATTACTTTCTGGCCGATTTAATCATATCATTAAATATCTAAGCATGCCATTATTACCTTTGTGGCATTAATGAGATGATCAAATAATTTATCATGTCATCAAATTTCTTCTGGTCTGATTTAGTCATATCACTTATAATTTTGTGATATAATAAGATAGTGCATGAAACAAGAAATGACAATCCACATTCAGGAGGCAATCAAATAATTGATCATACCATCAAACCAGTTTTAGTCAGATTTAATCATGTTATAAATATTTAATAATATTAATATATCAGGACGAAAGTGATTTCATGATTCATCACACCATCAAATCACTTCCGGTCAGATTTTATCAAATTATCAAATGTTTAATTATATGTGAAGATAATGATTCAAAAAAAAGAAATGGCATCCCACATGGAACATCATTTCTGGTTTTATTCATTATTTTGACATATCATATGTATTACACAGTTGATTACCTCAAGAATAAAGCAGGCACATACCTTTAGCAATAATAGTCACAATAGACGTAAATATTTGATTTGTCTCTGGATTTTGCATGAAATGTCTAATTAGTGATACGATTAAGCATGTATGTTTTTTCAACTTATTATCACATCGATATGATGCTATGACTAAATAGGTATGGAACATATGTCTAGCTTTTTATGTAATTTTATAATTAAACTGATTAAATATGATAAAATACATTTGATATGTTAAAGTGGATTTCATCATACAATTGAACAGACAAAATGGTACCCTGATTTAAAATACGTTCAAATCCATTTATGATGTGAATAATTCCATTAGTATATGAAATACTTGTTGTATCTTAACATATTCAATAGGTTGATACCATTTCGGGTAGATACAAAGAAATCATCATATATATGAACATATACATCTGTGTGTGTACACACACACACACACACACACACACACACACACATATATATGCGCTGCGCACAGAGATGTCATTTAATGATTGTCGATATTATTTTTCAGTAAAAATACCCATGCAGATGTCAATTGATGATTTATGTAACTAATTTAATTTAGTGTTTTGTTCCAGTAGGTGCAAGTAGCGGGTTCTTATATTATTATTCATTATTTTGTTTGCAATGCAGTTTCTTAATGGACGAATGGTTACTTGCTAACTTATTTTGAATTTTTCGAGCGTTCCCTGATCAAAAATTTGTTAGCAATTATAAAAAAACATTGGCATCTACAATTCACACAGGAGAGACACTGTGTGTCTTTCTTGTGTGCCTGCCGTATGGTTGTCTATTGACACATGGGCATAAATCCCCGTCTGAGTGGCCAAGGACTGCCAACACCAGCCCCACCACTACAAACACGCATGACCATAACATGCAGTGGATTACCGTTGATGTGTGTATTTTGTCATAAACTACATAGGCATTGTCCTGTACATTGGAGTAACATTTCCGGATGTGTCCCACCTTGCCGTGTTTTGCGAGGATCTCTCGTACTTTGTCGTCATTCTCGTCTTCTTCTTCGCTGCATTCGAATGTAGACAGATGATACGAACACTGCAAACACAATAGCACACTGAGGCTGTTGCAACTTCACAACATCCTTGAGGTTTCAATGCGATCTGTCGAAAAATTATTGTATTTGCAAATACTGTCATTTTAAACTAGAATAGTCTGCATATCTGTTGTGAAACACTCTCCAGCTAACTTCAGCTCCTTTGACCAAATTATGGCGAATAATCAGATGAGCGTTTTGTTTAAGGGTACTGGCATTTACTTAGTACGTAGTACTTGAAAGCTGTAGTATCAAGGATCTAAAAGATTTAGTGTGCACCGTACGACATAAAACGTACGCCATGACCAGCCTTACAATTGTATATATTTTCTACTCTACGAAAGATGTATTATTTTTGTACGGTGTGCGCTTGCATATCTTTTATGTTTCGATACCGTGGGCATGCGACACGTCCTATTACCAAAATTTGTTGTTTGCTGCACATACAAATTTATACGTGTTATTCCGTTGCAAACTATATTCTGAAATTGCTACTTGTACTTCATGTGTGCAGCTGTCCCATGTACTACAGTCACGTATATACACTTAACATATACATGTGATCCAATTACGTTTCTCGTAATTTCCTTATTGTTTTATATGTGGCTAGCTGGCATTTTTCTTAATAGCTGTCCCGCTACGTATCGTCGGACCTTGTTTGTAATTTACATTTATCATTCCTATGAGAATAGGAAACGTACTTGTTGGCATTTTTATCTGTTTCTAATCTGTCTTCTTCTTCTCGCAGATGATATTCATCTTAATCCTAGTCCGAAAAGCGGCCTTCGTGACATTAAATTAAGGCACATTCGTGCAGAAATCGCTAATGAATTTGACATAGTAGCATTGTCCGAAACATTTCTAACTGAATCAACACCGGACGATCCACTTTTTTTGCCAGGCTTTCACGGTACATTGCGTAGGGATCGTTGGCATGGCCCTGGTGGCGGAGTGGTTTACAGTTTCAAGGCGTCATGATTTGGAATCTTCTGACGTAGAACTACTTTGGGCTGAAATAAGGGTGCTACATAATAAATTCCTTCTATGTGTTGTCTACAGACCCTCAATTGCAACTAGTTCTTTTTGGGATCATTTTCAAGATAGTATCGATCTAGTAAAGAAATCCAGTATCCGGAATATTATTATGACCGGTGATCTTAATTCCGATTCCAGTACTCTTTCTGGTCGTAAATTAAGACTTTTGTACCACTAATATACTGTCCCTGCATATTGACGAGCCTATACGAATTACCGAAAATACGGCTAGGATTTTTAAAAAAGCAGATTTAAATCAATTTAGAAATCACCTGGACAGTGTCAATTGGCAAAGTCATGAGGGCACATTCTAAGGCCACATCTAAATGACGTGGGCAACAGCTGCCGACTCCAGAAAGTGTTGCTGCATGGGCTTAATACAATGAACTTCGTAATACCTATCAAGAAAAATTAAAGCTCGCTGAGTGTGAATTTAATAAAAAAATCTTTGTGAATCCCTGGCTAATGTTGCCAGGGGCAAAAAAGCATGGTGGCGGACAGTTAAACATTTTATGAAAGGCAATCAATCTACTACAATATCATCACTACTGATTAACGATAACCATGTAACCGATACCCTGTCCTTCAACGATTTTTCCCTGGGTCAATGCAGCATTGACACTTCACCTGCACCAAATCTGCCACAGCCCGAGTTACCTTACAATACTTTAACTGATATAGTGATAACTGAAAGTGAAGTACTTGATATTCTTAAATGACTGGATGTCATGAGGACCACTGCTCCAGACAATATTGGCCCCAAACTGCTCCGTAAAGTGACACACCTTCAATTTATATACCTCTCACTAAATTGTTCAATCTATCTCTGCAGAAAAACATTTTTCCTTCTGAGTGGAAAAAGGCCAATGTTTGCCCTCTATAAAAAAAAGAGGGGGAACAAGTTCATGTAACAATTACAGGCCTATATGTTTGCTTAGCTGTACAGGAAAAGTCATGGAGAAAATTATATTTAAACACGTTTTTAACTTCTTCAGAGACAACATGATTATAAGCGCACATCAATCTGGGTTTATACCCGGTGACTCCACTGTTGATCAATTACTTTCTCTATATCATGGATTATGTTTGGCTGCTGATTTACAGAAAGAGGTTAGACTCATTTTTTTTTAGATATAAGCAAGGCATTCGACAAAGTTTGGCATCAGGGCTTGCTGCATAAGTTGGCCAAAAGCGGTATAACTGGACATATTCTTTCGTGGTGCAGTGATTACCTTTCTAACCGAAAACAGTGTGTAGTTATCAATGGCCAAAGATCTAATTGGGGACTAATTAATGCTGGCATTCCCCAAGGTTCAGTTCTTGGACCACTACTTTCCTTAATATACATAAACGACATTGTAAACATAGTCGAATCTGAAATCAAGCTTTTTGCCGACGATACCTCCCTGTTCCTTACAGTGACCATCCCATCGCAGTCGCTATGATTAAATTCAGATCTTTCTTCAGTTTTTGAATGGCCAAATGACTGGTTAGTATCCTTGAACACGTCAAAGACAGATGCAATGATTATTTCTAAGAAGCAACAATCAATAAATCACACACACACACATTTACAAACACACACAGTTTTATTCCAAGAACACCAATTGAACAATATCAGCAGCCATGAGCATTTGGGTTTGACAATAAAAGCCGATCTCAAATGGAACGATAATATTAACCAAGTTGTCTTAAAAGCAACAAAGCAATTGAGTATCATGAAATCTCTAAAGTACGTTTTGGACCGCAAGACATTGGAAATTATTTACATATCTTATGTGCGACCTATTCTCGAGTATGCCAGTGTGGTATGGGACGGCTCTACACAGGATGATGAAAACCGTGTGGAAAAAACATTCAGCTTGTTGCGGCACAGGTAGTCACCGGAGCAAAGAAAAAGTACTCCAACAGTAAAACAGAATGAAGAAATTGGATGGGAAACACTTTCAAAAAGTGTGAGCAATCCAAATTGATTCAGACGTACAAAGTTGTTCATAATTTAACATCACGTTATCTACGACATATCTTTCCAAATATTCCGTTGCCTGATACAACTTTCAACACTCGCAGGCGGCTCGATTTACCACACTTCAGAGCTCGTACAGATCTGTTTGATAAGTCCTTTTATCCTTCTACCACACGCCTATGGAATCTTCTTCCCTTAGATACTCGGAATGCCCCTTCCCTCTCACAATTTAAAAGAAAAATACAGACTCCTTCCTTATGCACAGGGAAAGGCCCTTCTCTTTATCATATTGGTAAAAAACAAAAATCTGCTGTATTACATGCTCGACTGCGCATGGGCCGCACCAGCTTAACAAACATTTGTTTCAAATCGGTGTTAAAGATTCGCCTGATTGTGTGTGCGGTGCTGGTGTCGAAGATGTTTTGCATTTCTTTTTCTCTTGTCCTCGATATTTAATTCTTCGCAATAAATTATATTTACCTACAATAAACTTTGCTCCCTTTACACTCCAAACTATACTTTTTGGTTCTGCTGCTTGTAGCCTTGAAAATAATAAGTTGATATTTCTCGCTGTTCAAGACTATATTGATGACACGAAAGGGTCTCAATTTGATGTCACTATATAATTCTAGCACATGACAGGCTCTAATCATAAGTTCCTGATGGAAATAATAGGCTCAGTAGATTCGTTTCATGGGTGCCCCACTATCTATCTTGTCTTTGTTATGTTCAATTCCTTCATTTATTGTTCCTCAGTGTAATGTCCGTTGTCCTCGTTTTGTTATTCTTATATATATATATATATATATTGTGTGTATATATGTAGGTGTGTTTATATATATATATAGTTATGTAATAATCCAAAACAGCAGCTTACACTACACTGAACGTGTCTTGCTTCGTCTTGTCCGGTGATATTGTCTAATTTCTCAGGAAGGATTAATATAGAGTTTGCCGTTCTTCCCAGTTGAATAATGAAATACGTTTAAACCGACGTACGCCATGATAATTTTTCACAGAGGTTCACGGATTGAATATATAATTTCTTGTCACAATATAATAATGTTACAACAGTATGGTGCCACTTCGTACAACAGTATTTCACTTTTTAAATTTTACATCATTAAAAATGTCAACACAGAGTAATGCACAAAAATATAGATCACACGACCGCACTATGAAAGCAGTAAATGAGGCCATATAATGTTATCCTGGTGGCCAGTGATCACACACACACACACACACACACACACACACACGTTGTTGAGGGTTCAGTACTGAACCGGTCTTTCCCAACATGCAATAGGTGTTTCTATGAATGTTTGCTGATAGCGTATCTTTTTAAGCTACAAGAAGTTAAAAAAACATTGCAAAAGCAAGTGAATTCGGTAAGAAAATTTTAAGATTCCAATAGGTTGTTATTATTAAATGTTTATGAGTCTAATGAAGTGTTAGTAAGCTTAATCGAGAAATGGACAAGCTAGATATTATTCTGAATGAAAACAACTTAGAACAAATGTCAATAGTGAAAAATATGGAAAAATTCAGCTAGACTATATGTATATAAAGTATCGCTTCAACTGTGAGCATAAAGACGATTGCCAGGTCAACTTCCAAGCAGTATTTTGAGTCAAATATATTAGACATTTATCAAGCCAACCTTTGACTATGATAGTACTTATTCTGAGGAAATTGTCCCGCTATTTATCCAAGAATGGTACAAGGACTGCAAAATAATGCACAAGAACAATCACAGGGAATTCTGATTATAGTAAATATAGAGGTATATACTTTAGTTCCGCAGTTGGGATGGCAGACTCTTGAAGAAAGGCGGAACATAAATTATACATAAACTGCCACATAAATGTATAAAGGTGCTGTACCATTTTATTCACAAAATATTTTACATTCATATCCGATGTACAAAGTTATAATGTACGGAGAAATACAAAATGTTTTGGTGCCTCGCCCGAATAAGGAAGTTTTCAAAAGCTCATTTTATATAACGATGCAAAAGTGTGAAATAATTTAGCCACAAATTTAAGAGATGTCGAAATCAACCGTACATTTTAAGAAATTACATAACTATTTTGAAATGTTAAGAATTCTGTATGGAAGTTCTGTCTTGTATACATATTTCATATTTTTTTCTTTTAAACTGGGCCTAAATGTAATTAACTTTTACCGCTGAATGTTGATTTATTGATAACATTTCATTCACACATATACTAGCATTGTGCAATATAATGCCTGAAAGCACACCAAACTATGATGCATGTAATTTGAGCACCAAATGCCTGGGGAATCTTGCCTTGGCTTATTTCCATGGTGGACCACAACATGAAAATAGCAAGGATGAAATCAGAAAAATACTAAATTGCTTTGCACAGGTTTGTAGCTGAAGTGCTTTAATCATTTATGAATTAAAAGATAGATATAAATTTTTAATAAATTAATACATCAAAAAAATAAATAAGTAAATATCAGCACCAAAGGTATAATTTTTATAATACTAAGATACTGAAAATATGAATATATAAAGCGGCCCCTCACCAGTACTCCCATCTCATGGCAGTCACACATGTGATTGTAAAATTTGTAGTCTTTGTATGTGCCGATGGAGGGCACCTCCATCTTTTGTAATTTTTGTGCAACTGTTGGCCCCTAAGGGCGTAATTAGTTAATATAGATTCTGTTTCTGATTCTGATTCTGCATCAAAAATGGTTTCACCTTAGTGTTGAAAATGTCCTTACTTTCACTCTCTTTAATATACTCGGGCAGGTTCTGCATGGTATAATCATGGTACAGTAGTTCCTGCAATTACCAACCCCAGTCCCCATCTGGTCAAAACGACCAGTTTTCCTTGGCACGGGTGCTTTTGCAATGTTAAATGACCTGACGCGAACGACCACAGTGCTGTCCAACTGGAAAACTCCGTAGCAGCAAATTTAGATTCCCTGGAGCATTTTCTCAACTTTACATGAGAAACACTTATTTTAGATAAATTCTATTGCATATTTCAAGGACTGTGATGCAAAATTTTGCTTAAGTGCTCCAGTTGGACAGCCCTAGACCAGCAACACGCGACCAACGACCAGCAAAATCGCCCCTTAAATGACCAGCCGTAAAAAGGCGGTCGTTCTAATCAACCGTAACCAAGTTGCAAGTTAACAGAAAAGCTGGCCAACGTGCCCTTATTTTGAAGTAAAGTCAACTCAAACACAGCATTTTATTTCAACTTGTCTGGATAGATAACTTGGGCCGGGAGAAAAGCATTGCATAGCTGCTCCACATAGCCACGGTGGTGCGGCATCGGTATCTAGTATCGCTAGGTTCCAGGTGTCCGTTCTCAGAGTTACCAGGGAAAACGTTCGTCAACGTATTTTTAAAAGATGACTTACTATCTTAACTTGATTCTAACCGCTCGGTTGTGTCTTTTCTCTGAGTTGCCAAGGCAAACGGTTGTTAAAGTACTTTTAAAACATGACTTGCTATCTTAACTTTTATCTGCCCGCTCGCAGCATATGTTATCGTTATTGATGCTTCTGAAATATTTGCAAAATATATACTTTTGGTTTCATATATAATGACCACCGCCCCCCCCCCTTCATCCCGCCACCTCCCCCAGATTGTCCCACTTGTATCCTCCTTAACAAACCGTTGGTTGCGGAATCCGAAATTGCAGCCAAATGCCGGTGAGCTGATTCCTGATTCGATATTTTGAAGAGGTAGTATCCAAAATATTTGTGCGATTGCGGTTAAGGAAAGGTTAATTTGTAGAATAAATATAACGCGCAACACATATTGGGACTTTTCCAGAGTGAGCATAACCTGAATATGTAAATACACCGCAATAGGAGATATGCATATTAATTTCCCGCCACAACAGCTTGAAAGTAGTGTGTGTGTTACAGTTGTAGTTCCATAACAAAGAGGCATAATCAGGTTCAACAGCTTTTTTCATCCCAACTGCGCCGAGAAAAGCGGCTGATCCATTCACAATTTGCTACTGAAGGTTAAAGGATCATTTGGCGCAGGCAAAACGGTACCCCAGTCCCAACCTGTGTAATGTTACTGTGGCCGCCTCCAAACAAAAGTATCAATAACTAATGTATGTGTAGGCTTTTATCGCACAGTTTTATCTATTAGCGACATGCTGGGCAAAAGATACATATGTAAAAGTTCTTGTTCTCCTTGCATGCAAGATTCTCTCTCTCTCTCTCTCTCTCTCTCTCTCTCTCTCTCGCGTATGGAGCAATGGAGACAACCGCTCGAAGAATGTTCTGTAGTGAAACGTATCAAGCGGTTATTAAAACTGTTTTTTGAAAATTCATGTCCTTGACTTTCGAAGAAAAATGAGTTTTATATGCGTTTCCTCGTAAGCAAAATGCACGTCAATGTTCAATGTTTGAGGGCCAGTGATATGATGGCATGGCCCTCATACATAGGAACACCACAGAGAAATGAAAACATTAACAAAAATTTGAAAAATGTTACCATTTGGGGGATGGGAGACACAATTTTGATTGGATCACATAAGATCTGTTTAAAGATTTGTACTGGTGTATAACTCTGATAGAGGAGAAACAATTGTAGTTTTGGATTTATTCATGTGTTTGCAAGTTATCCTGTTTGGCTTTCATGAAAGCAAAAATATTTACAGCGGGAAACTGTTAAAGATTGTTTTATAGTTCGACTCAACAAAGCCATGATGTTGGCTTTTCATTTCATCCAAAGACAGTATGGAGCTACATAGAACACATTTGCAATAAAAGTGTACAATGTTCTGTATATTAGAAGGGGGGTTTATTGTGAATGAAATTTCCTGCAGTTTCAAACGCAAAAACAAAACAATTTCACTTTCTTCTTTGCGCTATGATGCATGTGTGTTCTGTTCATCTGTGTAAAATAGCTTATATGTACATAATTCACTATACTGTTGTATGTTCAATGTATCATGTTTTTTGTGGGCTTTTTGGACAATTTGCCCTCAGAATGCACCATTTTCACTTCCATCTTGCAAAAGTGCCTACCTTCGGGGCCTTACCCCCTCGATCACCACTCTGCCCCGCCACTCACCTCCAGAGCTCCCATGAAGTTCAAGGGCTGGCTACACCCGTGTTAAATATAAAAAACACACTGGGACATAACCGGAAATGAATAAATTTGACAACTATCAGTATACCGGCCAACGGTTATAAAAGATCCATAATATCAATAATTATCGACCAAAAGCCTCCGGCTGCAGACCATCCTGTAGGCTTTAATGACTAATAAGCTAGATGAGCTAAACCGTGTGGCTTTCAACTGATCATGCACCAGGTGAGCTAAACTGTGTTGCTTCTTATTAGACTACTTTGGCACTAAAACAATTCAAAATTGCTGTCATATATATATATATATATATATATATATATATATATATATATATATATATATATTCACCAAATGCTAAGTAAACTCACCTCTTGTTCTCTTTGGGCAGACCAGAGGATACTGTCTTTGTTCAGAAAAGCAAAGGCTTCCCGTACATTGACGTTACCAATGGTACTATAATTTACGTATATCTTAAGACAAGGGTACGCTGCCTCGCATTCTTCACCACAATAACATAATGCCTTTGCTTTGGTGTCCACCACGCTGCTCACCACTTCACATGGTACAACATTATCGCTGTAGGTGCTCGTCAGTGCGTAGGGGCTGAAAATACGTACTCCGAAGCCAAAGAGCATTACCAATCCCCCTAGACACGAAAAAATGCCAACATAGGAGAGCACATTGTGACACGCCGTGTGTTTCTGTTCATTGATTGTCTTGTCCACTGGATACCCTCTGTGTATTACATCGTCTTCTTCCAAATCAGAGCACGTCGGCGTCTTGGGATTGAGCATCCTGGACTATGATGGCTGTCTTTTGATGCTATGAAAAACTTTCAGATCACATCTTCACTCTTTAAATGTGGAGGGCTGGAGAATAATAAACGAGAACACAATACTAAAGTGAGTAATAAATTATTTCAAAGCATTTTGCACAAGAATATATTGTTGCCTCTTTCCCATTTACAGAGTGATTTATTTACATGGAAGGATGGCTGTCTTTACATTGTAGATGTTCACTCCATGGGTGAATTGTTTACTGTTTTACACACACACACACACACACACACACACACACACACACACACACACACAAACAAACACACACACACACACACACAAACACACACACACACACACACACACACACACACACTCATATATATATATATACATATTATTTTCCGGACAATTTATCAAAAATAGTTGTCTCCCGTGTCAAAGTATCACTGCTACTGGCATTATGGGGGGGGGAATAACCTGTGGCTATAATTTCGACAATTTTAATCGATGATTATAGTTTACTATGGTTGACCATTCATATGTGTATTGTAGTTTTCTGAATCACTCACTTCCTGCAATAAATCAAGAAAAAACAATGAATTAGGAACGTGGCTGGACAGAAAATCAAAACTAAGCAACTTGAACATAAAAATATTCCACATGACTTTGTACTGCGAGATCCTTTGAATTAATGCAGTTCTAAACTGTAAATAAAATAGTAAACCGATCCAACCTTCATTTTAGAATAGTCAACAACACGCTGACTAGCTGGGACAAAACAACCTGAGGGAAAGACTTCGCCAAGTCTGGCATCTATGGGCAAAAATATTACGTCCAAAAGATAAAGGTATACTTTCCTACCTGAGCTTCGAAAGCTTCAGTCTATCTAGAATAGGCATAGGGAGGCATGTAGCTTGATCAAAATTTTTGTTTCTATGCAAGAGAACATTATTAGTCAGTAAGGATGGCCGTGTATCAGGATATAAGTACATACATTTTACGTCCCTCCCCACTCACCCCAACGTTAAGCACAAAGGAAATTGTAACCCTTCTATATTTTGTCACACTTCCGTCTCCTGTAATTTTACCTTATTGTGCTCAGGTTTCAGAAGTTCATTTGGCAATCCATGAGCAGTCACATGACTGTTTAAGTATGGAGGCCTATAACAACATAAAAAGCCATATAATTAAGGATAAAACTCTACATAAGAGTAGAAATTAAAATGTATCACAGATACAGTAGGTGGGATGACACCCCACTTCTTTCACATCTGAAAGCCTGTGCAGCACAGCATGGAGCAAAATAATGAAAAAGATGTATAGGAGAATGTTAAAAGGGCTCAACAGAGTAAAAAATATGAAAGCTACGGCCTTTCTTAGAGCTGTATGGAGAACAAGTATCCCAAACATGCTGAGCGAGGTCATTCCAAATTTTGGTTGCTATTGCCGATAGGGATTTTTGGTAGCCATGGTCCCAGAAAAATATATTTATTACCCAAAGCTGCAGTGTTGTAATTATGGATGTCAGATATATAATTGGGAACCTGGTCATTTACTAATTTCCAAGTGAATATACACTGACTGTGGCATAATCCCTGTTTATTGCTCATCCATTGAGGGTGGTCAGCATGTCCAGGATGTGCGTTGTAGGATGGTAATGTAAAATGTGCTGCAGTAGTCCAGAAGCGACACAGTTAGACTGTTGTACAATGTAATACCAGTCAGTGAGTCAATTTGTGGAGCGGCTGTACTGAAAATACCCAGGTGTAGTTGTTTTCTCTGCTGACCGACAGGTCAGGAGAACCCAAAAGTGACAGGCCTGCCATGTCTCCTTTTACCTTTGGTGCAAGTGATAAATTTGGGGCTTTAAGTGGTTAGGTCCATATACTTGAGCTAGTGATGAATATTTCAAAGGTTGAAACGACCGGTTTAAAACCGCCAGTTTTCTTTTATGGGTGACTGCTTGTCTCAAGTCAGAAGTGAAAATTATTTGTCCACATTGGTATTGGAGGATGAAGGTTGACGTTTTGGCAATGCTCAAAATGGTGCTCACCACGTGGCGCCTGGGTGTTGTGTCGCATTTGGATTTGTAACTACCGATGATAACTGCTTCAGACACAAAGGAGCCGGCAGATTAAAGGCAAGATAGTAAATAATGTTTTAAAAGTACTCTAACGACCGTTTGCCCTGGTAACTCGGAGGACGAACACCTTAAACCTTACGAAATATTATGCCTTATTGAACTTTGTATATCTATGCTGTTTCCCCGGCCCAGGTTAACCCTCCAGACAAGTTGGAATAAAATGCTGTGTTTGAGTTGACTTTCCTGCAAAATAACCGCACACGATGGCCAATTTCTCGATAAAATCTTTTATCATTGCACATTCCAAACAGTGCTGAAAATACGTAGCCGCGATTCACTGTCATATTCATATCAAATTTTATTTTCCCACAATGCATTGTTTAAAAATGCGCTCACCGTGCGTGCCTGTATGCCACTGTATCGTGTTGCATTTGAATTTATTATTAACGATGATAATTACTTCAGACACAACAGAGCGGGCAGATTAAAGTTAAGATAGGAAGTCATCTTTTAAGAATAAGTTGACGACCGTTTCCCCTGATAACTCGGAGAACTGACACCTGGAACCTGGCGAAATATTAGATACTGATCACCACATCACTGTGGGTCTTCTTTTTCCCAGGCCCAAGTTGACCGTCCAGACAAGTTGAAATAAAATGCTGTTTCCCCGGTCCAGGTTAACCCTCCAGACAAGCTGGAGTAAAATGCTGTGTTTGATTTGACTTTTCTCTAGAATAACGGCACACATTGGCCAGTTTTCCTATTAACTTACAACGTGGTTACGGTTCATTGAAACGACCGCTTTTTTAATGGGTGGTCGTCTGTGGGGTGATTTTGCTGGTCGTTGGTCGCGTATTGCAGGTGCTCCAGGGCTGTCCGACAGAAGTGGAGTATTATATCAAAATTTGGCTTCACAGTTCTTAAAAATTGCTACAGAATTTAACCAAGGTAAGTGTTTCTCGTGCGAAGAAGCTGAGAAAATGCTCCAGGGCATCTAAATTTTTAATACAGACATTTCCAGTTGGACAGCACTGTGGTGGTTCGTGTCAGGTCATTTAACATTGCAAAACCGCCCGTGCAGTATTATGGTCGTTCGTGTCAGGTCATTTAACATTGCAAAAGTGCCCCTACCAAGGATTGATTGGTTGACTGGTTTTGATTGGTATAAATTATCCCTCCAACCCCTAGGGTAGGGATCTCAGTCTTCTTAATTTTCTCTTAAAAGCAGACAGAGTTGGTGCAGATATCACGTCTTCAAGCAAATGGTCTGCACACTCTCTCTCTCTTTTAAGAGGTAGAAATGCTATGAGGGGAGATGAAAACTGGTCGTTTTGACCAGGTGGTCGCCAACCCTGGGGACTGGGGTCGGTAAATGCAGGAACTACTGTACCATGATTATACCATGCAGAACCTGCCAGGGTATATCAAAGAAAGATGGGAATACTGGAGAGGGACCGCCTTATTCAGTATCTTAGTATTTTAAAAATTATGCCTTTGGTGCCTTTGTTTATTTATTCATTTATTTACTTATTTATTTATTCATTCATTATTTATTTATTTATTTATTTATTTATTTATTTATTTATTTATTTATTTATTTATTTATTTATTTATTTATTTATTTATTTATTTATTTATTTATTTATTTATTTATTTATTTATTTATTTATTTATTTATTTATTTATTTATTTATTTATTTATTTATTTATTTATTTATTTATTTATTTATTTATTTATTTATTTATTTATTTAAAATTTAGATGTATCTTTTAATTTTCAATTTCGCCGACAGGTAAGTCACCATGGCAAGTTTGGTGGTTTTCGGAATAACATGGTCGGAGAAAAACTCCAGACAAATCTGGTCGTAAAGAAGAAAGAAAAGAAAAAAACAAAGAAAGAATTCTTCGAAAAAACAAATGTCTGGATTGGTACCCAGACATAATAAACAAACAAAGAAAGAAGTGAGTGAGTGAGTGAGTGAGTGAGTGAGTGAGTGAGTGAGTGAGTGAGTGAGTGAACAATTCAATTAAAACATAACAGAAAAGGGTTGCTTTCTTGGAAAACAAAATATCTGCTCACACTATAAATATGCTATGCTGATTGTATTGTATTGTACTGTAGAAGAGAAAAGAATCGAGTAAGTCATTCATACAGCATTATAGTCTACACAAAAGGCGGGGCAACGTTGCAGACGTGGTTAAGACATGCAAGTTATTAGCAATTTAACATTAGCATATTACCTTTAATAGAGATGGGATTTTTTACGACATGTCATATATAACAACGACTTACATAGGCCATAAAAGGGACACACACAGAAAATGGCAGCTTTACTGACTTATTTTTGTCAAAATATAAAGATGTGCAGTGATTATTGTATAAATGCCTTGCTTTGCTTACCTGATCTATACCATGCTCTGCCTGGTTAACCTCATTCACACGTAAATGTCTCAAAGCAATTTGACCCCTTTGTCTGTGTATATATAATTTGCTATAATATACGAGTCATTACTAAATGCTTAGAAGCACGAACCTTCGTCCATTCGATCGATGATAGGAGAGTAAACATAGAATATTCTGTAATAAGTAAAGAGATGAGTTCAGGCACTTTGTATTTCGCATACACATGCAAGCCATGTTTTCCCAGTGATTTATGGCTGCCAATTAGATTTCTTATCAGTGACTATCTTGAGTTTTTCTGTTCTGTTGGTATCGTAACCTGGGAGAGTGTACTTGTGTGGTATTACAGTCACAGACATTAATGACATCTCGTTATCGGTACATGTATGTATGATTAAAAATGTCAAGTGTCAACACAGACATTCTGTTTTATTTTCTATGCATTAAATATTCTCTCTCTCTCTCTCTCTCTCTCTCTCTCTCTCTCTCTCTCTCTCTCTCTCTCTCTCTCTCTCTCTCTCTCTCTCCCCACGTACTGGCTACACAAATGTCATTTTGCTTGTTTATGTGATAGTAAATATGCAAATTACAGGGCAGGTGATCAACAGGTCTTTAAACTATACCCTTGATTCGTTAACTACAAAAAAGTATAACCTCAAGAGTACGAAATGCTGAAAACTGCTTGGGGTGTTGGGTTGTCTTTCTTTTTTAGGGGTTTTGGGTTGCGTTGGGGGGGGGGTTGTTTTGTTTGTTTGTTTGTTTGTTTGACTTTTGGGGTTTGTTTTTTGTTTTTGTTTTCTTTTTAGGGGTTTTGGGTTGCGTTGTGCGGGGGGTGTTTTGTTTTGTTTTTTTGGGGGGGTGTTTTTGTTTTGTTTTTGTTTTCTTTTTGGGGGTGGGGTGGGCGGGAGTTCGTTTCAAAACTTGAGAAAAGTTATTCAGAACCTACTATTCTATTTTCATTCCTGGTTGTGAAAGGACACAAAACAGCTGGTGTTTATTCAGGGTACCAAACAACTGTGTATCCAGAAGAATAATGATGTCTGTTTTGGAGATTTGCTCAACTGCAAGAGTATGAAATGCTGAAAACCGCTTGGAGTGTTGGGTTTTCTTCTTGAGGGGTAGGGGGGTGTTTGTTTGTTTGTTTGTTTGTTTGTTTGTTTGTTTGTTTGTTTGTTTGATTGATTGTTTGTTTGTTTGTTTGTTTGTTTTGGGTTTTTGTTTGTTTGTTATGTTTGTTTTTTCGGCTTTTTGCCTTTGTTTCTTTTTCTTTTGTTTTGGTTATAAAGCTTGAGAAAAGTTATTCAGAAAATACTATTTTATTTTCATTGCTGGTTGTAAAAGTTATTTCAACATTTACTGCATTGTAATGAAAGGGATAATTCGACCTGCATAAGTTTCGAACTTTCTAATTCATGATGTGCAATATAACTGTTTCAGCATTGAAAATTACGTATGATATGTAATGCTATACTTTTTGTCAGGTTAGCACACATTTTTATTCCATTTCATGTACTTCAAATGTTACACTTTAAATGTTAAGCATCTTATGAGATAAAGCATTTTCAGATTTTAAGAATAAGTAAATTATGATAGTATTTGTGGTCATAAAATGTGTTCTGTTGTTTCTTTCATCATCATCCTCACCATCATCTTATATCCGCATGCACGTAGTCAGGGACCTGCTATACAATAACAAATACCTGGTAAAGAGGGAGCGGGTGTTGAGATACATTTCAACTTGTGAATATTTTCCATGGACTGCACGAGACCGTTTGTATTCATTTCAACATGTGAATACTTCCCATGGAATGCATGTGATCGTCGTATTCATGTCAGCATGTGAATACTTTTCGTGGACCAAGCGAAACCGTCTGTGTTCATTTTAATATGTAGATACTTTCCATGCACTGAGCGAGATCCCTGTATTCATTTCAACATATGAATATTTTCCATGGAATGCGTAAGACCGTCTGTATTCTTTCATGCTTGAAACTCGGTGCTGTGATTTGTATTGAACACGCAACCCCGCATATAGATATCGTAGTCAAACATTTAGTCAATCATAGGATCATCATTACTTGTATGCATAAAGTTTGGACTAGACAAATACATTTGCGAATTTGAAGTCCAGGATTGGCCCTTTTCTTGGACAAAACTGGTGTCAAAACAGTTCACAGTGCCCTTTGCAAGACGAAAAGTAGAAGCCGTTAATCCGAATTATATATTCCACAATTACATACAAAATACATTATTCCAAGAACCTCGACCCAGGTACGTGCCAAAACATTTGAAGCACATTTTTGAAAAAATAAAGACATTTGTAGACACTAAGTCGCCGAAGTTATGGCATGTGAATGCCTATTGGAGCATTATACCGTCAAGCGACAGGCCTAGAATCAACCATTAAGCATGATTTAAAACTTTGAATTCATATGCATCCCCCCGCAAAAAACTTATACTTTGTCAAATGGTCTCATTATGATATAATACGTAACCCCAGATGGGATGTGAGGCAGTAAGAGAGATAGAGAAAGAAAGAAAGAAAGAAAGAAAGAAAGAAAGAAAGAAAGAAAGAAAGAAAGAAAGAAAGAAAGATAGTTCCCTCGCAGAAGCTTACTTTTGCGTTCCTTTGTAAAGTTATTGAATGGTAATTGAATAAGCTGCCTCGAGGTGAATGTGAACACAGTACCCGTCACTTGGCTCCGCATTGTACATCAAAGAGCAAATCACGTTCCACTTCGGGTATCCGTATATCAGTTTCCATTTTACCTTTAATATCTACACGTGCTCTGTAGTACTTGAACTATCTCATCTTTGTCAATGTTGCCATAGCTGTCTCTCAACAAAAGTACCATAGGCCTACGTTCAAAGCATTGTTGTGGGCGACCACACTGTAACTTATCTCGAAAGTTTTCTTCTTTATCTTGCTTGTTGCGCATAACAATTGAGCTTCCAGATGACGCGAGCAAACGTCACATTTGGAAACCACAAAGGAACGCATGCGTATGGTGGCATTAAAGTACCATTGTAATACAAAAAAGTACAATTTAACACAGCATGCTGAAGCATATATTTAAGACTCAAGATATTATGAAGTATGTCAGTAAGCACAATCCATGGTACTATACTCAAAAGATTTTATTTATCAGATATCTTAGCTCGTATCATTTTCTCATAATATGGACTGTTCCGGGAGGGGGGGGGGGGCATTAAAAAGCGAGCCATTTGTATCTTGGAAACGGAACCCAACTCAGTACAAATCTCTATATAATAACCTGTTGTAAGCAAGGTCACTTGTTTAAACCGTTGCATCGTAAATGGGTCGTGGATCTGATTTACATTAAAATACCAGGGCAGCATCTGGTGGACAGGTATTCAGCACAGGCATTTCTTGCATCTTCAATGGGTATTGGGGTGACAGAAAGCTTGTAAACTGACCATTAATCCGTACCGTATTAGTAACCGAGTGTCATTTCCTAATACGTAGAGAAGACCAACAGTGAAGAGGCATCATTTGTCAAAGTGGCATAGGTACAGTGGCTCCGCTAAAGTAACGATAATTTGGCACGGTCGTAGAAAATGAAATTATGCCCCATTCTATCTCTAAATTTAAGTGTCAAATGTAGGCTCAATTTATATTTAATAATTTTAACGCTGGGCAATGCACTCATACATACATACATACATACATACATACATACATACATACATACATACATACACGCATGCATACATACATACATACATACATACATACATACATACATACATGTATATATAGGCCCACATTGATTTCCTTTATTTGTGAAGTACATGCCACGTATTTATTTGTATTTCACTGCAGATTTATTTTGTGCATGATTTACCGGGTGCTGAGATTTTGTATTTATCTTTATTTATTATGTATGTTGTTTTACCAAATACACTCAATTAATCTATCATTCAATTAATCAATCAATCAATCGGTGGATCGATTAATAAATCATGTACACATACACTCCTGTCCATCCTCACTTCTGTGATTTCTGGACTGTGACAAACTGGATGAGCTTATCTTACATGATAATAATAATAATAATAATAATAATAATAATAATAATGACAATAATGATAATAATAATAATAATAATAATAATAATAATAATAATAATAATAATAATAATAATAATAATAATAATAATCTTTATTTCAAGTCTAATTGTACAAATGAAAAAAACATTAGCGCAACAGCACTATTGTTCGACCATGAAAAGAGGAAACAATGACAAGTGATGAGATGGTATATACAATGAACTCACAATGAGACTATATACAGCCGGTCTAACAAGGTTTCCTTAAATTTGGAAGAATTATAATCTTCCTAAACCCTGGTTTTACCTAGGATGCACATAGAACAAGAGCAGGAGGGGCCAAGCCATGCCTTGATTAACGTCTTAAAGTGATTTAAATCAGTAGATGCTTTGATGTGTGGGGGTAAGTTGTTCCACAGCCTGGCCCCTTGGTATCGGAGAGAATTTTTACCGTATGTTATGGTATTGTAGTCAGGCTGCTGTAGTTTGTTATTGTCTCGTAAATCAAATGTTGTTTCTTTTCTTACATAAATGTAGTTTAAGAACGATGGGCTTAAGTTACTTAGGATTTTGTAGACTTCTATGGACAGTTTTCTTATTCTACTGAGATACAAAGAAGGTTTTTTTAACCCTTTCGAGTAAATTCGGATATGCAGATACGGGATCATTATAGACAAAACGGTGGGTTCTTTCTTGTTTTTTTTTCTCCATTTTTAAAGATAATGTAGTTCCACATTGGTGCCCTACGAGAGGGCAATAATTAAAGTTAGAAAGAATAAATGCATTGAAGATTTTGGAGCTTTTCCTTTTCAGTAAGGATATTACTGAACCTACGTAGCACACTTATTTGTTTAGCAGCCTGCTTACAACTATGAGAAACGTCATCATGAAACTTAAGTTTATCGTCAATATAGACTCCTAGTAATTTGACACATCTTTCCGGTTTTATAGTAACACCATCAATTTCATAACAGAAGTCGTTTCCGATTTGACAGTCTGGTATGGTGTTATCATTATTTTTGTGTAATTTTTATCTTTAATTTTCGACGTTCTTGATAGTTTGCCAAAAATACTGGAAAAAGATAGGCCTAAATGAGTCACATTTATCCTGTAACCACTCAGGGAAGTATGAGACGGTTCCACCTTCTCAACTCACAAATAGAACAGGCCACGGTGTACCTTACGCTTCTTTGTTCACGTAAGTACTGCCAGCCATGCAACTGAAACCGAGACTGCTGATCTGACCTTAAATCATCTCACTCAACCCAGGCAAAGTGGTCGTAGTATAGTGGGCCAAAGACCAAATGATGGCTTTCTGCAGAGTATTTGTCTGATAGCCTTCTGCAGCACGTTACATGCCACTCGGTTGTTACGAGTACTCAAATTAGCAATCTTTAGTTTAAAACATATCTAATTTCACAATTGGGGAACAGGGATTTCCCTATATGAACCCCTCTTGTACATCTAGATTGGAGGGGATATGGTGTGCAAAAAGACACAGTTGGTTTAAACATATTTTATTAACACAATTGGCCGACAGGCTCACCAGCCTATATGAGGGCCTCTTGTACAAAGAAGACAAGACTACATAGATATTGTAAACACCAATTCACAGATAGGTCACGCACAGGACCACAATATGAAAGCGGAAGGGATGAGAAGTGATGCGTGAGCATTGGTACAAATAGAAGGAGTCGTACTCCATAAACACAGTTACCAAAATAGGATCACGTTTTAAATCTGCGAGATAATTTTATGTACTTATGCACTGCTTCAAAAATTTCCTCATTTTGACTTTTTGAAAATCCTTTTCTTTCTATTCCGAACAATAATGTTTTCAAGTTGGAATTACCAAGAGTGAGTACTTTACACTGCAATTCGTTTCGTAGGGTTACATATTTATCACATTCACAGAAAAAGTGGTAAATAGATTCTTGACTGGCTCTGCATGAGCATGCTGGAGACTCTACAACACCTTTTTTGTACAAGTCGCTGTTCAGCTGGCTGCAGCCCATTCTCATTCTAGAATGAATTTTGGCAATTTTCCTTTCTCCAAAATAGCACAATTCATAACGTTTTGGACTGTTTCTGTTAAGCTCTCGTTTAAAATCGTCTAGATGCTCAATGGTCCTTACTGATCGGGGCAATAAGTTCCATTCGCGTATAGTTGACGGCAAAAAGAAATTATAAAATATAGTTTTCTTGGCCGCAATTGTTCGTATTTGCTTAGTCCATGTGGAAACTGTTTCCGGTAATAATCTGGAAAGATATGCTGGTGCTATCCCGTTAACAATTTTGAACAGAAGTACCAATTTTTGCTTTCTTCTACGCTCTGATAATTTTTCCCAGCCAGTCTCCTCGTATATACGTTGGAGACGGTGTGGGCAAAAGCCACGGTCACCACCCGGGCTGCGGCCAGCGGGACAGTTTCAAGTCGGTCCCTGTCGGGTTTTGTGCATCCATCCCAGACCACACTAGCATACTCCAGGCAAGGACGTACAAAAGAGAAGTAAAGAGATTCAAGAGTTTTTTCTGTTCAGCTTGTACTGTAGGCATTTAAGAACACCAACGAGCTTCTTTGATTTTGCAATAATATTATTGATGTTGGCTGACCATGAAAGATTTGCGGAAAGCCAAAGGCCAAGATGTTTATGTACCTCTACATTGTCAAGAGTATTGTTGTTAAAAATCAAGTTAGGATGGTCTACAGGAGTGCTTTTTCTACTTACTATCAGAGATTCGGTTTTTTTACGATTAAAGGAGACAAGCCATTGATCTGAGCATTAGAATATTAATTCCAAGTCTTGATTTAGTGTATCAGCTGCTTCAATCGGATTGTCAACTGTAATATAAAGAGTCCTATCGTCAGCAAAAAGACGTATTTCTGATCTGACAATCTCCACAATATCATTAACATACACGAGAAATAGTAGTGGCCCCAAAACTGAACCTTGCGGGACCCCTGCTTTGACTCTCCCCCAAGATGAAGCCTGACCTCGGATGACTACTCTTTGTGTTCTTGCGTGAAGATAGTCTTCCAACCAAGAAATAAGTGGACCTCGGACACTCGCGTTTTTAAGTTTGTGTATTAACCCTGAATGGTGTACCCTGCCAAAGGCTTTGGTAATATCACAAAATATTACACGTACGTCCTTCTGGAGATCGAGCGCTTTTGAAAATTCATGGTAAAGATAAACAAGCTGATTGACAGTTCTGTCACGGGGTAGAAAGCCGGATTGATTTTCAGATAGTATAAAATTGTCACGTAGAAAATTGAAAATATGCTTGAACACTGCACGTGCAAATACCTTCCCTACAGAACTTATTAAAGAGATGGGTCTATAATTGTTACACAATTCTGCCGCACCAGTTTTGTGAATTGGTGTTACATGTGCTTTCTTCCATTCGGTTGGAAACTTACAGTTAGAAAGAGACATGTTCAGTAATTTCGTAAGGGAAGATGTTATACTGGGGGCTGCCTCCCTAAAAAGCAGGGGGCTAATACCGTCCGGTCCACATGCCTTATCAGTATCCAGGGATTTCAAGATGTCAGAGACACTATCTTCGTCTAGTACAATGACTTCCAGTAGATTTGGCGGGTCTTGACCTTCGCTAGTTAGGGTAAAAGTGGATAAGTCAAGGTCGGAATGTTTGAGAAAATATTTGTTAAAGGCTTCAGCTTTGGATGCGCTATCAGACAGAACCAAATTGTTTGATAGTATGGAAGGTATCGAACTGTTAGAATTACCAGACATGAAGTACTTAACCATTTTCCACCATTTCTTGCTTTTAAATTGCCCATCGTTTACAAGGTTACATTGTTTATCATGGTACTCGTCTTCAGCTTTACTTAAATCGCTTATGTATTGATTTCGTAGCTCTCGAAAATACTTCCAAATATGAGGGGTTTCATTTGAAGCCTTCGCCTTCCTGGATACACATCCCCCGCCAGGGTCAGCAGCAGGAAATGTAAAATAGCAAGACTGTCAATACCATTCTCAAAAAAGCGATGATAGTGTAAAATACATAAAATTTGCTGGAAGGTCAAACCTCTGTCTAAGTTGTTACCGTGTACTTTCCTCGTAGTAAATAAGAAATCGACCGTGCATAGCACCGGAATACTGTACATCAAAATCACGTAGTAAATTGATGGTAGTTCGAGCAACATAGAGAGCAGTAGTGAATATAACTCCATACCATATAATAATAAATGTACGCACCCATTGTATACAAGTGAACCTACAATAGTGGTAGCAAAGCGGGCAAACAACATAGTGGTTGTTGTATGTCTTAGCAAAAAGATTACGAATATTCTTATGAAATAAAAGTACACATGTGTAAAAATTCGCTCTCGTGAGTTAGGTGAAAACATAAGTTTCCAAAGTTCTCATAATACCCCGTAATTTTCACTCAATGTACGTCCGTTTGTGCAGTATGTGACAAAGCCTACAATTGCATACATGAAATACGAAATGGTGTGGAAGTACCACAGATGATGCATCACTTTCACTGTATGAATACCATATTTGTAAATTGTATTTACCATCTTACACATCTTGGACAATAGTTTCTTTACAATGAGTATATGGGTTTGCAACCCATGTAAAAAATGGTAAAAGACAAGACAGAGGCACGCCATCCAGAAGCAGTTGTAAGATATTGCCAAAAATACTAGTTCGAATACACTTATAAATATTGCAAATAGTAACACCCTCATTCGTAACATTATATGTAGCAGTACAGACCTGCTCACACATCGTAGGGAACCAGCATATGTTTCAAGGATATATGGTAGAAAAGTACACAAAATGGCACAAAAGTACCAAACATAGAATGTAAAACGAACATTAGTAGTTAGAAAATAACATAAGCCCAGGTATATAGAGTGATGTGTTATCACCCTCAATAAGAGAAGTACCTGGGAAACAAGTAGAGACGGCAGCATGTATCTATAATAGGGCCTAGATATTCGTACTGGTTAGCAATGAACTGATCGTTTACAATAATTCCGTACATTGTATGCACTAAATACCATACTGAACAATCATCGCCATGGAGCATTATAGCACATAAGAGAAGGAGCATCAGTCGGCTCAACATGTACTCATGTCGTATCTTATAAAAATATTGTTACAAAAAGACACAGTTAATGAACAAACTTCGTGAACATCCGTAAGAATTGATAATATACAGACAAGACGGATATGGGCTATACCAGCATCTAGTAGTGTATCAAAATGTGGAAAAAGAGACACCAGTTAAGCATCAAATCGTTTTGATTTTTCCAGACATGTATGCACTGCCTTAAAAATAGTTATGTTATCATCGAAAGAACAATCCGAGCAACGATATAACAAAGTGTTAGTAGTAACAGTCAATTCGAATATCATTATAATTTGGGCATACAAAAAAGTAATGATAAACATCTTCAGTTGGATCACCACGAGCACAGTTTCCAGAATCTCGGGACACCAATACTATGCAGATAACAGATCAGTTGACTGCTGCCCATACGCAATCTTGAGTGAATAATTGATATTCTCCTATTACTGACAAAAAAAGCGTACATTTCTTTTGCACTTTATCAAGTTTTTCTATGTGGCTTTTAAATATCGAAATATGTTCAGCTTGTCTAAAGTCCGAAGGAAGCTGATTCCATAAACGCACTGAAAGACAGAGTCATTGTAAACAGCAGTTCTTGTTCGAAAGTGGGCAATATTGTGTTTCCTGCGTTTATTATTATATTGTGTTCGATTTTTAACATTTTGGGGAAGCAAGTTGTGTAAATATTGCTGTGTTTCATTGTTAATGATTTTGTACATAGTTATAAGTTTCCTCTTTTTTTGCGCTTTTGGCTTAATGTCTCCATCCGGTTTCAATGTATAATGTTACATGTGCTGTTCCATTCATAGCCCCAGTAATAACTCGGGTAGCAGCCAACTGAATATTCTCTAACAATAACTCTTCAGCCTTACTACAATTCGACCACATTACATTACCATATTCAAGAATGGGTATAAAAAAAGACAAACAATTTCTAATTTTGACCTGGACAGTTTGTATTGTAAACTTTTCATAACATTCACTACTTTGGAACCCTTGTCTGTCAAATTCGTAGCATGCATTTTCCAATTTGAGTCCTTTTGAAACAATAAACCTAGATGCTTATGCTCCTTGACTGTTTCTATGTCATCATCGCAAAATACTAATTTAGGGTGGTTTCTATGAGTTATTTTTCGAGGAATACATATCCTTCGTCTTCGTAGGGTTAAAAGTTAGCAACCACCGCTGAGCCCATTCGGCAATACGTACCAAGTCTTCAGTTATTGCATCAGAGTCAGTTTCTGGTTGGGTTATCTCAACATACATGCCATATCGTCCACAATTAAACGTATATTTGATCGTATGATATCCACGTCATTTATATATATTAAGAACAACAAGGGAAGAAGTACGGAACCTTGCGGTACACCAGCCTCCACATTTCCCGAATCCGAACATACCAACCCAATTTAATGGATCGTGTGATCCAGTATTTTTAAACGAGAAAATATTCAATTGTCTTCTTTATGCTGATGATTTAATACTGATATCTGAAACCGAATCGGGACTACAAAATTGTCTAAATATTTTGAGTGATTATTGCAAAAATTGGAAAATGAATATCAACATTAAAAAGACTAAAGTCATGATTTTTAACAAAACGGGCAAATTAATTAATAGAAATTTCTTTTTTGATGGTATTAAACTAGACATTGTCAAGACTTATCTTTATCTTGGAATTCAAATGTCTTTAACTGGTTCCTTTCATGGTGCAATAAAATTTTTATGTGACAAAGCAAATAAAGCTTTGGCAAGAATAAAGAGGATATTTTTACTACGAGATACGAATATAAAACTATACTTATCTCTATTCGAAAAAGTTATACAGTCAATTTTACTATATGCGTCCGATATATGGGGCGCTTATACTGTAATTCCGTCGAAAATCCTTGTACAAGATAATATTTCTGGTTATTTAAAAATGAGCTCGAAAAATTCTATACAAAGTTTCTTAAATATTGTCTCGGGGTACATAGTAAAGCATGCAATATTGCAGTATTCGGAGAACTAGGAAAGACCCCTTTGTCACTCAGAATATTATCTTCTGTCTGTAAAAACTGGTTTAGAATCGTCAATATGGAGCAAAATTCATTATTATTTAACGCATACAAATGTAATGTTGACTTATTACTAGCAAGTCAATCAACCTGGTTAAATTCTGTAAAAGATACATTTAATTTGATCGGGCTGCAGGAACTTTGCGATAACCAAGATGATTTTTTTTCACGAATTTCCTTCTAATCTTTTCCGTAATAAAACAGAAAACAAATTTCGAAATCAGTGGAAAAATGAAATGTTGAATCAAAATAACGAATTTAAATTGAGAATGTATACATCTTTTAAGACAGAACTTAAATTTGAACATTATTTAGATGTTGTAAAAAATTTCGAAACAAGGAGTAATATAACTAAATTACGCATTAGTGCACATAATTTACATATCGAAACAGGAAGACATAAGCGTCCTACCAAAGTTCCTGTTAGCCAGAGATTTTGTGACACTTGCCAAGAACTTGATAATGAATTTCGTTTTGTTATGACATGCACTAAATTTCAAAAACCAAGAGAAAATCTGCTTAAGAGTATACGCGAAATATTTTGTAATTCGGATGCTTATGATGTTCAGAGTATGTTTAAATTTATTTTGGTACTGCATGACACAGAACTTGTATACCTATTTGAAAATTTCATGGACAAAGCCATTGCCCTAAGAGAGAAACCACTGTAATCATGTAACACCGTGCCAATTTGATGACTGCATTCTATTTTCATTTCAGGTGATTAGTGATTTATGTAAATCTTTTGTATCTATTGTACTGTACTGTGCTGTACGTGTCTGTAATGTTTTTGTTACATTTTTCTTTTGATTGTGTGCATATTTTAATGTGATTTTCTTCTCTTTTTTTTCTTTCATACTCTACATGTGTACATGTTGTATATTTGACATATTGCTGTATTTATGTAACAGCGCAGTCAATAAAGATTCATTCATATCCCATTGGACACCACTCTCTGTTTCCTTCCAAAAAGATCATTTTGAAATAATGCCAGCAATGGGCCTGATATATCTGATTTTTCGAATTTAAATAATAAACCCTCATGCCTAACTTTGTCAAACGGTTTAGTAATGTCAAAGTATACTATCCGAATCTCTCTTTGCTCATCTAATGCACGAGCGAATTCATGGTATGAGTAAAGAAGTTGATTCACAGCCGAGTCGCCAGGCATAAATCCGGATTGGGATCGTGTAATCATATTACTATCTCTATAAAAGTTTAAAAGGTATTTAAATATCACTTTTTTCAAAAACTTTCCCCACAACGCTAAGCGAAGAAATAGGACGGTGATTTTCTAGCGATCGGTCGAGAATCAAGTCAGCCTAACAGGCTAATGACGTCATGTTGACAGAAATCTTGCTTCCGCTGTATAATCCAGTTTTCTATCCCATAATGTAGCCCTGCCCTCATTCCTTTACATGTTAAATATGCCATATTCCCTGGTCTATTTCTCATGCTTCGAGAATGCAAATTAGTATATCTTGTGTTATGTTTGAAAATGTTTGGTTGACAACAAAAGTAGAGCAAGAAAATGCAGCAAAGATTAATCAGGGGTTTTTTTCGTCCCCGCACCCCACCCCGCACCAACCTGCAGATAGTATCACAACAGAACCAGCAACACTTGAATCGGGGCCAGTTGAAGGTATTGATAACTCCGGCGAGGGGTTTGTGTTTGACCATGGAGGAATAATCAAGCATTCTCCATGCTTCGACCCGAATTCCAGGTCAGTATACAGACACAACGCCCGGGTTTTAATCACTCTCCTGTTGTGATAAATCGCTGAATAACGCCATTAAATGGAAACAATGTTGTCTGTTGGAAATAACATTTTCCCGACATTCTGCATTCATATTGGTAATGTCTTAATATTTACATTCGGAGTTTTTGTTGGCATTGAAAGAATAGGGACAAATTTTGTTTTCATCAGTCGATGGTAACATCATGTACAGCACGGCACGTGCCAGTGCCTACTTTGCTACGTAACAAGCGGCTGGCCACACCCATAGCTCCTCCCACTGAGAAACAAAAGGTCCTTCGCAGTGGCTATCAAACGTTTTACGCACAAATATTCATGACAAATTTAGTTCTAGTATTAATGTTAATATGAAAATAAATATAAAAAATGAAGTCTGTCTCTGTTGTTGTCATTGGCATGTAACAGCGCGGTTGTTGGTAGGCATTTTTTTCATGACGTCGCTATCGCGACGTCATGAAAAATGCCTACCAACAACCGCGCTATTACATACCAATGACAACAACAGAGACAGACTTCATTTTTATAGTAACACTATAATAGAATGCTGGTCGAAGGCCTGGGGGTTCCACAGGGGTAATTACGCCTTGGTCGAAGGCCTGGAGGTTCCACAGGGGTAATTACGCCTGGCCAGATGATCGGGGAGTGAACATAAAATATGACACCTAGGAATGCAAGGTGCTATATTTTCAATAATTTTCAACTAGAAGGACGGATTTTTGATTGATAATGAAAAAAATGTGTAGTTTGAGCTCAAATACATATCACCAAAATATGTACAATGGCACCAGTATACACAGTGGTTCAGCTAGAGTCATCGCTGTGAGGGCGCAATGATATTGCTAAAAGCAATATGCAGAACTGGTTGTCGTGGCAATTTGCCCCAAAATTTCCCATTCATGACCATAGTTTATGTTCTTTATTCGATTTTAAAAAAATTAATAGTACATTTTGATGTATACTATAATTGATGTTAAACTTAACTTGTCATCTGTAGTATCAGTGTGACATTGGACTGACGTCATAAATATGCATTTTCATGGTGCTTCATACCTTGTTGTTAACTAACTAATCTTTGATCCTTATGACTATCGTAAATTACATAAATATTGTGACCTTTAATTGCAGTAGTGCCAACGTACATAAGAAGGAATGCATCAAAAACATTGCGGATGAACATAAGGCGGATTTCATTTGTTATCAATATTTATGGTGGTTAGCATATAATGTCAAATCTGATCTGTGTGACATCCATAAGGATTATTTAGGGCACGGTATATCTGAAGTTAATGAATCGGTGGATATCATTCATGGTAGACCAAAAGGTGGATGTGGTATTCTAAGAAATAAATCTTTGTCTGGTAAGGTAAATGAAATTAGTAACTTTTCAGGGAATAAGAGGTCATGTGGTGTAACTCTTAAAAAATTAATGGACATATTGTGTTACTCATCTGTTGTTGCATGCCTAATGACAACATGTGCAAAAATCAAGCCAGTAGTGCATTCATTGAGACTTGCGAAGATCTGCAATGTATGATTGATTCAAACTCTCATGGTGGTATTATTGTAGCGGGTGACTGGAATACAGATTTTAATCGCGATACACCTCAAACAGAGTATTTATTACATTTTGTGGAATTTCACAATTTAAGGTGTTCCTTCAATCATGCTAATAGCTTAAAGGAAATACATTTTATAGTTTCAGTGGAAACTGAAGTGGTTGCATTAATTACGTTTTGGTATCTGAAGATATTTATAATGACATGACATACCTGAGAAAAGGGTGTCAAACCTAGAATTGCGTGGTATAAAGCTTCCCATAAGGAGATGAATTGCTTTAAAGTGCGTTGGATCCCATGCTTGATAATTAAGGGTGTTCTCAAGAAATGCTTCAGTGTAAAGTTGTTGGATGTGACAATTTGACCATTTTCGACACATCGATAACTTATGCGAGTATATAATACAGTCATCTTTGAAGGCAGGACATTTACATGTTCCTAACACGAAAAAGTAAAAGTGTGTAGCTGGATGGCAGAAGAGTGCTCAACCTGCTAGAGACACTGCAGGTTTTTGGCACAGTATTTGGATTTCATGTCGTAAATCAGTTAGTGGTGTCGTGTTTAACATTATAATGGGGGACCAGGTCACTTTATCATACAACTGTTAAACAGTTACAGAGAAATGAAACCAAGATTAGGTGTGAGAAAATGGCAGAGGCTGTTTTAAAAAATAATAACGAATTTCTGGCATGAAGCCAAGAAATTTGCAATATGTAACGAGGTATTGCCTAATAACATTGATGGTGTACATGGTGATGACAATATAGCAAATTATTTTGCTGATTGGTATGAAAAGTTGTACACAGTGTTCCTTTTGATGGGAAGTCAATGGATGATATTAAGAATTGCGCTGATATGAAGATTAGTAAGTGTGATTGTGATGTATGTGGAATTTCAAGTGACGTTTTCAAGATTACATTAGATGAGTTAAAACAGGAAAACAGCAGGTTAATCTCGGATTAGAGTCTGGTCATATTCTGTGTGGGTCTGTAAGGCTTTGTGAAGTTGTAAGCTTTCTGTTATCAACTAGTCTGAGACACTCTTATACAACTGAAGCATTAAGATATTCTGTGATTATAACTTTAAAAAAAAACTGTAAACGATCTCTGATGTCTAGTGGTAATTACAGGGGGATTTGCCAGTGTTCATGTATAATAAAAATTTTAGAAGTCATAATGATAAACAGAAATGGTGACATTTTGCAGACAGCAGACTTGCAGTTTTTCATACAAACGCAAACATTCTATCACTATGTGTTCATTTATGATAGAAACGGTAAAGTATTACGAGCATAATGGTACAAGTGTATTTGGATGTATGTTGGATGCCTCAAAAGCTTTATATAAGGTTTGGCAAACATTTGACCATACTACTACGGTTCAATTTACCAACTCCATTCATAATTTTTTTGTTTGTTTGCACAATTGGTATTTAGATTAAAGAATTATTTTTAAATGGGCCTCTTGTCGCTCTATGGCCTTTAAAGGAACTAACGGTATCCGTCAAGGTGGTGTGATGTTGCCGATTTTGTTTACAGTTTATTTGAATAACCTGATAGAAAAACTTAAGAGTGGTCATTACGGACGTTGTATTGGAAGTAAGTATTTTGGTTGTATGGTGTATTCTAATGATCCATAACTTTTGAGTCCAGAAGTGAGGGACCGGACTGCAACTCATGGTTGATATATGTAGCGATTTTGGTGCAGACAATTCTGTTATGTTTAATGAGAAGAAGAGTGTTTGCATGCAGTTTAACGGTGATGACAAAATCAAGGTGAAGGGTATTGCACTTAATGGTGCTTCTATGAAATGGGAGCGTAAAGTGAAACGTGTGAGTAACATAATCAATAGTAGATTAAATGACGACGATGATATATGTTTCAAGAAACAGTACTTCTTTGTACAGGCCAATAGATTACTTAACAACTATCAGGGTGTAAGCTGCCATATTCTAAGTGAACTTTTCTCTAAATACTCTAGTTCATCATATGGAAGTCAACCATGGGATCGTAGACCAGAAAACATCAGAAGATTGTGTGAAGCATTGGACAGAGCTATAAGGAGAGTTTTCATTCAATTGGTAAGAGATGCATAACTCAAAAACAGTCTGGGATACGTGCTTATGGCACCAGAAAATAAATAGCTAAGAATTCAAATCTACTAGATAATGCGATGTAATTTTGCACAGCATCAAAAATTTTCAATTATCGTGTGACTTAAATCGGCATTTCCTCGCTTAAAATATGTGATAAGGAGATCGCTGCACAGATGTACATAAGTTTTGGGTTTACTCCCGGTACCCCAATATGACATACAGTGTCCAACAGATGATACCTATGGGCTTAAAAGAGAGGACAGACAAGAAAAAGTGATGAATATCTTTGCTTTGGAAAGAACATGCACAATCTGGTGAGGGCATTATATTAACTTTTTAAAGATGGGAGTTTTAACTGTGAGCTGCCAAGGCGCAAGTGAGTGTGACAAATATTTGGGAAACGCTTTCCGTGTGAGAAATAAGAGGGTTTAATGCCCGTGCGGGGGGCACATACTCGACATTAGGGTGGGTGTGTGCCGCGGACATTTTTACACAATGTCCTATCTTAATCCTACACCGGATGTAAAAAGGTACCCTTTCTTAATCCTGTAATGTGTTGAAAGGAGTGCTGCATTGGTGCATCCTGGTTCATTCTGGAGACCAACATTCCAGTTCTAAACAACTTTTAGCATATTTTTACTTCCCACGAAAATTCCCCCCAAATAAACTTACTAATTATATCCTATATCTCCAGTTCACTCAAATAATTGTTACCCCTATCCTAATCCAACTGTGTACATTTTGGGGGGTTTTCTAATCCGGGAAGTGAAGGAAACAGGGCCTTTTCCGCGGCATATACCCAGTACAATCCTATATGGGAGTACCCCACCCCCACCCCACCCCCGTTTAATGTCAACAGATAGTACGGTCGATTTCAATTTGGATTTGAAAGTTGAGAGTGTAACAGATTCCCTAATGTCGAGCCGGTAGGTTGTTCCAAAGGTTAATGCAGGAAGTGAGGAAGGAGTCGCCGTAACGTTTGGTTCTAAATTTTACATGTCTAATATTGAGGCGGATACGCAAGTTAAAATTAGTGGAAAGACCAATGTCACGAGGTACTAGGTCATATAAGCACCTTACTTTCATATTGAATACATTTTATACACATTAAATGAAATTCAATAATAATAATAATATATATTACATTTGTAAGACTTTTAATGAGCTGCAAGATGGTAACTGTTTATTTCTGTTCTGACAGTTTGAATAACCGGCGTGGAACCTTGCCTCCGAAGCAGACCCAAGCTCCGTCTACTGTTATGTCTACTCCACTGAGAAGTGTAGTAGAAATAACCCGGACATTGGTCTGCTTTGGAGGCAACATAAAACCTGGAAGCGACATGTTGTGTAGGTCATGCACTCTCTACCAGACGGAGCTGTGTAAAACAGCTCCCTTTTTGATGGAAAACCATACTATCTCATGATGACTCCCAACTTTTGAAACCTGCATTTCAATGAAAGTGGCAGGGATCTGTTAAACAGATGAAGGCTTCCGTTTCTTGGAACACCTCATAAAAACAAGACAGTTTTACTCTTTAACGTCATTTTACGTAGAAAATATTATTTGAACGTTTCTACGATACATCCAATCATGCAATTAACGTAAGAGGCAGACAGAAGAGATAAACTTTAAAAACTCATTAAAATTGTTGAATTCACACAGGACCATTCCAAGCTACAAAATCGACAATTGTTTCAAATTTTTAAACAAATTTTTATTCTGACACTATGGTCAGAATCATGCTGTATTCATTTGATATATCTTTCAGTTCACATTGCAACTATGATAATAAGGAGGTTTTGTACAGCACGTGAATTATTTACGTGGCCGTGTATCGGGAAGAATCAGCAACGGTTTAACATGGAACAGAATTTCAAATGCCGGCTATATTATTATTATTATTATTATTATTATTATTATTATTATTATCATCATCATCATCATCATCATCATCATCATCATCATCATCATCATCATCATCATTATTATTATTATTATTATTATTATTATTATTATTATTATTATTATTACCTATTTTCTGACGCTCTTCCCCCCCCCCCCCCCATGCTTTGTTAGTATTACTCAGTAGTCTTCTCAGGCACCACTCTCAAGTTTGGTAGTGGTGGACATGTATGTGAAAATATACTTGTCGCTCATTTGACAGAATTGTAGGTCCGTATATCAAATATGACTGATCCCCATTTCTGTACGACAGATTTGAGTACTGTTTTCTGAAAAGACGCACTTGAAGCTCAAAAGAAAAGGCCTGTAACTAAAATAAGGAAAGATGGTTTTAGTCCAATGCTGTTGGGAAAACTTACCTAAATACGTACGTCTGACATGGGCATGACACAGATTCAGGCGTTCACCAAATTTTGTTCCGACTTTATAATTCTGTATTTCAGCGCGGGCTTTTACCATTGCCCCACAAATATGCTTGATAGACACTGAAAAACCGGGATAGTTTTATCATCAGAAAAAAATCTAAACGCTACCTTGCAGACACTGTTTCGTTGCATGTAGGATATAAATGTTGCTAAGTATAGGGTTACACGTATTTGTCGACCAGCAATGTTTGATTCTGTTTTGAATATTTACAAACCTTTAATGTTACGGCTTACATTTCAATGTGGCGAGGCCATCCCATGGGAGGTTCGGGCTATTGTCTATATAATTGTTATCCCATCATTATCATTTCTTCGAACACGCTCAGTTTGCATCAATGACTGCCACGTGGTATGTTACACAACTGAATAAACCGAACAACACTGCAGTGCAGCTTTTACCTGAAACATTCATTATCTGCAACATAGCGACAACGTGTGGACAGTTGCCATACAAAAATCAAATAAACCTGTAAATGGAGCGCATGTCAGCACAGGTATTGCATTTTATATATAACACAGTATGTGTGTGTGTATTCAAAACTTATCAAAGACTCGCAGCACAGTAATAATGTGCATTTACGCATTTAATGGGGTTTGGGCCATCCTGACGTATGCAATTAATATTTCAAGATGTTTGGACAAGCGCGGAAAGCCGCGACATCACTGAGAGCATCAGCCACTCCGAACGTTGTCAACATGCGTGTTTTTCTGCAAACTTACAAGCGACTGGGTTCCCCAAAAGTATGATAACGCCAATTATATTCAACGATTGGAGATTAATTTTATTGGCAATTGTATCGTTTCTTTGCTTTTGTCACGGGAATTCATTCAGTGTTTTCTATGGAGACGACGAAAAACGGACTCGACACCAACGTGCGCACAGGTACCAACCTGAACCTGGTCGGCACAGTCATGACCGCAAAAACACCACCGTACCTGTGTTGTATGTTCGGTCCCTGATGCAGAGTCGCACGAGGCATGGAAAATATCTTGGTTTTTGTGACCCAGACAGACTGCTCAACTCGACAGAAGGTAGATTTTGTCACTTGCATGCAATATCTTGTTCCATTTTTAATCTCCTGTTCAATGACACCGACATGGAAATTGCGAGTAATTAATTTGAAGTTATTCATGGGATTTTCATAAGAAAAATCCACTTTATCCCAAGTGAACAACAAAATGGTGTTGAATCAAATTGTATCACTGGAACCTAGTTTCTTGCCTGCCTTCCAATGATTCGAAAATGCACCTTTTCGTAATTGTACATCGATCATAAAAAGAACTTATTAAGCACGAAATTGGCATTTACGAAAGGAATATGCTGAAGGAGGCATATCCTGTATGTCTGGAATGGTCTGGTCTCGTATGGTATGGTCTGGACTGGTATGGTATTGTATGGTATGGTATGGTATGGTATGGTATGGTATGGTATGGTATGGTATGGTATGGTATGGTATATTGTATGGCATGGTTTCTTAGAGTCAAATTTTACGGGAAAAAACCCGAGGTCTGTGCATTTTGTTTTCAATGCTTAACATCCTCAAATAGTCATTCCTAATACCTCCGATGTAGGCTTTGAGCAGCGTCCAAGTTTGACACGTTATCTTCGTGTTGTCTGTGGTTTAACCAACCATAACTGTCCAAAATGTAGATCAATAAACGCAATGTGTTATGTACGGTTTGCTGAACATCATGTCCTGGATTTACTGGCCTTTGGTCATACAAATCTAGGAGGACTGACTAAGGTTACAGCCCAGACTAAGGTTTACAGTCCAGATCTTTGCGTACGTGTTTTCATCTACCCAAACACAAGTGAATTCAATTTCAGAAACACTACCTGTGTTAACACTTCAGTTGGTTACGCAAACAAAAGAGTGGCATGCAGAAATCTTTCTAAGTTTAATGACTGAAACTAAAACCATATCAACAGCTTTTCTTGAAGCACTGAAGATAGGTCATCTGACCCAGAAAACTGCTGACCAGCAGCATATTAATCTTGAAAGTCAATCAAATATTGCATCCTGGGCATGCCATGAGAGTAAAAGTGAAGCAAAGAATGGGCTAGAACACTGTAATTGAGCGGGGAAATGTTCACTGTTTAAAGTAACCTCATATGGAGAAGCACATGACTTTTATGATACAATCACTATTATAACGTCACTTTGGGAATACATTTTATAGATGTACTCAGTTCAATGCAGCGATAGTTACGTAACACGTAACTATTTCTTGGCTGCGGTTGGGCAACAAAACAATTGACTCCTTTCACAGACAGAAAATATTCACGGCACGATAGTTCCATACCGTACACCACGCAACAAACTGGGGTTTACTTTACAATGAAGAGGAAAATTTAGTATATTAACTGAAATTCGTATACTGGAATGTAAAGCCGCATACAATAACGTAATAAGAGATCCTTCATTGAAAGTTTCTCTTATCATCATCATCATCATCATCATCATCATCATCATCATCATCATCATCATAAACATAAATGTATTTTGTTTCCAAAAACAATTGGTCAACAGGAACATTGCCTGTATGAAGACCTCTTGTAGGAGCAGTAACTGTACAGACATGGAAGTGTTGAACTGCCAGATAGTTGATAGCTGGCACATCACATTACGTACAGATAGGAGAAGAGGAGGGAAAACAGAGAAGACTATTGGGCGAGTACATTTGATAAGTATAATCTACCACGCCTTAGTCTAGCGATGGGATAGACATCAAGTATCAGCTTGCAAGTTGGAAGTAACTAATCTCTAAATCTTTCAGTCGATTTGATAAATGTAGCTGTGAACTGATCGAAAAATTTCGTAATTGACACTCTCGTTTTTGCTACTTGTGCCAAAAAGTAGGGTTTTCAGATTAAACGCTGCGATGGGGAGTAGTTTCAGTTTGGAGTTTGTCCCTTTGTGTAGCATATTTGCTACATTGGAAAAAGTAGTGGAAATAATCTTCAGCAGAATATCCACAGGAACATAGTGGGGAAGCCGACCACCGATCTTGTACAAGTCTGAATTCAACTGGCTGAAACCCATTCTCATTCTGGCATGGATCATGCCAATCTTCCTTTCCCCAAAGTGAAATATTTGTTCCTTTTAGGTTTGTTTTCATTTAATTTGCTTTAAATTCGTCAGCATTTTGAGAATGTTTCGTTGCTTTCATAAGAAGATTCCATTCTCTAATGGAAGACGGAAAGAAACAGTTATAGTGCACGCTTTTCTTAGCAGAAAGAAATGTAATAGTCTGTCTTGATCTATCTCTGCCACTGTGTGGCTGGGGGACAAATTTACAAAGATAATCGGGTGCAAGTCCGTTTACTATTTTATAAATGAGAATTAATTTTTGTTTGCGCCGCCTTTCTGAAAGGGTTTCCCAGCCTGTTTCTTCATATATTTGACTATAGCTTGTACGACTCATTGCTCCTGTTACCAACCGGGCTGCTTCCAATTGAATACTTTCAAGTAGAACTTTGTTCGCCGGTGTACACCCATCCCAAACCACGCCGGCATATTTTAAACATGGTAGTGCAAAGCAAAAATAAAGATATTCTAGTGCACGTCTGTTCAATTTATACTGTAACTTTTGAGGACACATACCAGTTTCCTTGACTTGGTAGCGATCGAATTTATGTTCGTTGACCAAGAGAGGTCAAATGAGTCCCAGATGTTTGTGCTGTTCTGCACATTCGTTATTCGTTTGCTGGAACTTTAGACTTGGTTGATCTGCAGGATTCCTTTTGGTACTAACTGGTGGATTTTTAGTTTTTGCAGGGTTGAAGGTGACTAGCCATTGACCTGCACAATCTGACATTGAAGAAAGGTCTTAATTAACAGTGTTTGCCCCTTCAACTTGGTCATCCATTTTGATATGTAAAGTAGTATCGTCCGCAAAGAGACGTATTTCAGCCCTTACGATATCTACGATATCATTGACATATATATAAGTAGTAGTAGTAGTAATAGTAGTAGTAGTATAAGTAGTAGTAGTAGTAGTAGTAGCAGTAGTAGTAGTAGTAGTAGTAGTAGTAGTAGTAGTAGTAGTAGTAGTAGTAGTAGTAGTAGTAGTAGTAGTAGTAGTAGTAGTAGTAGTAGTAGTAGTAGTAGTAGTAGTGCTGTTATCGTTATTGTTAGTGTTTAATTTTCTTGTTTATTTTACACTGCCATGTTTGGTCGACTGTGTTATGTCGGTTGTCTGTAAATTGTCACTGCAATAGTGGTATTCTATATGTATAATTTGTATCTGTATTGTTAAATATTTATTTGAATTGACACGTTGTTGTCGCATTTGTATGTGGCGGTTCTACTTTTATTTATGTCCTGTTTTCAGCATATGCAAAAGAACAGGTTATCAAAAACGAAAATAATGAAAAAAAAGAGTATTCTGTATGCGTTTGGTTTTGCATTTTTTGGAATAGGCGGGGGTTGTTATATATATATATACATACATACATACAGGCTCCGAAACATGTTCTGAAGACCCTTTAATTTATTTGGGCTAATACAACCTATGTCAAAGTTCAACAGAGGAACGTGTGCAATATGGACAATAGTACTTCCATATGTATATAGGTTAGACAGTGACAGGTTAGCTTATGGAAAGTAAAAAGTTCGGACTGTGGAATAGGGTATCGACTACTAGAAAGTGGTGCTGGGCAAAAAGACACAAATACAACATATTAAAAGCAGAGGTTTCTTAACAGTCTTAGGCTGTAAGTTGTTCTTGACAAAAAAGACATAAATACAATACAATATATATATATATAATATATATATATATATATATATATATATATATATATATATATATATATATATATATATATATGTATATATATATGTATATATATATATATATATATATATATATATATATATATATATATATATATATATATATATATATATATATCACTGAACTTAAAGTGATTAGTCAAGATTGTCGGGGGGTTTTTTGTATAAACCAGCTGGAAACCATTGAACAATAGTCCATCATTTCATATTATTTACAATACCATCAAAATATCCAAATTGTCCATTTGAATTTGGCCGTGTTATTGATTTCACTTTTTGTATCGCGCAAATGGGTTTCATTTCATGAATAATTTGGTGTGTGCAATTTTGTCAGGTACAAACTATAATTTCACATTTAAATATTTTTGTACGCAACCAACTTGGCAACGTAGTTTTCTCGCGACTGTAAATATCAGCCAAATAACAGATTCAATCATTGAAACTGATTCCAAGTCTCGTGATTTGTGAGTCATACTAGTCAAAGGGTGTTCTGTGCCTGTTCATCCAATCCTCTGTTGCAGTGATCACCGTTCAACATTTTTAGAAGTGACAGGCACATCTTTGTTGCTGTCTGATCTTACTCAAGCTATGATTTGTTCTGGTATTTTCTGAGGCATTATGTTTGTCTTGCTATTCACAAATGATGTTTTCTTTGTTTTTCTGTCAGGTTCTGCCTTACATCGGAAGTATTCACTTTGATCATTGATAACTTCCAAAGGAAACATTTATACCTACAATTGCATGTAAATTAATTCAACAGTGCACTTAGTGCAAAACGTGCTTGTATACAATGCACTGCATTATGGAGGGTAAAGACTAGTTAGATTTCTAATATTTCTGGAAAATTATATTAAATATTATTTGATGCTTCTATTAATGTCCAATTCTAATCACAATTTGGTGGTCCAAAGTCCCTTAATCTTACCCAATGCTCATCCTAATCTTGCATTGTATAGTTCTTATGCTTTAATACAATTTGTGCAATTTATATGTTTAAAATAACGGCCGGAGTATAACCTTCAACCTTAGAGTTGAACATAGACTTCTCTGTGCGTGATTCAATTGTTTTTACAGTTGTGTAATCTTCCCGGCAAATGCTGCTTAACATGTTTCTGTATCATTTTGTTATCCATAGCTTGTTGTCGACCATATCAGACGGTTGTAACCATGTTTTTCATTCTTTTCTGCTTTTTTATGTTTTGATTTTTCAACGTACTTACGACCATGTTTTTCATTCTTTTCTGCTTTTTTGTGTTCTGTGTTTTCATTTTTCAACGTACTTATGAGTACATTGCGTACACTTAATGTATCTTTCTTTGCCGGGGCTCTTCAGTGCATATATATTTTACTGAGACGTACAGTTACGTATTTTCCGTATACCAGGTTCTTCAATATTACCATTGCCGAATGCAAATGTGTCATCATACTGCCATCTCTTATCTTATCACTTAAGTTAGTACATATTTCATTAATATTAATGCAGTGTTCTCTGCTGTTTTGCATATACTATCATACTGTAAAAATTGCCGAGAAATTTCCTCTCTGTTCAACGTTCAATTTGTATGTCACTTTAGTGATGGCCAGATTCTTTCAATATTGTGTCAGTGACTCAGAAGCACAACACAAATTCGAACGTTTATTCCAACTTCTGTTTCAGGCTCCCATGAGTATTTTCGTATTCTGTATTTTAAAACAGTTCCATACGCAACATTAGTTTTACATATGACACACAACTTCATTGAATGTAACGTCACAAATTTCCTTCATGGAATATATCGTGTTTGCTTGTATCTATGTCTTAAATGTTCATATACAGTTATATCTCTCTAATTACCATAATGCAATTTTTCCAGTCGACAGTTTATTTAATCGTATGTTGCTATCTGATCCCACGATGTTATGTGTACTTTATAATATTTTGTCTGGGGGGTTAGATTGCTTATGTCCCCACAGGAACGTGTATCTTGACAACTTTTTATTTTCACCCCGCTACTGCATCGTTGACTGCTTTATATGTTCTGCATGGAGTTCTCTTTAGCAAATTGACAACGTACTTATACTTGGTAATAATTTACCGTGAGTGCTTCATCTCTATGTGGCTAAAATATACTTTTATCATACAGTATATAATTGGTGGCTTTATTAGCACATCAAAGGTCATGGTTTTGCAAGTACATAGTTATTCCTTGTATGTATCTTTGTGTCACCGGTGCATAGCTGTCGCCGACCATATATATTGGTTTCATCTTACAAATCTTGAGATTTACATACTGTACACTCTCATATACATGTTGACTGCGAGTCTCATAATTATTTTTTGTCACGTCTAATGCAAACGTCTGCTTATTTCATTCATTTACAATCCTACTTTATGTAGAAAATATTCAAAAGTAGATATCTATGTACATATACTTATTATCTCTCCTTTTGGTCCTATTAGCTGTGGATATACAAATTATTTTAGGACCAACAGATAGTTTCTGTGACACAACTCTTTGTCAACAATTTTTCCGCAGTTTGGTATTCATAATATTATTATTACCGTGGATCTTACTGCCGATTTTTCAACATTTCCTGGCAAATTTCAGTCGTTTTCGCGACTATCTCAGCCTAATTCACTGGGACAATTTCTCTCTACTGATGCAAATGCTGTGGTTTATAGATTGAAAGCTTCCTGCAAGCCCCTAAAGAATGTATTCCCAATAAGGAAGTAACCGTCCGTCCAGACGACTTACCATGGTAAACGTCATCTTTGCGCTGTGAAAGGCGTAAAGTCATCTGTGCCTGCTCCAAAGCAAAGGACCGAAAAAATGGTCCTCACAGCCACGAATAACGGACCACTTACAACCGGCTACGCAACCTTTACCGAGAGCACCTTCACCAAGCTGAAGAACAACATAATAATAAATTAAGTAATACCCTTAAAAATTCCAAAAAGAAACAAAAAAACATGGTGGAAAACAGTTAAATACTTTCTGAATCGAAATCACATTCATGCAATACCTTCTTTCTTGAGTGACGGCAAACATGTGATAGATAATGCATAATAATAATAATTTATTAGGAAAACTTCCCCTTTACAGCGAGGGCACCAACGGAACGGGGGAAATTCCATGATGCGTCCAAAATATATACACATATAAAGCTGAAATCTTTAATTTTTTTTTCTATGCCAAGCAACCTTCTTTGGTTCTAAACCTCACACCCGACCACCCGACAAATGTTCTCGGAAATATTCACTAGTGTGAAGATAAAGTTTTAGATATTCTTAAATGCCTCGACACAACCAACGCAACTGGTCCTGTATTTTGTCAGTACCAGACTCTTCAAAGAAGCTGCTCCAGTTATCTACAAATATCTTACTAAATTATCTAATATGTCTCTAAATTGGAAACACTTTCCAACTACTTGGAAAGGGGTCCATCTTACACCTTTCCATAAATAGGGCGAAGACAACTTGTGTGGCAAGTTTCGTCCTATATCTCTTTTAAGTTGCACAGACAAAGTATTGGAAAAAGTAGTATTTGAGCATGTTTTCAACTTTTTCCGAGACAACATGGTTATCTCTGCAAACCAGTCGGGATTTATGCCTGGCGACTCTACAGTCAACCAGCTACTTTCTTTTTATAATGAATTGTGCTTAGCTGTTGACCAACAAAATGAAGTTAGAATTGTTCTTCTTGACATAACTAACGCCTTTGACAAAGTCTGACTCAGGGGTCTAATACATAAACTGGAAAAAATGGCATTGTCGATAATCTTTTGATATGGGTTGAAAATTATCATTATGATCGAAGGCAGCGTGTAGTTCTGAATAGCCAGTCCTCCAGGTGGGGAAGTGTCAAGGCCGGAGTGCTGCAAAGGATCATTTTTAAGTCCATTACTTTTTTAATCTATAGCAATGACCTGACTTGACTGTGCCATCGTGATATTTTCTAACATAGCATCGTAATATGTACTGCCGGTAGATGGTGGCCTATAAAGTGAACATACAGGTAAAGGAGACATACCATTTAGTTTTATTTCAACCCAACATCCCTCAACACCACTTACTTTATCAAGCGTCAAATCATCGCAATGTTTAACAGCTAAATCAGATTTTGTATACAAAGAACACCACCTCCATGACGGTTTCTGTCACTTCGAAACACATTATAACCATCAACATCTATTTCTGCATTCGTGACACTCTCATCTGACCAAGTTCCATAAACTAACTTCAATTTACATGTTTGTGTTGTTGGCACATGCAATGAACAACAAACAAAAGTTGTAGAATTTTAATTTATGCTAATTAGAGACACTTGGAAAGCTTAAATATTGAGTATCTACAAAGCTATTATAGCTGGAGGTGTTATTCCAACTTCAATTCATAGGTTTGTGTTGCAGGCGCGTCCAATGAACCACAAACAAAAGTTGTAGCATTTTGATTTAGGTTAATTGGGGACACACTAAAATCTTAACGTTAACTATCTTCAAAACTATCAGGTACATAGAGGTACCATTGCAAATTTAATTCATAGGTCTGTGCTCAAGGCGCAATCAACAAAACCACAGGCAAACATTATAGCATTAAAATTTATGCAAGTTTTGACTGCACAAAGATTTGCTTGGAAGCAAATCTTTTCTAATATGTGTCTGTATCTGTAGTTTGGAAGATCTGTAATTAAAAATGAACCTGATGACTGTGCGTCTGCTTCGGTTTTTTTTTGGTTTTTTTTTTTTTTTGGTTTTTTTTTTTTTTTGGTTTTTTTTTTTTTTTTTTTTGTCTTTAGCTGATGTGTCGGAAAGATGATGTTTTAGGATGGTCCGTCGTCCGTCCGTCAGTGGTCCACAATTTACATTTTTAACGTTGGCCAGATCCCCTTGAAACTTTGCGCGGGATACCTTGGGTGGCTCTCTACTGAGTTTGTTGACAGGTGACTATCGAGTGATTTTTTCATGAATTTTTTGGTTCTTTTTTCGCAAAAACCCTTTTTAAAAACATTCTTAAAATCGTTTGTTTTAAACGTATTTTTATTCAGAAAAAAAGAACGATTTGGAAACACGCTTTGCCTATATAAATCCCTCTCGTGAGAAAAAAAAAGAAATAAAAGATTGGCAAGGACACATATTTAAGAGGATAAGACATCACAATTACAATAGGTATGCATTATCATATCAAACCTAACGTGGCCAGACAACACTGTATATAACAAGTACTGCATGCGGAAAAGCTGTTTAGTACCGGCTCGACCGTGACCCACCACCGCCTATCACAAGCAAAGCTTATGTACCATCCTGGGTGGAAAAACACACGGGCCTTATTTGTCAGTATTTAAAATAAATGTGTGGGGACTGTCCAAAATAATTTGGTTTACTGCATCACCACACTTGGTATTTCCAAACATAATAGTTTGTAGCGTGAAAGGAGGCAATACTATGATTTTTGTTTTGGTGCAATAAATTCCACTCAGTCGTGTATTTGATACACTCAAAGAAGTAATGAAACGAATTTTCTACCTGGGCACCACAAGCGCATGCAGGAGAATTTTCTATACCAATTTTATGCATTCAAATGCCTCCGGCTGTGCCCAGACAACAAACGACGTCAAAGGTCGTAATGTGTAAAAGGGGAAGGAACATCCATTTTAAACACATTTCAACAAACGTCCCAGTTGCCTAAGGCCTAACAAAATATATCTTTGCTTCCAGTAGCTCGGCTGACCCTACTGAGAAGGTCTTAAATAAATTTTATGCGGCACAAAAAAATGAAGATAGTTTCAAGCAGACCTTCCCTAGTAAAAATTGATCAAGCCTGGCTAAAAGATTATATGGAGAAAGTGGCCGTCGTGTGCCGTTATTTTGCAGTACAGTCAACTTGTATTTCAACTTGTCTGGAGGATTAACTTGGGCCGGAGAAACAGCATAGGTGCACCCCCATGGTTGTTCGGTGAGACAGCAAAGCCCCGGTTGTTTGGTGATCGTTATCCTAATATTTCCCTTCTTTCTAGGTGTCCGTTCTCCGAGTTACCATGGCAAATGTACTTTTAAACATGACTTACTATCTTAACTTTAATCTGCCCGCTCAGTTGTGTCTGAAGCAGTTATCATCGTTAGTTACAAATCCCAAATGCGATACATGCCCTGGCAAATCATGCACGTCAGTGAGCGACATTTTGAACATGGCACAATGCATTGCGGGACAGTCGGACAAAAATACATTTGATTTGAATATCAAAGTGAATTGCGGCCACAGCATATATCATATCATTATTGATGCTCAGAAATATTTGCAAAATGTATACTTTTGGTTTCATATATTATAACCCCCCCCCCCCCCCCCCCGCGCACATAAGATGGTCCCATTATTATCCTTATCTACATACCACTGGGTGCGGAATCCACAATTTTCAAAATGGCTGCCAAATCCGTGGGTTAGTCCCGATTGGATATTTTGAAGAGCTATGTATCCAAAATATATGTGTCATTAGTGTTAAGGTTAATTTGTTGAATGAACGTAATGTACAATATATAATGGGACTTTTCCAGAGTGAGCATCACTTGAAAATGTAAATACAATGCCTTGAAGTTACCAGTTGTGGGCAGCGGTTGTATCCGACACTGAAGTCACCCCCGGGCCATTGATTAAGAAGCAGCACTGTGCAGACGTGCCAAGCGCCCTCGTTGCGCTAAAGATGGAGCTTAGTGAAGACCGGTAGTGGATACAGGTCCGAAAGTACCGGCTAGTTTTTAAGTAATTGGTAATCATGGTTCAACTGTCTGCAGCCCAACCTTATCTTTGCATGTAAAATGTTGGCTTCCCTATTACCAATGTAAAACAACTCATCAGTCTTCGGTTTCCCTTTATTCAATTTACGTTTAAAGGTGTCTATATCTTCCAAATTTCGAACACTGGATGGGAGTAAATTCCACTGGCGAATCGTTGCGGGAATAAAAGCATTAGTTTTTGTGCGGACCTGGCTTATGTTCTGTCTGGATCTCACGGTGACGTTATTTGCATTTCTGTTGTATGCATTTTCTGGAATAAAATCGTGTAAATATGCAAGGGTATGTTAATATTATTTTATAAAGAAGTATGAGTCGGTGTTTTCCTCTACGATTGGAGAGTCCCCCACCCTCTTTCATTGTACAGAAATGCATGACTTGTTCGACAAGACGCGCCGTTAAAATCGTTTGACCAACCCCATCAAAATTCCACATGACATGGATCCTTCTGGCGATAATAAAACATTAATGTATTCAACATGTGGCGCTGCATTTTTTTTATTTCTTATGAATTTTTGTGTGTTACAGAATAAAACAATCAACTTGTTCCCTCAAACGGAAAGTTGGATTCTCTTCAGAACTTGTACACGCATAGTTTGACAAAATCTGCGCCAATTAAAGTTGTTCACCGAGTGGATGTACTTTCATTTGATGATTCAAACATGGAAATTAGACAACGTTACATCAGATGAATACATGTTAACATGACCACTGTACAGATACCAGTGTACATGGATCTTTTCACAGTTTTTAAAACTGTTGACTAGATCCACTTCGATTTGATGGGCATGTACCTTGGGTGGGTATTTATCAAGTTTCTTCAATTGATCATGCTCCAATGATATTTGAATTCTTTACGAATTTTGTTGGGGGGGGGGGGTTCAAAAATATTTTGGTCTGGGGATCTGTTGAGCTTTGCCAATTGCATAAAAATTCCACTGGAACATTTCTAGTTACCCTTAGGCCTTAATTTTTCGATTGGTGTCGCAGCATTTTTTTTTTTTTTTTTTTTTTTTTCGTTTTCGATGAATTTTTGTGTTTCTTATAATTTTGGACTTCTCCCAAACTGCATGGTTAATTCTCTTCATGAATAATCAGAATGTAGCTTGACTATCTTCACAACACATGTACCACTATTATTTTTAATAGTGAACAAATTTGCGTAATTATGTAAGGATCCATACGAATATGAGATAGCATGCTTTATGTTGAACTACCACAGTTCACGTGTGTTTATGTATTTTGTCCCAAAACAGTTCGCCACATTCTCCTCAGGTTTGGTGTGGTTACGTTACTGGGTCACTCGTATCGATGTGCTATCTATCAGCTTAAAGCCATGCTAGCCTCGGCTCTATTTATCTTAGCTCATTTCAAACTGCAGCTGAAGCTTGACTCAGCTCATCTTAGTTTGAAACTTATACTGGATTCAATATATCAAGGTCAGCTGAAGGACGGGCTGTACACACAACTATTTTGTTTATTTTAATTTTCTCGGTCATAAAGTGTGTGGAGTTTTTGGTGATGGATTTGTGTAAATCATGCGGCAGTTACCACATTCATCCTTTAACTCAGCTTTTTGTGTTGGAGATAGACACAACTCAGCCGTCGTCGCCTCAGCCAGCTCGTTTAAAAATTAGGCGAGCCGGCTCAGAAAATTGGAGAACAGCTCAGCCGAAGGCTCAAGCCGACGACTTGGAATTTGTCCCAGCATATATTATGACACAGATATATGGCTTGATATTGCCACAATTCCTGTGACCATTGTAGGATGAGAACAGAAAACTAGCCTCTTCTGCTGGAATAAATAAAGCCGGCTCATGTCCAATTTAACCCGGCTCAATTTTTTGCGAGCTGTGCCCATTGCTACTTTGTATCCAGTAAATATCCTCGGTGCTGGGGAAACCTGGGGTCACAACGGGGTGACGCTGGGTAAATATGATAAAATAAATTGACAAATGTGGTTCCTACCACATAAACACAAACAAAAACACTTCGACGCAAATTGAAACGAATGTACCAGTCATCGATGGCTGTCGTACTTTAATACATCAGGTTTCTGCAAAACAATAAAAATTGCTTTGCACCAAATCTATCTCTCAAGTTGCAATTTGGAATCCCTGTATACTATCTTCTTAGGAATTCTTTGAATTCAAGTTTTGACCTGGCTGATTAAAATATAACAACTTCTGTTGGATATTTATTAGATATGAAAAACCCATCGCACATGCATGAAAGTTATGGCAACATTTTCTAATTATACTTTTTAAGATGCTTTAAGATGCCGAAAATTTGAAGTTCTCTAATAAACATAATCTAACATACTACAACTTTTGCCCTGTGTCTACCAGATGCGCAATAGTCAATAGTATATGCGTAGAAGTACGAATCGCTATCTATCAAACTTGTAAAGATATTCATAACATTAAGCATGTACAGCTTAATTCCATATTCGTCAGATGCACAATGCTCAATGACGTGTAAACAGAAGTTGGCATGATATTACTATATCTATTATACTTTTGAAGATCTTCAAGATTTTTAATTTCTAATGCACATAATGAGCATAACTTAGAATGCTAGCACATCGGTTTTATCTACACTAGTTACATTATGGATAACAACATGCAGAGATAAGGTGGAATGGCACCTCTGTCTATTATATTTTTGAAGATATTCAAGGTTAAGAATTTTTCATGTCCCCAACTTTAATAATTTCAACATATTCACCCCTCTACATGGGATATTTTCATCCATGAGGCAACAGTCATGCCTTCTCTGAAGTTTCTATATGTTACCGTGTGTGAGGAAAACTCAGAAACAAAATACGGAAACAACGAAAGAAGGTAAGGAAGAAGGAAGAGGGACGAAGGAAGATAAGCAAGCAACAAAAAAGGAAAGTAGACGGAAAGCAAAAATAAACAGAATTCTTTGAAAAACAAAAGGTTTACACTGAGACATAAATACCCGTACCTGCAAAAAGTGGAATTTTACCGTATTTTTAAACTACGGGCTTGCATGCGAGACATCAGATGCATTGCTGGGTGACAAGGTATCCGTTGGCTTTCTGACATCGGTACCTGACCGCATGTCATATGTAATAAAATGGTTTAGAGTCCCATGACCTTGAAAATGGGTTAAGGTCACCACGGAGCTAATACATCCAAGGGAAAGATAAGATGCTCTATGTTTATCTGGTTGACATTTGTAGTTTCATTTATTCTCACGAAAGAGCATTTGCATGGATTTTTTATTCTGACTATGTGACCCTCAAACGGGGTCGTATTTTCAGAGACGTACGTACTGACGTAGATATAATGACGACCAAACGAAGTCGGCTAACGGAGCCGAGGGAGTGGCAAAACGTTGAGGCTGTTCATGTTTGCCATTACTAATTAGGATGGTCCCAAAACATCTTGCACCTGTCATATATATATATATATATATATATATATATATATATATATATATATATATATATATATATATATATGTATATATATATATATATATGTATGTATAAATATATATATGTATGTGTGTGTGAGTGTGTGTGTACACATGCATATATTGTACATAAATACATGTATATGTTCATGTGTGTTATCGATGTTAAAGGAGGCAATGGTTACTTTGACCGAGTCTACAGGTAGTTCGGCGTTTTTTATAATGGCACAATACACTGAAGGAATAAACCGCAGATACTGCTGTGTATGTTCTGTTTATACAAGAAATAATTCAAACTCGCCTATTTTCTTGTTTTGTTGCAGTTGGTGATGTAGAGAGAATGCTGGATGAACTATGCACAGTAAATCTCAGAGCCCATTGGGCTGATAGGTGTGTCTCTCCGTGCCCGGGATACCAAGTCTACGTTGTTATTGTGCGCAACCAATTGAGACTTGGGTAAGTACATCGAAAAGCATTTCAGCGATAAATTATCAGAAATTATCTTAGCATGCAGTACACCGCATATCATTTCATTAACAGGCACTCTGCTCACCATTTAGCAATAAACACACTGTTCTGTTTCAGGTGTACGTATACTACATACAATTATAGCAATAAGTATACAACATAGCACTTTAGCAATAATATTACCACATCGCACTTTACATTATTTTAATACTGCATCACATTTCAGCAATAAGCATAAAGCGTACAATTTCGCCAATACGACAAAGACTAAGGCACTTGAATGATCACAATATCACAATTACGACAGTTTAATATATTCTTTTAAAAAAGTCCGTTGACGCAGACTAAAATTGATTGTCATAAGTCACACACACACACACACACACACACACACACACACACACACACACACACACATATATATATATATATATATATATATATATATATATATATATATATATATATATATATATATATATATATATATATATATATATATATATATATATATATATATATATATATGTACATATATATATGTCCCGCAGTAAACATTTACTTGTCCAGTTGGCCTGCAGGATGTTATGACAATACATTTGTTCACCGAGTTCAAAGTGTACTGTCAACTGTAAATATCTTTCTCATTTCGATAGAATATTGCACGTGCACACACTGCGGAAAAACAGAACGATTTTATATTGACCCTTTTCAACTTTTCTATCCCGATAAACAGCTTTCGTCAGCGCGTGTAATAGTGCTTTGACTTAGGGGAAAAATCGGGTCCGGGGACCCGTACCGGGTACCCGCGGCAAGAATCCTCACTGAAATGATACACAGAAACATATTTTAACTTGCTTTTATTCAGGTACAGTATAATCATTCCACCATTCGACACGTTGTCTATTCCTGAGACCAAAAAAAATAGAGAACATGACAGTGATAAAGGTAGAAATACACATAGATCTATAATTTGTTTATTCATATCGAAAGTAGTCGGGTATTAAAAATTGGATTCGGGACCCGGCTTTTTTGCATTTTGACAGGGATGGGGGTGGAGTGGGGGCGGGTACCCGGGTCCCCAGTCAATGCACAACTGTATGACGCACAGTGAGGAAAGCAGCTGACGTCATACGCTGTGTTCCAAGACATATATTCTCCAAATAAATATAAGCCTTCTTGTTCCTTCATTCATTGAAGAAAACTGTGAAGTTTTATTTTTACAATTTTTGGTATGAATTAGAATTTAAGACTTTGGAGTTTCAACTATTTATAGTTGCACGTTTCATACCTGTGCTGATGACAAGATATGAAGCGTGCAACTATAAATAGTGGAAACTCCAACGTCTTAAATTATACACCTAGTAAGCGGTATATCTCACAAACAGTGTTACACATATCATATGCCAGTACGTATCTCGGATATCAATCGTAAGCTCCGAGATACACAACAAATACATCAGTTCAATATACTGAGTTGTATTACCTCGTGCCAGACAACGCCAATGCATAGTTAAAGGTGGAAAAGGATGTTACCAATTGCTTTCTGCATTACTAAGTGGATTTAATTTACGAACCTTAAGGCTGAGTGAACAACCCGTCCTCGACAGACCTTGAAAATAAGTCCTACACTCGTCCACGGGTACCCGAAACGTTTGCAATTTCAAAGCTAAAGGCCATGCAGTTTATAGATTTTACGATTTTTCCCACAAACGGCAGAAGATTTTTTTTTTAATGCGAAAATAAATGCAGCGTAAACGGTTAAAGAAACTTGACAAGAGGTGCAGCCAAGGGAGATCCCCACTAACTTTGAAGTAGACGTGGTCCACAGCTAACAGAACACTATTATGCATACAAGAAGGGAGTCTCGAACCAACAGAAGAAAACGCTTCTGGATCTTGCTGCGGTCGATGTCTGCAGGTGTTATGTTGATAAGTTTTAGGGGGGTTGGTGCGATCTAGCACGAGCCATGAATACAGTGACAAAATCACCCATAACAATGGCTCCGCTTGTCTGTAATTAAACGAGACGACACGCACGCAATGTATGAAGCCCGTTTGTAAACTATTCTTAACAAAGAAAGGATATGTTTAAGTTTGAAAATGCTTCTAAAGTACACTTTTCGACTAACAGTCCTCAATATAATCATGTGTCAATTTACTTTTTAACTGGGCTTTCTAATTATGACATTTATATTATTGTGCGGTGATCGAAAAAAAGGGAAATTTTTTGCTCTGCTTGGATATATATTCATAATTTTTTCACAGCGACATTACGCTTCATGAACATTACATAGTTTTGAAATAGCTTGAAATGACACAAGCTGGGAATGCAATAGAAAGTAATGAAATTAAATTATCTGTCCTCTGAAAGGAGGGACCGTGTATACATTCTCAAATATTATTTGTATTTTTCTCCAATGGGAAACCATAGTTGGAATGAAATGGCATTGAGGGCAAGTGCCCAATCGTTCTTGATATTGGGTCCTTGATATAAGCAAGGGGGCTGTAATTATTTAAGGAGAAAGCACACCCAAGACTACTGCGTCGAAACAACCCAATTCTATTCACGTTAATTGTTCTTTTCTTTAGAATTTGGAACCGTAAACAATGAAAGACTCTTGGTTCGGTCGATGATCCCAACGTTCGGCGATATTTTTTTTTCAGCAACAGAACCGCTTATACCACAGAATGTTGCTTTTACCGATTTAATTTTGAATTTTATAGTTAAAAAGCATTTCCGTAAACGTACATGGGTTTCAAATTTATCGGCAAAAAGTGCATGGAATTTCGATTTTTATGATTCTTCAAGCCCCAAGCACGTTTGTCGGGAAGTATATATTTTGCAGAAAAAAATGCGATGTCGACCCATGTTTTCTTTTCTGTCAACGATCTATTTAAATCGCGAAGCAGACTTGTTTCGATTGGCATGCTTTGCAATCAGGTTAATATTACTGTGACGGCATTCTTAGTGGGGAACGGGTGACATGGGTCTGTTAAAAACATCAGTCACAATACCGCAAGACCAATGATGATAAACAATTTTGAGCCCGTAGACATCATCAACCAGTGAGTTTCTCCTTCCACGCAACTCTCTGCATGCAAGCATGTGCGCAAGTACGGTAACCATGCTAAAATGCACTATTACCGATCGTTGCGTAAATTCAAAATTTCGTTAAAATCAGCAAATGACAGTACTCCCATCTTGTGAACAGCTTTGGTAGAGGTCGAGCGAAGCTACATTTCTACCAAGTTTGAACAGAAATTAACATCTAGTTGGCCGCAAGAAATGGAAAAATTACACCAAAAAAGCACTAAAAAATTTACGGAAGGGTAGAAACTGACGCTTATTCGCGACAATTCTGAGGGCCCTAGTGTATGGGGTACTCAGTCTCATCACAATCGAAAAAAAAAAATCCTGAACCTGCTAGGGACACTTCTAGGTATCTAATGATTTAAATTTGTTCACTAGGTGGCCCTGTGATTCTATTTTTCTATTGTTACGAGTTGTCCAATGTTTTCGGTATTTTCGACTTTTTATCCAGAACAGTCACTGAGATTATACTGAAACTTGGTGGACGTGTACCTTGTGGAAACATGAAACAAACTTATTCACCAGCTGGTGATGCTCCGGGTCTCCGATGTTTCAACAATTTTTAACTTGTGGAAACCCTAATGCTTAATTACTTCGAGAGGCAGAACTGTAGTTTTGTTGTTTTAAAAAAAATTCCCGTGTGTCTTTTTTTTCCGCTTTTCTACTTCTTCCCAATGATACATTGGATTCTGTGGTAAAGTGGTAGAAATGTAGCTCCATAATAAAAATACAGAAACAATGAATTTTTTTTCCTTATTTTCTTTGAACCAAAACAGAATCAACATATACTTTCTTGCTTGTGTGCCTTGTCTTTACTCATTCTTCCTCTGTCTGTTTTTCTATCTTTCTTCGTATCATGAGGTAACAAGGCTCTAACGATGCTTTGTTATCCTAATTCAATCTCTGACACACACATGTATATTTTAGTTTCCGCATTAGCTTTTCATTATTGCATGGCTAACGATAGGTCTTGCTTTTAGAGAAATATTTTGATGTACACCATCCCAATTGTAGAGTCATTCCAAAAGTAAAGTTCAGTTCAAATTAAACTTCAAGTACGTCATTCAAGAATATATCTATATACAAATACATATGTATATATATATATATATATATATATGTGTGTGTGTGTGTGTGAGTGTACGTATGTATATATGTATGTACGTATATATATATATATATATATATATATATATATATATATATATATATATATTGCGTTTCACACGCGACCGGTTTCAGCATTTTAATGCACTGTCAAGCTCCATAACGCATACGTATTGAAATAATTTTTAGTCCAGTACAATCTTGACGTTAACTGTTGTTGTAGTGAAATCTGGCGGCCGTAACTACGGGAAACTGACAACCAAATAATATTGTCCCTTTCTTCAGGCGTCAATGTTACACTTATTCAGTGTTACAATGAAATAGTATCATATATATACATACATACATATATATATATATATATATATATATATATATATATATATATATATATATATATATATATATATATATTCATATAGATGCTGTTGTGGACATTCTTCAGTCAAAAATTAGGAAAACGTGAAGAACTGGCGTGATTCGATAGGTTAAAAAGCTGCCCAAAATAAAGGATAACTAGAAAAGAAGATTTGCTTCATAGCAAATCTGTCTGTGTGCCTTAAAAAGTAAAAATGGCCAGATGAAAACTTCAAGGTGCAAATGACCTTGACCTTAAGGGGCTACATGTAAATTACAAATATGTGCAGCGTTGCAATACCTACAATTTGAGCCTGACATGACTGAACTTGAATAAAAGTTGACCAAGTTATGGCTAGATGAAAACTTCAAAGAGTCAAATAACTTGACCTTTGACCTTTACATGCCACATATAAAATACGAAAATGTGTAGTGTTACAATATCAACAATTTGAGCCCAACATTATCAAAATCGGATGAAAATTTACCGTTATGACTAGTAGAAAATTGCAAATGGCTGAATGAGCTTGCCTTTTGACCTTTAGAGGTCACATGTTAGTAACAAAAATGTGCAGTGTTCCAATACCTACAGTTTGTGTCCAACATAATTAAAATTGGATAAAATTGACCAAGTAATGGCTAGATGAAAATTTTAAGGGTCCAAGTTACCTTGACCTTTGACCTTTAGAGGTTACATGTAAGTTAAAAAAAATACAGTGTTGCAATACCTACAATGATTAATATTGGATGAAAATTGACAGAGTTATGGCTGGCTGAAAATTTCAAAGGTCCAAACAACTTTGACCTCTGACCTTTAGAGGTCACACGTAAATTACAAAAATGTGCAATGGCACAATATCTACAAGTTGAGCCGCGTGGTCAAAATTGGATGAAAATTGACCGAGTCATGGCCAGAAAACAAACCAAATGACATAATGACCTTGAACTTTGACCTTAGAGGTTGCATGCAAATTACACAAATTTGCAGTGTTCCAGCACTTATAAGTTGGGTCCAACGTGGTCAAAATTGGGTGAAAATTGACGGAGTTATGGTTTGATGAAAATTTCACAGGTCCAAATGACATTAACCTTTGACCTTTAGAGGTTACATGTTAATTACAAAAATATGCAGTGTTGCAATGCCTACAATTTGGGTCCAGCATGGTCAAAATTGGATTAAAATTGCCAGAGTTACGGCTTTATGAAAATTTCAAAGGTCCAAATGACCTTAACTTTTGATCTTTAGAGGTCACCTGTAAATTACAAAAATGGGCAGTGTTACAAACCTACAAATTGCAGTTGGATTGGTTACTTCACCTATAATAGTTTTGGAGATATTCAGTGTTACAAACCCACAAATTGCAGTTGGATTGGTTACTTCACCTATTATAGTTTTGGAGATATTCAAGATTTAAATTTTCAAATGGCCTTCATTTGCATTATTTTCAAATTCATCACCCCTGTTGATAAAAAGTCTTGACTTCATGTCTGGAGCTCTAATCATGGCAAGTTTGGATATTCCAAATGTAATAGTGTCCGAGAAAATTGTCTGACAAAATTGCTGGTGAAGAAGAAATAGAGAAAGAAGAAAAGAAAGAAAGAACTAGAAAAGATAATCTGCTGCATGGCATGTCTGCCTTATTGGTATGACGATGTACAATTGGAATTTCAGTACTACTGTATATTATTGGTACGACAATGTACAATTAGTACTTCAAGTACAACAGTGTATGATCTGTACGACAATGTTACGACAGTGTACAATGGGTACTTCAGTAATACAGTGTATGATCTGTACGACAATGTACAATGGGTATTTCAGTACTACAGTGTATAATGTATACAACCAGTTTGCGTAATCAACTGTTAGTCAGGAACAATTTTGGAAAGCCACACTTGACACAAAGCAGCCTCAGTGTAACAAGCTCTAAGTATTACTTCAATGCGCCCAACTTGTCTCTTGGATGATGGAAAATACTTTTTCAAATTGCCTCAAAGTACTCTAACTCAACGTAAATTCAATTTTAATGCATCAACATCTGTGTAATTCCAGCCGTATGTCTTACACAGCCCAGCCAAGCTTGCGTGCAAGCCTCTCTGGTGCATGTGATGCAGGCACAACCTGCCAGTGTGCATATAGAAGTTATGCAACGTTTATGCATGCTAATTGGCAACATCTAAAAATAGATCTCTGTTACAGCTGAGGTACCTAGTGAGGAAGGAGATCAAGGGCTGGTTCCATCTGACTTTTTACTAGTGTTTGTGCACATGTAAATGAAGCTCCTTCTTGGATTTCACTAGTTACTATTCTTTCCAGTTAAAGACAACATATTACTCAAAGCCACACACCTATTCTATGGTTCCACTTTCACCAACATGCCCAGTCTGTTGCCAGGCAACTGGCCTTGCCCCAATCTGAGACAAGGTATTCCTAGTCTCAGGCCCAATTCAGATCCAATGCATGTATACATACATCTAAAAACTGAATCTGAATTTGCTCCATTTCACTTCATTTAAGCGGGTCGATCAGCTACATTTTCAAAGAAGATATAAATAGATGTTAATGGTAGGTGTAACTTTTATATTTTTCATGACAGAGTCAACCTTCAGACTCTATTGCATTTTCAATTTCTCTCACTACGTGTCACAACCTATCAGAGAGGTGAACAAATTTGTTTGTGTGCATTCTTTTGAAGATTTGAAATTTCAAATGCCCTTAATTTGCATAATTTAAATTTGTGCAGCCTTCGTTACCAATTCATCAGATGCATACTGGTCCATAACATAGGAGTAGAATCTTTATCTGTTGTAGCTTTGAAGTTATTCAAGATTTAAAATTCCTAATGGTACTACTTAGCATAATTTAAAATGTTACAACTCTGGTTTTTAATTAATTAGGTACGCAATGGTCAATAAACATCTAGTAGAAGTTGGATTGACATCTCTATCTATTATAGTTTTGAAGACATTCAAGATTGAAATTTTCGAATACTGGTACTTCGCATGATTTAAATTGCTACAACTTTTGTTTAAATTCATTATATGCGCAATGGTCAATAACCTTCTGGTAGAATTTAGAATGGCATCTCTATTATACTTTTGAATATATTCAAGATTTAAAATTTCAAATGCCCCTGATTTGCATGATTTTAAACATCTTTATTTCTCTGCATAAAAAGCGAACCTCCTTGTATGGAAGTACAATCATGGCAAGTTTGGAGTTTCTATGTATAAGAGTATCAGAGAAACGTGTCGGACATATTCACTGGTAAAGAAAGAGAGAGGGGGAAGAAAGAAAGAAAGAAAGAAAGAAAGAAAGAAAGAAAGAAAGAAAGAAAGAAAGAAAGAAAGAAAGAAAGAAAGAAAGAAAGAAAGAAAGAAAGAAAGAATGTCTGCGTTATGTGGGAGTTTGGTGTCAATCATTATAAACTGGGCGGGAAAGATACTTATGCAAACGACAACAAGAGATCTTACCATATCGTGTTAAGCAGAGGACAATTTGTCAACGAGGTCTTCCATTCCCTTGGTTTAAACATATGTATTTCGAAAAAAAACAGTCAGCCAACAAGCATATTGCCTGTATGAAGACCTCTTGTACAAGCAGTGACGATACAGACATGGAAGTGTTGAACTGCCACATGATAGATAGTTGGCGCATCACATTATGTGCAGATAGGAGAAGAGGAGGAAACAAAAGAGAAGACTAATGGGCGAGAACATGTAATAAGTATAATCTACCACAACTTAGTCTAGCGATGGGATATACAATCGCGTGGCAGGTTGCTTTATACATGAGAACTAATTTTCGTTTGCGCCGCCTTTCTGAAAGGGTTTCCCAGCCTGTCTCTTCATATATTTTACTATGGTTAGTACGACTTATTGCTCCTGTTACCACCCGGGCTGCTTCCAATTGAATACTTTCAAGCAGAATTTTGTCCGCCTGTGTGCACCCATCCCAAACCACGCCGGCATATTCTAAAATGGTAGTAAAAGGGAAAAAAATAAAGAGATTCTAGTGCACGTCTGTTCAATTTATACTGTAAACCTTTGAGAACACATACCACAAACATGAGTGCCATATGTTTGTGCTGTTGTACACATTCGATATTCGTATGTTGGAACTTTAGACTTGGGTGATCTGCGAGATTCCTTTCGCTACTAACTAGTAGTTTTTTTAGTTTTTGCAGCGTTGAAGGTGACTAGCTTTTGATTTGCCCAATCCGACATTGAAGATAGGTCTTGATTTAGAGTGTTTGCCCCTTCAACTGGGTCATCCATCATAATATATAAAGTAGTATCGTCAGCACGGAGACGTATTTTAGCTCCAGCGATATCTGTTATATCTTTCATTCCCTTATTCTCATATTGTATGGCACTGAAACTGTGTCCCCAGTGCATATGCTAATCGACACGATCAACATTCGATGTGGATCGTGCAGCCTGTCATTCCCCGGGAAACCACTGCACTACATCAATATATAGCTTGTGTTACATAGTAGCCAGTTCACTATTTAATTCTCCATAACCAATGGACAATAAATTTATATTACTATTAAGTATCACTTTACGGTTAAGCCTCATTGTTTGACTAATCGCTGGCACGTCTATCGATCTCAAGTTACCGATCCGCAAATATAATTTTTATTAAATATGTATGCAAAGCACTTTCATTTACCTGTCTTTATACACCAGGTATTAATAAAATGTCTTTTATGTTCACAGATAGGTGTCTTTTTGTCTCGCTTATAAGCGTTGCATATATTCTTTGGCCCATAAACAAATTTTACAGTTCAATACAAATTTACTATTGAATGAAATTCACAGGAGAAATGCAACATTTTGATTACATGGCCAACAATTGAAACCTCAATTTTATGTTATTGTTTTGGGATCTCATCTGGTTCCAAAGTGTTTTTGATATATGTATAAGTCATCCACTTGAAAATTTTAATCATTTTCAGTTTTACTGCTGTCTATAATTCATTTTGATGGAAAAATACCGCATGGAGCTTGAACCCCCCCCCCCCCCCCCATCGTAACTAAAGGTTAATCTATCCAGTCCTATGCGATCTAATGGAAGGATGTTATGCTCAAATGATTGATAGGTTTTGATGATATTGCGCATGAAACCTTTGAGACGATAATTTTGCGCACACATGATGGCATCAAACATTGGCGATAAAGTAGGCAAAGCGTTTACGGATGTCTGTGTTTTGAGGCCTCATTCATTGGATCTTGCAAACTGACTCTTATGCCCGGACACTGTCAGCCAGAGCACTACCTTTGATCTATGTCTGTACTTTAATAGGTAGGTACATATAGCCGCGGAGTCGTTATCATTTTATTGTGACCGTTTATTGTGCATACATGTGTCATCCTTCTTTTGTTAGTATGTGAGCCACAACAGTTTTTTCTCATTTTCTTTGCTTGAAATACCCTTTTATCCCCATGAAATAACGAGTAATAATAGGAGTGTAAGGCAAGGAAAAAGTTGGTTCAGGCCGTTTCTGTGAAATTATGCAAAGTTTTCAAGCCGCAGCTGAAACTCAGTTGACTAATTGAAGCTTCGATCAGGTTGGGACTTAGTTTTGGGGTGAGTGTATGAAATGTAAAATGCCATAACACTTTATAAGCCTACTTATATGTACAAACCCTCGACCTTTGGCATCATCGCCGTTGTTAACTGCATAGGCGTTTAAAATTGAATTTTAAATGTGGAGTCGCCTTCTTCCTTCTAGAAGAATGTATCAATATTGATCTATTCTGGGAAGAGCTGACTGTGGGCTTAACCCTTTCAGCGCATTGCGTCCTCTCAAACCAAATTTGATGTTAGATTTATTTATTTTTTACTCGTTTCATTTTCTTCAGAGGCTTCTATTTCCGTTTGTAAAAGTGTTCTATCACTTGCATTTGGTCAAAACACTTTTGGCACAACTGTGATTTGTTGCTACTACTGACCCAAATCAGTTTTCATAATGTTAAAAACAGCTTGAGATGAACTTTGTTTTACACATGCACAAAATGTGCATGCCGATTGTTGAGTGTGTTTCGGGTGCCTGAAATTATCTTCTCACACAGTGTCACAAAAGATGACATGTGTATACTACTTATGAGTGTTTTCCTATCACATGCCGACACGCTAGAAAATGAGCATGGCAGGTGTGATGTCAGGCGAGGGGGGCATGATTAGCGACTCTGGTTATCAAAGCCACTGAAATTGGACTGGCACTGTTCCCTATTTGTTTGCTTATTTAACGCGTACTTTTCTTGCCTCCAACGCAGACCCTCGCTGCGTATTTTGTCTACTCCGATGGGCAAGTGTAGTAACACGGAACTTGGTCTTCTTTGCAGGCAAGTCCTTTCTGCTAAGATCCATCGCCAGCAAACTTTGATTCAAGTGTTGTCCACTTAATTTTACATTTAAAATTTTGACTGGAACTTATTAAAAAAGATCTGGCAGAATAATGTCACCTTGCACACTGTAAATGTTATGAAGAAATCGTTTGCTCGTGTAGCTGGATTGAGTTGCGTCTTATTTGAAGTCAGTTATTCTTGACACAGAGTCGACCACAAATGATTAACGTACGGGTGCCTGTCTATCTGTCTATCTGTCTGTCTGTCTGTATGTATGCATGTAGGTATGTACGTATGTATGTATGGTTGGTTGCACGCACTGTCCCTAGCAGCGGTTTTTATGTTTATTGATTTGGGTCAATTCCACTGCTTATTTTCCTTTGTCTCTGGTAGTGTTTCGGTGAAGTGTTTCGATAAAGAGACTTATTAGATATCTGAGGCGTTTTCCTCGCGTTTCACAAAAGTACAAATCTAGGAATCCAGCGAGTATTCGAGCCTGAAAGGTTCCGGCCAAGTGGGTCGTTGAAACGACCCGTCTCCTAACCGCTACACCATTTGGTCCGTGACAACTGATGACTTGTCTTTGAGTTGGTCGAAGAACTGCATGGTACATGCAAGAGAAAGTTTCGTTAGGTACACAAGAGTGCACCGGGGATTAAAGATTATTGGTCAATCAACTTCAACGCGGTTCTTAGATTATTGGAAAACACAAAGTTCAAAGTACAAGTGAATATTACTCTTCCAGAATCATTCAAAAATCATGGTTTTAAAAGGGGTCACCATTTGTGGTTCTTGGTACCTCCATGCATGTATATGTATATGTATATATATATATATATATATATATATATATATATATATATATATATATATATATATATATATATATATATATATATATATGTGTGTGTGTGTGTGTGTGTGTGTGTGTGTGTGTGTGTGTGTGTGTGTGTGTGTATGTATGTATGTATGTATGTATGTATGTGGTTTATTTCACTCAGACCAGTGAAGGTTAAATGGAATAGATTGTCCACAGTGCCGAATAATTTGCATAACGCACATTCGAAATCATGTATAAATAGGCTGTTTAGTCTAATGCGCTAACTGTGATCGGATGTAGGTCAGCAGCTTAAAAATTATATGCTCGAGGAGCTGGCCAATATTGTTCCCACGATTTACAAATTCACTTTAAAGATATGTTTCCTCTGTTAACCGGACCCACCTGCTCCCTGCCCAACCCCATTGTACGGAGGCAAATTATACAATGCACGAATATATATGATCACACCATGCTTCTCTTATTTTTCTCTTTTTGGGGGGAGGGTGGTGTTTTGTTTTGTTTTTTGGTTTGTTTTGGGGGTTTTTTTTGTATTTGTTTTTTTTTTTTTTTTTTTTTCGGTTTCACCTGTCGCTTGAACGAAGATGGATATATATGCCACATGGGAATTGCTAACGAGACATGAACTTTACAATTTCATAATTAAAGCAAAGGAAGTCAAGAAAATATGCCAGTTCGTAGCTGTTAAAGACAATATGGATTATAACCATTAGATTTGTGTATATATGTACCACGCCGAAAAAAACGAAATCTGTTTAATAAAGAGTAGATCACAGTCTCATGTTATAAAACGGCACAATTGTCGTGTGCATTTTTGGCACAAGTTAATTGGTTACGATTCAGGCATCCAGCACTCCTCGTGGTGCAGGATCGTGTATTCTCCGAGCTCGGCGAGACAGACAGCATGGAAACATCCTCAAGTCGGCAGTTGTACACGGAGTCTCATTTCGTTGTCATATTACACTACAGCACCGAGTTTGCATGTTGTCCCTGCAGTTCAGATGGTGACAGCATGGAGTCACATTGCGAGCCCGATCTTACTCTATGGTGACAGGTTGCCATAATTCGTCCTATTTTGTCTTTTATGAAAGCCCAAACAGCATGATCAAAATTTGGGTTTGCTATGATATGCATGTTTACAATTTAAAAAATTTATCACCAGATCATATTTAGCTTCAAAATCTGTTGATACATGGATGCTTCACTAATCACAAGTTATATAAAGTAAGTATATGAATGAGAATAAATGCGTAAAACTGTTTGCAACTTGACAAATGTAAAAATTACTAAATTATACCAAAATAAATAGATAAAAAGCTCAAGTATTTGTCTCAAGCACCTCGAGTATTTGAGCTTCCATTCTGTTGTATTTCTATAATGTAGACATGCTTTCAATGGCAGGTGGTATTGCATTCTGTTTAAAAGAATGCAGATACTTTAAATTGCGGTATTGCTGGGAATTCAAATTTTAGCACCTAGTGTATAGTTGATAAAATTTCTGTGGGACTTCTGTTTGTAATATTTGCCTTAAGTAGAAGATCTGGAATGGTATATTGTGAATTGCATCATTAGGGGTGACGAAATTGCCTAGGGTAGAAGGTGTTTGATAATTGGAAATTTTACACAATAGAACACACATATTGTAACAAAACCTTTGTTTAGCACTCATCCATTTAAGGGTGTCCAGCATATCTGTAATGGGACTTCTGGGATGGCTTCCAAAAATAATTCTCATGGCCCAATTTCGGATTCTTTGAAGATGAATCAAATCCCTCTGAGTCCAGAGGACCAAACAGTAGTGCAGTAATCAAGGTGTTGAAGAATGAGGATCAGTATTATAAAGGGTAGTATGCAGGTATTATAAAACATAATCTTAGCTATGGATGGAAGCAACTTGAAGGGTCTTGAAAAAATACCTAATGCTCTGACAAGAGTATTGAAATTGGCAATGTACTTTATTTCAAAATCCAGAGACACGCCAAGGTAGGAAAACTGTACCTGGTCAATACTTGTATCATGAAGTGAATGATCCAGGTTCGTCTGTTTGTTTTTGTAAGTAATAAGCATAGAAATTGTTTTGCTGATTTTGAAATTCAATTTGTTGGCTCGAAGCCAAATAGAAATATGTCGGGGGTCTTCGTTCAGAGCTCCTGATGCTAGGTTTGTATATGAATTATCAACTTAAAAGACTGTATCATCAGCATACATTTTACAGTGCAAGATTCAAGACTACTGCAGATATCATTTACATAGAAGATACAGAGTAGCAGTCCAAGGATTGACCCTTAGGGAACAAGAGTACCGATCAGCATTGGGTCAGAGAGGTTACAATTTGTTTCCTGTCAGTGAGATAGTCTCTGAATCTGTGATGAGCGGTACCCTTGAGACCATAATAATGGAGTTTGGGGAGTAACATTTTACAATATACAGTGTCAACAGCTTTTTAAGGTCCAATGCAATGAGACCAACAGAGTTTTCTCCGTTCATCTCATTGTACACCGCTTTGGTAAAGTAGGCCTAATGGAGACTGCTGAGTATTTTAGTCAGAACCCTGATTGTTGAGCACACAGTGAGTTGTAGTGAGTTGTGCTTTGCATAATATTCGTCCACCTGATTTGGAAGGACATGCTCCAGTAATTTATAAATTACCGGTAATATGGAAATAAACCTATAATTCCCAGAATCTGGTCTCGAACCTTTCTCAAAAAATGTACGTATCTTGGCCATCTTGAATTCATAAGGGATAGCACCAGTGGTCACAAACATTTAATCATGTGGGCCAAGCTGCTAGCGATTGCTCGAGATGCCATTTTTTGTAGCCTGACCTCTACATTATCCAAACATGTGGCTTTGTCCTATGGTAATACAGCCAAGAGCTTGGAAACACCAAGTTCGGAGATCCTTTGAAAAATGAATTTGACAGGCGGATGTGGAAGAAATTTGCGTACATTATCTAACGGAGAAGCAGTGACCGGAAAAATATTTCTAGACAAGCCTTCACCAATTTAACAAAATAATGGTTGAAAGACTTAACAATTTTTTGAAAATAGAAATGAGAGCGTCATTTATCATTGGGTGGGGATATTGTGGGGAGTAGACCCTTAAGCAGCTCCTGCATTCGTCTGCTGTTTGCCTTGTGCTCCGCAATGTCAGAATAAGGCAGGTCGTTTTTGGCATTGCTGACCATAGCTGTGACTAAGGACTGTGTATCGAAAAGGCCTGGGTACTTGCTGTTACTGCCATCACACACAAGTAACCCCTTTCATTTCAATTGTTGGTTTACATTCAAGAATAATACAAACAATATTTGAGAATGCGTAGAAGGTCAATGCTTTCTGAGGACGAAGACAGTATTTAATTTCATTGCATTTTATTGCATTCCCAGCTTTTATCAATTAAAGCTATTTCAGAGCTATGAAATGTTCCTTTCCCTTAATGTCGACTGTGAAAAAATACCATATATCTAGAATAGCAAAGATTTTTTTTTCGATCACCGCACCACAACATTAATGTTATTATTAGAAGCCCTAGTGAAAACACAAAATGACACACATGATTATTTTGAGGAGTTATAGTCGGAAAGTGTACTTTTGAAGCATTTTTAAACTCAAACATATACACATTGCCTGCGTGCGGTGCTGTTTACAAACAGGCCATCAAGCCACAGTTATGAGTGATTTTGTCACTGTATCCATGACCCATGCCAGATAGCACCAAAGCCACAAAATTTATCAACAATACACCTGTAGACAACATACACCACAGCAAATTATACGGGTGTCATATTCTGTTGGTTCGAAACTCCTTGATGTAAATTTATTTTGAGATTTTTGTACCTGGTCGAATCATTAGGGTTTTTTCTGTTTTTTGTTTTTTAAAGTAAAAACAGCTATATTATGATGCTTTTTAATTGCCACCATCTTGTCATCATACCAGGAAATTTTAACGTTTGAGAATAAACTTTCTTAGAGCAGCATGCTTGTTGAAAATGGCATCAAATAATAGTGTCCATGCTGCCCTAGAATCATGAATATTGTCAAAACATTAAGTAATATGTCATGGATCTTGATAAGTCTGAACAGAAATTTTGCACATTGAGAAATTTTCAGTACCTAAAGGTTGATAGGGTTTTCTGGGAGGTGTGTCAAAAACAATAAAATTCATAAGGTGATCAGCCTCAGAGAATATTCCAACACCAGCTGCAAAACTGCTAATATTTGTGATCGTAAGATCAATTAAAGTGGAGGATGAATCAGTTATTCTAATCGGGACACTGATCATCTTGATAGTCCATGAGGAGACATGATATTTTGGAGTTTATGTGCAGGGGTATTGGATTTGTCAGGATTTTTGAAGTCAATGTTGATTGCAATATCAAATTTGACATGATCCATTGATATCAAAATTTCTTTAAAATCCCTAAAAAAATCTACAGTTGAACGGGCATGTTTCACAATAAGTAACAAATGTGTTTCCGATTTTGTCGAAAAATCTTAATTGTGTCATTCACTAGTCGGGAAAGGTTAAGATCGGAAATCTCCTCATAGGGCATGCCATCTTTAAAACAAATACCAACCGCTTGCGCCCCAATAAAACCTGAAGATTTTTATGCCTGCAACAGGAGAATTCAGGAATGTCTACTGCTTCTGTACGCGTGACATATGAAACATATGGACTAAGTTTTGTTATAGTAATCAACGTCATCAACTTATTCAAGGTGGAATATCAGTCATCCTTGTTCAGTGTTTCTTCTGTGACTTCTCTTAAACCCTTTGTCTGAATGAATTTCTCACAGGCTGATAAGAGTTTTTTATGACTAGCTTCATTTGATCCTGGTGTATAATCCATATCAGTGACTAAATCAGAGTCAGAAAGATAACTGATGTCACAGTTATAAAAGAATAAATCGGAGTCACAGTTAGGATGAAGTGTAAACAAACTACAAAACCAATCTTTATGAGCCATAGTATTGTATGTTAGGATATCCATGCCATATCAGTCTCTACGGGACCGTTTTCACAGCGGAGTAAGGTCCAGTAACAGCCGAGTCATTATACGTCCTTGCTTGGAATCGGAAAATTTTTGAAAAAAAAGGCTGCAACAATCCAGGATTAAACGAGTTGACGTATACTAGTGAACTAGTCTCTGAATGGATAATAACAAAGCTTGTTTACAGAAAGCAGTTTTTTTAAACCTTATAAGCACTTTTCTGGCAATGCTTAGGCAGACATCAGAGTGTACTAAGAAACGGACACCAGAAGTTCTGTGGTCTGCATTCACAAAGCAAACATACAGCTAAATCTAGCTCCTTGATTTGGCATTGCAGTTTGCATGTCTGCTCGTTGATGAATAAGACAGTGCTTTGTCTTTGTAACACATAACTTGTGAGTCACAAATTGCCCGTTGAACAGTATACATTCCATTTATTATCTATGCAAATAAACAGCGAAAGAAACAGAAATCTGCTCAGGAGGCAAACCTGTATCATTCGGGAGACATACAATATCGCCCAAAGATGTATTATACATGGTATCTCTTTTCGGAGACCAACAATATGGCCTCCAACAAAAGAATAACAGGATATGTTAAACATTGTAAGGAATATGGTAATAAATGGAATTTAGCCAAGGTAAAAGCCAAATTACACTAGGAAAGAAACCAGACGGCAATAAAAAATGGAGACTTGGGAACTTGCAAATTCCAGAAGGTAGAGAGCAGCTGATTAAAATTGGAGAGGCAGATGAATTATGAGTATCTTTGGGGTAAAGATAAAAGCAGCAGGGAAAAGTATGGCCAGGTACCATATTGAACAGATAAAGCAGAAGGTAAACCGTAGAAAGAGAATGATAAAAGTTACAGCAATAAATAGATTTGATAGGGCATTCACAGCTCCAGTGCTGTGGGTTAGAGTAGCAATACTAGGAATGCTATATGGGTAAGATGCTATCGCAGTACAATAAGGGATATCCAGGCCATGGAGACAGATAGAATGAAATGGGAAAATGGATTCTGGGTGCACCACACAGCAACAGAACCAATCTTAGGGTAGTTAGGATGGAAAAGCATAACAGACAGAATTACCAAGGCCAAGTTGAGCTTGGGCCTGAATTCAAAGGTAATGATGAGGTTGAGGATTGGAAAACATATAAAAAAGGCATTGACAGAATCATGGAACAAAGACTAAAAAAAGGAGTGAGATCAAAAAAGTGCACTAAAGGTATACAAGATTATAGCAAAGCCGAAGAAAAGTACATGCTCGAATGGGGTGAAGGGATCCAAACTTTGTTCAGAGCAGGGCAGGACTTACCAATTTAGAAAGAAAAAGACAGAAATGGACAGCAAGTAGCGATGGTAAGTGTAGAGTTTTTTCCTTGGAGGTAGATGAGACGGTAGACCTGGTAAGTGTAGAGTTTTTTCCCTGGAGGCAGATGAGACGGTAGACCATTGGTTGGTATGAGTTGATGCATATAGAGATGGGAGAAATATGTGTAGGGAATGGCAGAATGAAGTTCATAACTGCAAGGACATAGAGGTAGTTCAGTTCTTAGGAGAAGAAGAGCGTGTGGCACGGATTTTAAGTTTGAAATAGGGTTTACAAGTAGGAAAGAAAGGGGTCTGACCTGTACAGGACTTTCTGGCAGAATGCCGCCAGAAAAGAACTGGAATGTTAGAATTAGAAGAGTTAAGGAAAGTAACAGGATTTTGTGAAGATAAAGGAAGTGTGGTACTCCTAATCAGGGCTCCCATGAATGTGTGAACAGGCCATTGGAAATGTTCAAGCCTTAGAGGTGGGGAGAGAGTCAGACTTTTTGCCACCAGTATCAGATATGATAAAAGACCGTGGCAAAGTACTACTACTACTACTACTAGCAGTAGTAGTAGTAGTAGTAGTAGTAGTAGTAGTAGTAGTATTTTCATTATTAACAATAACATTTTCTTCAAAAGAAAATCTGTGTACGTTCAAAGCTCAATGGGATGCTAGTATAGCACAAACATAAGAATTTAAGGAATGAAGGACACCTCTACCTCACTTAACTTGTACAAGTGTTCCTAATTAGCATAACTTAAAAGTCCATAACTTTTGTTTGTGTTCCATTGGATGTGCATACAGCACATATCAAAAACTTATGAATTAAAGTTTGAACGACACCTTTACCTTTAATAGTTTGAAGATATTCAACATTTTAACTTTTCAAGTGGCCCTAATTTGCATAAACTGAAATTTTACTGCTTTTGGTTGTGGGTTAATTGGATGCACGAAAAGCTAAATCTATAAATCAAAATTGGAATGGCACATCTACATATTATAGTTTGGAAGATATTACAGATGTAAAACTTCAAATGGCACAAATTTGCATTAATCGTAACATGTTGACTATTCCAAGCCAGGTGCTTAATTTTATTGTTATGTCAATAACTCTGCACAATCAAGCAGTCCTCAGTGATATGGTGTCCGAGAAAAACTCCGGACAAAATTGGCTGTAAAGAGGAAAGAAATGGACAGGAAAAAAAGTCGAAAAACAATATGTCTGTCTTAGTAAATAGACACAATAACTTGAAAGAGAACGCATTTGGAAGAGTATAAATGTTGCCTCTCGAAGGTTTGCCTCACATCTAATCCGAGAGGCCAAGAAAAACATGCACACGTTTTTGTTATATGCGAAGCCCCCATGAACAATTTGAGGTTTTCAATAGTATGTAAGAACTGTATTTGGGGTATGAAACTGGGTCATCATACAGAGATACTATGGCCCATGCTCACATTTGCTAAAAAAAAAATACTCCGGCCTTTGATTACTAATCAGTGTGAAATAGTCCGTGGGTGCACCCATGCATGTACTATTTTGGGACCACATACATAAATTTTGTCTCTTTTCACATTTTTTTTTTCAATGTGCGTGTATCACGTATGTATTTTTAGACTATATACCTGTGACAAGGGTTAATTTTAACAACTTCTTTGTGTCCTGTAACTCTAGATGTGAAATAACCAAACATGAACCACAGCAGGACAGTGACCGTAGTAGGGCAATTTCCCGCACAGGTATATTTATGTGTAGCTGGTATTCCTTTCCAGCCTGCAAGATGCAGATGGTCTTCAACACTGGGTGGCAGATATCAGCAAAACTCGCAGAAAACATGCACATGGCTGTTCCAACCACGTGACTGTGCTTGTGACGGCGGAAGAAGGCAAGGTACATATGCATGGTGACCTGGTATATCACGTGATATGTTTGGTAGTGTCGGAGAATTTCACGTGATATGTTTGATACATAGATTATTTGTGAACAATTGGACGCAAACATAATATTCCGATGCAATTTTCACCGTAGCCATTGTATCACGACAAAACTTGTGCTCAACTGAAAAATGATAATATGATGAATCCAAATTTCTCGCAAAAACGCCTTTCATTCAAATACGACCGTCCCTGTAGTTTCATAGAAGTTTCATGGTTCTGATCACAGGGGCTTGCTTCGGGACTACAAACACCCAGCGGAGCGAGGTGGCCCACAGTCTGTGTGGCCGCCAGTCTGTGTTTAGGGATAAAAGCGAGGCAACTATAGTCTATCAACCTTGCTCTACGGAAACGCATTTTGTGAATATTACAACAATGGATTATTACTTGCCGACATATCTGATGCATAACCTTTTCTCATCAATATACCTTACTTTTGAGGCATATGTGGCAGCTGTATGCACTTTGTATTTCTTTTCAGCCGCATTTTGGGTCATTTCTGCGGTCGCAAGCAAAACTTAGCGCAATCCATATCGTCCAAGAAATGATAAGTGCGCGTGCGCACGTGATTAACAGGTCCTTTTAAACTGCCGGCACCGTTCGTTACAAGACCGCAAAAACGCTAAAATTGCTGGTTACAGAAATAAATACAAGCCACAATGCAAACAAATTTCCTTCAAGAGTAGGGTAAACTGCTCAGATTTGGTTATGTATGAAATACATGGTTATTTTTCTCGCTATTTACGAAATATTCGAGAAATCCCCTTCCGTAACTCAGGGTTGACAGACTATAGCATAATATACACAACAGAGGTTACCGTGTCGCAATTCAAGGTCTCTACAGAGTTATCCCTGTGTTGGATGTCGGCTTGTCTTTCTGACCACCCCGCACAAAACGGGAAGTCCACTGTCATTGGCTGATAGCGCTCTTTTTTACTTATGTATGGAACATCAGCCAATGAGAGTCGAGTTCCGTATTAGGTGCGGAGCAGTGCGAGAAAGAGAAGCCAAACATGGCGCGGGAGGTTCAAAGAACTGTCAGATCGTGAGAAAGGTTAGGGATTATATGTGTCCAGAAGATTTAGAGAATAGTTTTGTATATTTAAACGTCAAAACTGTACATGGGACACGGATCGGTGAAGTTCTGTGTGTAGACAAAGTGGAATTACGAACTTCGACAACGGATCTATGCCACTATATCATATGGCGCTATCGTTGTGGAGGGCAAAATGCAACTTTGGATTCTTGATACAATTCAAGCGCTTTATTGCATGAGGATCGAATATATGTACAAAACACAGAAAGTTTCATAATATCGATCAGTAGAAAAATTACATTTGCACACATGTACCGAGTTTTATTGAGGCGAGTGCGATGTTAAAGTTCTGTAGTCTAGAGACCTTGAACTGCGATAACCTCTGTTGCGTATATTATGCTAGTTGCCTCCCTTCTATCCCTAAACACAAACTGGGGGCCACCTCGCTCCGCTCTGTGTTTGTAGTTACGAAACAAGGCCGCTGTGGTTCTCATCATGGACGTAGTTAATAGGTCCATGTTCTGATCAGCAGGTATTTTTGAAATGCTTTCGGTGCAAATGATCACATGGAATGCTTTTGTGCCTACTGAACCTAGTTAAAAGAGTTCTGCTGCTTTCCCAAACCGCAACTGCATTTTCATGGAAATACTTGTTTTTGCAAGTAATGAAAATTTGGATGCTATTACTGACTGATACAGACAATGCATTACTTCCCCTCTCAGCCGATTGTTGGAGACCAGTCATGCATGTTGACTGTTATCAGGTTTACATATTTCTTAATTCCTATGTTTTACCAAATTCTTCAGCCCAAAATTATGGAAGACTTACCATGTTGACATGGGGGTTGACATACCCTGAGACAACACATTTGCTGTGGCGCCCTGAGCCCAGCAAGAAAGCTGCCGACTGTTTCCCGTGGCGCCTTGAGCGCGTTGAGGAAAGCTACTGACTGTTTGCTGTCGCGCCCTGAGCGTGGCGAGGAAAGGTGCTGACTGTTTGATGTGGCGACATAAGCGCGGCGAGGAAAGCTGCTGACTGTTTCTTGTGGCGCTCTAAGAGTGGCGAGAAAAGCTGCTGACTGCTTGCTGTGCGGCCTGAGAGTGGCGAGAATAGCTGTTGACTGTTCGCTGTGGCGCGCTGAGAGTGACGAGAAAAGATGTGGACTGGCTTTTTACTGTGACGGTGTATAAATAAAGATATTGTAAAAACATATGATTAAGAATAACACGAATAAGCATGGAAAACTAATCAATAAAATCCCATAACTTGATATGTCAAATATAGAATTGATCAAACAACGTTTGCATAAACTACAACAAAACATAAACAGCAACTTGTGATTAATTTACACATAATGCAGGTGGCCGCTTCAGTTGGCAGAATGGCTGGCAGACTGCTTAACGATACCTGCATGAAGGAGGTACATAGAGATGCCAAAAGGATTCCTATCGGACAAAAATATGTTGGTCGGGCCTTGCTGCAGATCTTAAGTGATTATGGGTGAGTGGTCAGGCAGCATTAGAGAGCTCATCATCAATTTCAACCACGCAAAATGTCTTGATTAAATGATGAGAAATGCACAAGAGTAAATAAAATTTTATTTCCAATTAAGTCCATAATTGATAATAAGGAATAAATTATTTATTTACTTTTTGTTTATTCATTTTTCTATCTGTGAAATTTATTTATTCATTCAGCATTCATTTAAAATGAGCCAAGCATACAGCAAATTGACTTACACCAGGATATGGAATGATTCATATCCCTGTTCACACATACGCATAAACAACAGGCATTCTCAACGTTCACCTACAAATAATTTGGCAATAAAAATACATTTAGACATTTCGTTTTATATGCAATAAATAGATGTCAACTGATTGACCGTGTTGACATTTGAACCATAAGAACACATTACGAGGACCAGCACGAAATTCGCAACACGATAAGAGGATATCTGTGGTCTTAATTATCGGATTCTTGACAATTATATAGCGATTTAATCACCTATAATCTCTTGAGATTAAAACGGTTCCAGCAATGATTCATACAAAGATGTGGAGTTTAAGAATGAAGAGAATATATTTTTTTTTCATTTTTCGGAGAAACACCAACACATGGATTAATTCGCTGCTGTATGCTTTCAGCGCAGAAGAACGGGATTCATCAAAAACAATCACTGACAGTTATTTTAGATTCATTTTACATATAAAGAAAGCAGAAGTATGATTTATGAAAGAATTTGACATGTATATAAAAAGAAACGATTATAACAATTATTTTTACATTTCCATGTATGCAACGATTTAGATCAAAGGTTATTTGCGGCACAGATAGACTCTACCGAGTCTTCCGGCTAGATAAATACTTAGCTAAATCATGTTCATGAAGGATATTTGGCTCAAAAAAGAAGTTTCTTTACATGACGTAAGTTGGTGTACCATGACAGCAGAATCTTATAAATGGAACGCACCAACACACATATTGAAGACAATTCCCATTTTGCTGAGGGAATAACACAAACAGACATGATGAGGACGACCCCCATTCCGTTGTAGAAATAACACAAAATTTATTTTGGCTCAGATTCTGTCTTCAGATTCTCAGTATTCAGAAAACAATAAATATCTCTCAAAGTACGAGCACTATAAATGGTACGTTGTAGCGGCGTGGATAAAATGTACCTGTATTATCTTGCAAATGATACTTGGATAAGTACGTACATGTATTTTCCCCATTTATACCTTTGTTCTACACTTTTACAGGGCTGTTTTCCGCGGGGAGTTCAAATGTATGCTGGATCGCAGCCTTCCTTTGCGAACAGGCACTGTCATTGGTATAGTTTTTGCCGCTGTGTGTTCTCCACTGATGATCTTCATCATTGCGGTGTTCTGGGGACCTTGCTTTAAAGGGCGTGGCTTTGGAGGCAAAAAATACAAAACTCACTTCAGCAGCAGCACCTATGGTCCTGGACATCGATACTGGCAAGATGCTGAGGGGAGATGGAACCCCAAAGGTGGTGGTGCTGTCACTGCTGGTGTGAAAGCCAGTGTCTCCACAAAGGAAGAAAGCGAGCGCTCAAGAAATCGCAGTGGCTCAAGTCGCTTTGGGCGAAGGGGCAAAGGTACTCTTTCTACACATGTGGCAAGAATGTTTATGAAACGTCAACAAAAAGAATCCACCGAGAAAGGTATCCAGGCAGGAATTATTGATGCCAATTGTCAGACAGATGACAGCTGGATTAAATCACAATGGGAGGAGGGTAAACATGTTTTATCAATGAGCGACGGTTGTGCAGACGGGGTAACTTTAACACAAGCCCCACGCAAGAAACGACCAAGTCGGCGCTGGCATCTTTTAAGCAGAGTAATTTTAGGAGGCATGCATGGTAACCGAGACCGAAGTAGGTCATCTACCAGCAGCCAAACGGATATTGATGAACCAAAGACAGAACCTTGGAGCCCAACCAGCCCCACGGACAGTGTCCTCGGTGATGATAAGCCTGATGAAGGCAACGGAGATTTGCCAGATGCTTCTACTTCTGGAAACCAAATTAATAGACAATCTTGGCAGTTTATGGACAGACTAGGGTTATTACAGCTCGGAGAAACTGTTAACACCGACAGCGAAGCCAAAGAAATAATTGCAGGGAAAAGAGACTCTGTTGTTGCAGAGAAGCTTTCTGGCCACGCCGGTTCTAATCCATGGTATAAAAAAGTAGCCACCCAAGATGACTCTGCGCCCACAGATGCACCAGGTGAGCCTGAAGAATATAGTCCTACGGCAAAGGCATTCCTCTGTGTGCAGAAATCTCATCGAAGCCGATGGGCAGCCCTTGGGAAGATTGTCCTAGCCTCAGCCGCTAGAGCTAACCGTGCTAAGAAATATCGCACTGCTCAAGATTGCCAGGAATCTAGCCCAGCAACTGTAAACTTTTCAGAGCCAGAACATGAGAATGATCCAGAAGATGATGGAATGTGCTGATAATCCATTTATTCATATTTTTGACCCTGATAGTTATCGCAAGCCAAAGCTGCAAATATTCACAAAAAGAGATATCTATATTTTTAAATGCAGATTTCTGCATTAAAATATAGATATACCGTATGTATTTAAATACAGATATCTGGATTAGGAATAGAGATATCTGTATTCTAAATACAGATATCTGTATTTTCAGTCTAATTCAGATATTTGGATTAGAAATACAGATATCTCTATTTATGTTGCCACGTAGTGAAAGTACAGTTAATGATGGATACCTATGCATCCCCTGCATCCTCATTGTGTACTTGTGGGCCTACATCAATCCCATCCTATTTCTCTTTTTTCGTCTTTTTTTCTCGATATTATATGTCAACTTTGTGGTATTTCACCGATATTTGTATAAAGTAGTGTCTGAAGCAGGTTCGCACAAATAAGGTGCCAGAAACTAAGTTAATTACATCTAGTAAATCAAATCTTTAACTTTTTGGCGAAACTATGCATGGTTACATGCACATCTATTAGCAAAGAGATTGAAGTTTGGCTGGGTATCATGCCTATGTTCTTGATTTAAAACAAATGGGATTTGCTGAAGGTTTACAGGTAGTTGATCATACACATATTTATAGTAAAATTTATGTTTAGAGAGTGTAAAAATGTACTACTTTTGTCAAATCATGTTCATATTGCAATGATTTTCACAATTATGTACCTGTCCCGAGGAGGCTTTCTCTGCATGTAGTTCATGCTGAGAACAGATGATGACGATGATAACTCAAGACGACGCGTTCCTACGACAACGTGGCAAATTGCTCACCATGAAACTTACTCCATATAGTTGTTACCGTAACATTTTTTTTACACATCTACCCTGGCCCCAGGCTGTCCAGGGCACCCACTGCCGTTTTATTTGAGGTCAACCATAATCGAATATATGTATGATCAATGTCGTGGATGCACAAGCTGGAGCGGATAATACCTTACATCTGGTCTCGGGCCTATGGTCCTATGGACTACATCAAGTATGTGCGACATAGACGTTCCGTCCAATCTCAGTAGTCCAGAGGCCAGATAGCAGTTCTATACCCCAGGCCCAGAATCAAGCATGTGGGGTGATGTGATCTGATGTGGCTCCAAATCAAATGTTGTGATTTGCATAGCGCGATTTGAGTTGTGCGCTCTGTGGTCTCACGTGGTGAAATCAATACATAGATCTCTAGCTGTTACCACAAGGCAGCATTAATTGCTCACTAGCTTGTGCTGTTGAAATAGAGATATCTGCATTTTGTCACTTGATACAGACATCTGTATTTCTAATTCAGATTTCTGCATTTCCAGTCTTATTCATATATCTGAATAGAAATACAGATGTCTCTATTCCAAATTCAGATATCTGAATTAGAAATACAGATTTCTGAATTAGAAATACAGAGATCTGTATTTTGTCATTTTATACAGATATCTTTATTTGTCATTTAGATATCTGTATATTTAATACGGATGTATGTATTTCTAATTCAGATATCTCTATTTCTAGTACAGATATCTGTATTTCCTGTTTAATGCTGATATCTGAATTAGAAATACCGGTATCTGTATTCCAAATCCAGATATCTGTATTACAAATACAGGTATCTCGATTCGTGAAAATTTGCAGGTTTGGCTTTCCATAGATACCGGGGTTAATATATTCTATGTGAACCAAATTCTCGTAAGACGTATTTGCTTTATGGCCAAAAGTTTCTATAATCATGATAAGTACGTCCTTGTCTCCAATGCAAATGATGTACTATATGAACCAGACCAAGTGCTCTCCCAATTTGTATATGGTTATTTTAGAGCTATGTATATTTTCACCATTTTCTTAAGCACACCACAATTCTATCTTAGAGATGGCAATATTATGATTAAATCTATGACATATATACATGCTTATTATTTCCGTGTTTTGATTTATCTTATAATTGTACGGTTCCAGAGAGTATGCGTAATGTGTTCTGTATTTTAAACGATGCCACTTTTTCAACACCAGTTCATGCTATCTGTTAACAGAAATGAAATATGTTTTCATTCAGAGGAACCAAAAATAGCAGATGAGCTTATATCAGGCAACAGTAAAAAGGGGGATTGTTTGTTTGTTTGGTTGTTTGTTTGTTTGTTTGTTTGTTATTGGGTCCATCCGTTATATACGTTTACTGTTAAGATACACTGGTGCCCAGGTAATCTTGTCAACGCGGTATCTTTCTGCATATATTGTGCAAGTCAAAATGACACCTTGATCAAGAAGCCAAAAAGAGTGGCTCTTTACTTGTCACATACGGTTAACATACTTGATTTTTCTCACTGACCAATGGAAAGCAGCTGTTGGATTTTCATGTATTAATAAGGTTCCCACCTTGCCCCCACCGGGACTGGTTTATTATTGCCACCGTGTCCCAACTATTGCACAAATGACATGGCTTCCAGCCGTCCAAGTTTGTTTTTCATGCTAAAAGCAATAAAGCACCATGCAATGTGGCCTTTGGGACTTGGCCTAAGTGCACAAAATCAATGTTCCGATGACAATTATCAGAGGAACTTCAACTTCACGAGGTTTTGCAATAAATGTACCACAATTTACCAGTAGGTTCAACAAACGGAAGGGTCTTGTCAATTAATTGAGTTCTATTATTGTTATGGCGGCGGTAAAGAATAGCCTACAGCTTACCACACAGGCACTTACTGCTTGCCTAATTACTATTGTAAATACCCGATATGGTCTCAGGCGGCAACGTTATTCCTTTTCATTAGTTACGTGTTAATGATTTGATACACGTGTAAAAGAGCCACAGGTGTATCCTATAAATTCAATATTCTTTAACTGTAATGTAAATCTGTGGAGGTCAGAGGAATATATGCAGTAATTACTAAGAGTGAGAGTAAAATAAGAACCACAGCTCAATAAGATGACACACTCTGCAAGGTGACGCACACTGCAGAACGTATTTGAATAAATTTGGAATATTGGCCATGAACAACATTTAAGGGACCAAAGTACCTGTGTGCAGGTCGCACAAATTAAAATTCTTGGGTTGCATGTCTCATTAAATTAACTTTCCCAGTCAATTTCACACCACCGGCAGTTGCTTTCGTATCTTGTTCCACTCGTCTGTTTTGCGACTTTGGATGCATTCTTACTGTAGACTTGTGAATCTAACTGGGGAAAAACAATATTCACGGCGAGTAGGTTTCAATCAATTTCCAAACATAATTTTCACTTACCAAAATGTTTTAAGTCATGTGGCATCCTAAGTTAATACCTGCATAGAATAAGACGTTGCTTACCAATCATCATGGTCATTGCAGAAGAGTGGATTATATGTCCTTTTTAATTACACCACAGGTAGATAGGTGGAGTTTCCTCATACGTTGCGAGACTGATGTTTTAGTTCCTGTATGTTCCTTTATTTCCCATCACAATAAGTACGCTGGCTAACTTGCTCTCTTGCAACACTCCGATCACCACATAAATCACAGATAGTCCAATACCACTTTCAAGGAGATTTTTGAAGTATAGTTTTCACAACATGTGACCACAATTGTGTGTATCCGCTGTTGGGCGCAGTTTGAAGTATTGTATTTTCATTAATTGCATCTTGGTACCTAACTTTATTGACTGAGGCCCTTAATTAAGTAATTACTCATCACACACCTATAATAGTTCCAAGATGCTGCGGACCTGTTCCAAGCAATTTTCACAGCTATGATCAGTGATGCAGGTCAATATTTAGCACATCTGAAAATGGACTGAAAACCAGCAAGCACATGTACGGTTTGTTTGACCAAATTTTAGGATCACCCCTAGCCCTGCAGTAATTGATTTTCACAGTAATGTAAAGCACCGAAGTATTTCCATTTTCTTTTTCCAAAAAGCAAATACTTGATGGTTAATGCACTTCATTTGGAGCGTTACACCATCTTTCAGATATTTCCTGAACACTGCATATGTTACGCTGGTTGAAGCAAACAGCAAAATACCTTTCCCTGCTACCCAGGCGAAAGAGTGTATAAGAAAACTTTTTGAACATGTTTCCTTTCAATTTATTTTGTTTTTCGGTACATGAGTTGAAGTATTAGCCACAGCCTAGTGGCCTAAATGCAGGAAAAGAAGAAAAAAGGCATTTTCAGGCGAGCGGATTTGCGTATGTGTTTGGATCAATTATGACAATGTAGAAAACGTGATTTTTTCATTCAGAGATGCAAGTGTCGGACATTAAACAAGGGGCGTATGTGCGAAATTCTGTGCTGTCAATATGCCTGGCTTAACAGTAAAAGAGGTCAGTGTCATACACATACTACATAATCTGCCAACAAGACATATTTCTGCACATAGCGATGCATACATTTAGGTTTCTTTCACACTTTTCCTATTATTTTCTTTAAAGTGGACATTATCAGTAGGCCTATTTCAATTACTGGATAGATGTCTCATATCCTTATCATGTCTTTAAGATACACGTAAAATTAATTTACACTATTAATACAAATGTATAAATCATAAATCAAAATTATTTCAATTTTTTTCTGTTATCTGTCACACAAAGTGTGGAATGACCTTACAAAAATGGTCAAGGTCATTCACATTTCAACTCATGCCCTCCCACCCTCTGTTAAACAAAAGAGGGGCTATCTGATGAAAATAATTGGCCTTTTGATCAACCCGGTGGGTACCCATTAACCACAGCTAAGTTGGCCGAAGTGGCGCAACACCACAAGCTGATCAGGTAGAAATAAATGTCACACATGTGAGGGCAATTATGAGCCCAGTGGGACTGACACGATGGTGCTGTAAATGAGACGCTGTGACGTAATACGTTTTCAAGGTAATTAATGAGGCTTACTGGGTATTGTTGCCTACGTAGATAGGCAAATAACCCGCCTCAGTGGAGCGCCAACACCACTTTCAGAAAAGCGGTACTGAGTCTGTCTGCGCAAGCAAGAGCCATTGGGAAAGGCCATGCTTTTGATTAACAGGAAAAGCAGGACCTCGCGCAAATTAGATCAGAATGACAAGAATATCATTTTTTCAATACCATTGCCTGCGGGACTTTAATAAGTGGGTTAGTGTCATCTGTTTCATATTAATATTCAGCTACCGTAAATGATGAACATTCCCTGCTTATTTGGAATTGTAAGTTTCTTTATTTTACGACATAATGAAATCAACAAGCGTAAACACATTTTCACTTATATTGCCGTAAAAATTAAACTGGTGCCATTGGCATCAGAGAGGTTTCAGGTTTTTGCGCCCCCGATATTGCCACCAGATTTCACCATCATGATTCATAAAAAGGCACTGTGTTCAAACGTTTTGGATAATTGTGATCCATATATTAAGAAATCCTGTGGATATCAGTGCCAATATTGAACTAGAACTGCATTTTCATTTATAGTATAAGCCAATAAAATTATATCGACATAACATAAAATTTGCATTTGCCATCACATTGACAAGCAATTCCAGATCGAAAACTATGAGCGATAACATGATCTTTGCAACCTTTCACTAACAGAGCATAAATGTTTTATTACAGCCTTGAAACTGTAGCTGTGTCCTTTAAAACAAATTCAGATACATTTGTGGGACAAAATATGAAATACGTCTGAGCTCGTGACATTTTATGTGTGTGGGAATTATATCAAGGTCACTCATATTCAGTCTCAACCTTGCCCTTAACAACCAGCACCATTTGTAATATCAAAGTCTTTGCTGAAACAGTTCTTACGTTACAAACCACACAACAAATTCGCTAAGGTGGCCATGGGACTTTGGAATCAAGGTCACTTGTACACAGTCTCAACTTCTCCCTCATGGAAGAACACCATGATGGAAAATTTCAAATACCTTCCTTCTAAAGTACTTGAGTTATCATCCTGACATAAAATTCAACAAAGTAGTCCCATTAATTTGACAATTACTAAAGTATGTTGAGGTCATTCAAATGCAGCTCCATCCCAACCTTTCAGGTGACCATCACCAAGACTAACGCCAAAGTCATGGCTTAAATAGTTTTTGAGTGATTATCCAAAACCTCGCAAGAGGAATTTGTATGGACCATGCCTGTTTTCCAATGGCATTAATAAACTATGTTTAAACCATTCAAAACCTACGTTCACTCAAAGCGGCATTATGATTTCACAGAAAATGTTACTAAAATATATTTCTTAAAACAAAAACAAAATAAATAAATATAAAACCAACAGACAAATATTTTAATATATATATATATATATATATATATATATATATATATATATATATATATATATATATATATATATATATATATATATATATATATATATATATATATATATATCGTTGGGGTGAACACCTGTAGAAACGTTGTAAGGGCCTATCAGCGAATAGGATCTGGCCAATGGTTTTGGACAAATTTGTAATACATGCATCTACTATGACAGCAAACGCGCGCCAACATGTTCTTTTATTGCTCTTAACTCAACATATTAAATATTGTTGCAAGCCCCCGGTGACGTTGAGAAAGTAGGTTAAGGTCATTCACGTTGTGCAATAAGTTGGAAATGTTTCCCTCGAAAATCCAACATGGATAAAATGTGTACAAGCAGAAATTTTGGGTTAAATGCCAAATAAGCTTACGTACAGAGTAACTTTTTATGCCTGAGAGGAACTCAGGTTCCGTACAGGGTTACTGACAAACGACAAAGGTTTCTGACAGGTTATTTCATTTAGGATCTCAAAATGTAAATAGTATAGATCCAATTTATTGTGCGTGTGTTTCTTCTTCTTTTTTCCCAGCTATGTACACAAGTAGTACGAATACATACATACATACATACATACATACATACATACATACATACATACATACATACATACATACATACATACATACATACATACATACATGCTGATCCTCCACATTGTGAGGTCACATCATTTGTACTGAAGACCGGCACGTAAGCAAATGAATTTTGAATTATGCCACACTATCTACTGGTCACTCTGCCGACCTTTCTGCTCACACCATGCATGTAAAAAGATTCCATTAGAAAATAACAGTTTGGCCAAGTGTTCTTCAATAATGCATTACCTTGACCTTACTGGAGAGCGGAGACAGTAAGCCAAGAAAAGCAGGATTATGAGCAGTGTCAACCTTGGAAATCATCCACAACCATCACTGTAAAAGTATTGGCGCCAGCTTGTTTTCATAATGGATGCCATGAGCATGCCTGCCCACACGCCGGTCCGATGGAAAGTGTGGAATCCGTCCCGGCACTTACACCATGGGCATCAGTTTATGTTGACGGCACAGCTGTCTGGACACCTGGCTTTAATAGCCTTTATATACAGGTAGTATTATTCAGGAATTTGTAGTGACCATCTTGGATACTTCTACCATACCAATTGCGGTTATTTTTTAGTCTAATCAAACAACACTTTAATTTTGTCATCAAACATCTTTCATAACCTGCTCTAAAAGCTAAGGGTTTTGACATAATTTGTTTTCGTATTTGACTAACTTTGTGGTGCACGTAATGTTTTGAAATAGAACTGCAGATCAACCAAGACCGTTCAATACGTGGAGACTGAGCCTTTTCATGCCAACAGGTCCCCTGACAGCAAAATTGTTTCGTTCAGTTTTTAACTCCATTTGTCTCAAGTGTAAAACACTATACGAGAATTGTAGATATAACTTACAGGGAAGCCCTGGTCAATAGCTTCCCCCGGCAAGGCTAGGTGCTTGGTGCCCAACCTATGTATGAAAAGGGACGTGTTGGACAAGTCTTATTTTAAGCAAGATAGGACCATTATAGCCACGTGGTGCAGGTTTAGTATTTGGTCTCAAATATATATTCGTCACGGCTTGCAAAATAAAAAAAAGAGCCCAACATTCAAATAAGAGGATCATAACTATCCTGTGCTCTGCAGCTTCTCCAAGAGCACACTTTACTACTCTATCACATTTGAATTAATAGCACTTGTAATATGTGACCAAAAGTTTAATATTATCAAAATATAAGCAAATATGTCAGTTTTCCCTTTCAAGGTCATTCAAAGTAAAAATTTACTCTGCCAAAAGAAACCCTACGGGTACTCTCCTAATAATGTTTAATGGTAACCACGTGCCTGGGATCCACCATTACCAAGATATAAGCCAATGTGCCAGATTTGCTGACTCAGCAAAAAGCTTGAATTCTACTCAATACTACATAGGCATCCCCTGTCAGAGTATGCGCAATAATTATTGCATCGTCATCGCCGCAATTTGGTGGAGGTCCAGCTGGGGAATGTGTGAAAGCAAAGTATTCCATACAACAGGTTTGACATTATTGTAATGCGTGCATTGCAATGCTGTTGTACACCTAAACAATTGTTACACTTCCGGACACATAGTCCAAAATTTGATATGCCTTATGTTTTTTCAAAACATGACAAAATCCCACCCATTTTCGCCAGCTTGCAACATCTTAGGTAAGGTTATATTCTGATAAAATTTCATACAAATCTGTTGCACCATGCTGGAAGAGTCAAAAGTAGTCTTAACACACAAAACTTCTTTGCGAAGCTAGGAACAGAATTGCAGCATTACCTTTTACCTAAGTTGTAAACCCACGTGACTCTGTATTCAATATCAAACTAGCAGATCAAATAGCTGCTCAGAAGAAATCCTGATTAAATATAAATATATATATATATATATATATATATATATATATATATATATATATATATATATATATATATATATATAATTCATTAAAAAAGACTGGTAAAAAAACTTGCATCATCTGCTTCAGAAAACTCGCAAAGGCCCACCTGGGGCACATCTGCGTATAAAATCAGGCATTCCATAAAACTTATTTGAAAGTATTGGACACAAGAATTCAAGAACAAGAGGCCCATGGGCCTAATGCTCTGCTGGCATATAATCTGAAGAGCATCACCAAAATTCATTTCCATTGACTCGCATGGTAATCAATAGGAGAGGTGCATTTACAAATATGTACCCAAGTTTTAAAAAAATCGTTAAAAATCAGAAATCCACAGGAGTGGTACCGACTGAACAACTTTTTTGACCCTTTCACAAGTAACATACTCACAAAGTTTTAGGTGAATCTCAGTACCGGTTCTGGAGAAAATTTCAAAAATAGAGGAAACACACAAAAAAATTATTTAAAAAATTCCAGCGCCACCTGGTGAACAAACTAAGAATTAGGAGTCCCCAGGAGTATTCCTGTGTGCTATCAAAGCAATTGGTTGAGTGGTTTCGGAGATTTTTTTAAGATTTGCCCAAACCCCCCCCCCCCCAAAAAAAATCATACAAAATCCAAAAATCATTGGAGCACGACCATTTGAAAAACTTTGTAGTGACCCACCCAAGGTACATTGGAACCAAGTTTGAAGTCAATCTGGCTGATGGTTTCACAGAAGTTGAAAATGTGAATAAGCATTAGAATGTCCATTGACTTACATAGTAATCAATAGGAAAGGTGCATTAGTTACTAATCATTATTTCTCAGCAAACATTTGCCAAGACCTATGTGTTTGAGTTGATAGTCAATGAAACGAGTTGAGTTTGGCTCACTTGATTTTCAAAACCTTACGGTCCCATGGCACCATCTCTTGGTTCTTGTGGAACTGATAGCAACTCCCATTGCACATGCTCCTCATCTCATACTTCCTCTTTGGTGCCATTCCTGGCTTGCCTTTTCGAGTTCAAGCTCTTGAACTTTTGTTCCCAGTCACTGCTATAGACCTTAACACAGGCCCTCATCTGCAGAAATACTTTTCTCGGTGCCCTGGGGATCTTTGAAGACCTAGGAAGCTGACTTCTTTGTTCGGATACCACTGAAATAATTGGCAGTAAAGCTGGTCGATTGGCTTGAAACATAGATTTTCAAGATGGCCAAACAGACCCCCCAGGAGATAAAAGCATAGACTTTATAATACTTTGGTTCATCCGCAGTCTCATGTGGCTGATGGGAAAGAGGGTGGACTTACATCGGTTCATCCACAGTCCCAGTTGACGGATGTCTCAAACTGATGTGTCCAGACTGGAGACATGCAGGTTCCGATCTGGGTATTCCGGAACCATGGCCAGTCTGAGCACTGATTGTAAGTCCAAGAAGTCCAGAAAGCCAGCAACTCAGCCAGTCTGAGCACTCAGATAATAGGTCTGGAGTGCCTAGCAAAGCACTGGTGCCAAAGCATAGTTCCCTAGCTCCCCGATCTGAGAGCTCAGGTTGTAAGCATAGGCACAGGGGGAGTTGGAGGAAAACACCCAGACCTGTAGGGGTACCTTCTACCATTAGTGGCTCTTCGGCCCCGCTGGTGTTGGCACCTACGTGGTCCAGACAGAATCTTCTGTTCCTCAGCACCAGTAAAAGCAGGCCCTTCTGCACCTCAAGTGACTTTGCCCCAGAGCCAGCAGTTGGCAATCTTGCTTGTTTCTGCATTTGAGCAGGGTACGCTGCCTCACTCTCTCAAGCAGCAGGTGGAACTCGAGCTCCACCAGGATCAGCAGTAACATGCTGAGGCTCTGTCTTCTTCCACACTGGCTACCACTGCTGTTGCAGATTCTCAGCAGACTTTGTCGACAGAACAGCTAGCTGTAGTCCAGGAGATGAGACACCTTTATTTATGTTTTCGAGTGCATTTTGTTTGAACATGTTTTCTAAGGCAGAAATACCTGCCTTCACCTTGAGCCAGCTCTTGCTTGGACCTGATGCTCTGGAATTTTTAGAACTCCCTCCAGACCCCTCCTGCCTGCAGACTCCTCAGTCAGCGGTGGGCAAGTTTCCAGATAGTGGCCTCCTGGATACTCTGCCAGATCCCTCCAGCCAGCAGAAGCCTTTCTTGGCAGCTGCCATGATCTCAGGGCACGAGTCCTCCTTGCTTCCCCTGTCCAGCTTTACTTGGGCCATCAGGTTGAGGTGGCGTCTGTGGGGGTGACTACTTCTGCAGACGTTCTCCCTACACTAAGCCAGGACTGGTGACAGATCCCCTGCTGAGAAAGGTGGCTGCTCCATTACCCTCGGACAATGCATTGTTCGCCGAGGCCTTGAGCATTACGACCCTCCTTATGAGTTAAGAGTCTTTGTGCCTGGACACCAAAGAGGAGGATGAGCTTTTGTTGTTGGATTCGTCCATCATCAGATCTAGGTCGAGTGCACTCTGTTCCCACTCTGACAGGCACAGAGAACCAGAGACCATGTGTTCTGCCCATGCTCACATGGACATGGCACCTTCTCCCCCTAGGGGCTTTGACCATGTCAAAGCTTTTATTCAGAGCTCGGTTGGTGACCAAGCTATAGTCCCACCATTGGAGGAGAGGTTGGGTGCAGTTGCATTATCGTGCTGGGCCTTGTCTCAGGAGGACAGCCAGCAATGCATGCCAATAGTGTTTTCGCCATTTGTAGCTGAATTCCATGACTATCTCACAGCCAAGACTAGTGGCACACAGGTTCCTGTGGAGTCTCCAATGTCTCGCTACCTGAGTCAGGGGCAACTCCTCAATAAACCGGATGTCCAGGGGAGGTGGTACTCTGCGCCTGAGCATATCTTCCTATCGGGTCCACTGCCAGTGGACTAAGAATGGGACAGTTCAATGCCTGGCAGCACAGAACCATCACTGCATCTGCAGAGGCCTTCAAACAGTTGGAGTATGATGCCAGGGGATCCATTCTTATGGCCTTATACTCAGACTTGTCATTGGCTGCTTTGGGGTCTCTCTTTGATGACCTCAAGGGTTCCGTTCAGATCACGGTGGCTGTGTGAGACTGGTTAGACCTGGCGACACTCCTCATAACTTTGTTGTCGTGAGCTGTTGATCACCAGGTGAGGACTGCTTGCACACTGGAGGGGAACTTGCGTTTGTTGCAGAGGGATGCCTACCTCCAGGGTCACAAGCTTCCTGACCCAATCTTTTGTAGAGCCTCTCTTCTCAGGCACTCTGTTTGGAGGAGAGATGGCCGAAGTGGTCTGCCAGGCACAGGACCTTTGGGCCTGCTGGGCCAACCAGGCACGCTCCAAGCCCCAAGGAGGTTCAGATGATTTGGAGCATGAGCGTCATAGAGCTTGTAGAGGATCAAGGTTCTCCTGGCTTTTACAACTTATTCTTCCTGGTCCCCAAGAGGATGGAGAATGGTTCCCAATCATACTTGTAGACACTGAACACCTTCCTGGAAGTGCCATCCTATCATGTGGAGACCCCCAGGCGGTGGCAGCAGCCCTAAGGCCCATGTAGTAGTGTATATCCCATTGATCTTTAAGGACGCATTGTTCCATGTGCCAATCGAGGAGACTTCACAAAAGCATCTTTGATTCACATTTGCGGCCCAATCCTAGCAGTTCAGGGCACCTCTGTTCTGCCTTGCCACGGCACCGCTGGTGTTAACCAAGTTCGCACAGACAGTTGCTGCTTACCTTCACCATTCAGCCATCCACATTCATGTGTATCTCGCGGATTGGCTTATCTGAGCACTTCGGTGCTTGCATTAGCAGGGTCACACACAAACCATTCTGAAATTCTGCCAATGCTTGTGCCTGATAGTGAACCTACCCAAATCCAGTCTTTGGCCAGAGTAGACTTTCGTCTTTCTCGGCATCCAGTGCGACCTGGTTGCCTACATCTGTCACCCTTCGGAAAACAGGTGGGAGAGACTTCAGTCCCTGCTTAGATCCTTTCTGATTGACAAGGGCTGCTCCAAGCAATAATAGCATGCCCTGTTGGGCTCCCTGTCCTTGATGGACTCCCAGGTCCTAATTGGTTGTCTCCATCATTGCCCATTGCAGCACACTCTGTGGGGCAGATCTATGAGAGACCAGGGCTATCAGGCCTGGTGCCAATTCCCAATGAGGATTCCCCACACTTTCCGTGGTGGACCATGAGGGAGAACGTCATGAGGGGACAAACGCTGGAACCTTTTCACGCCCAGTAACCATTTACACGTTCTCTTCTCAATCCTGATGGGGAGCCCACATGGAGAGCCAGGTGACGTCACACCTTTGGCTGGGGTCATTCATGTCTCACCACATAAACTGGTGGGAACTGGAGGCAATACACTTGGCACTCCTCTACTTCCGAGACCTGGTGGAGCACAAACATGTCCTGATAATGTGCAACAGGACTGTGGTAGCGTTCCTAAACAGGCAGTGCAGGACATGGACCAAGAAGCTGACGGAATGAGCCAGACGCATCTCCAGACGGTGCTCACATCACGACATCCGCACGCATGCAAGACACATCCATGGACATCAGAATGTCCTGGCTGACCAACTCTCGAGAAGGGTCAGCTAATAGGGATGGAGTAGTCACTACGCCCCAGGGTGGGGACAAGAACAAGCACAAATGCAATAAATTGGAATTTGCGTCAGGATGGGCCAGGTCTTTCAAATTCTAGCATTCACGGAAACAGCTACGGCCTGCACCTGCGGTATGTAAAAGTCTGAACAGACAGTTAATTTCCCCTTCCCATCTGTGTGGTCTATGGATGATTAAATATAAGTTTGCATTCATGAATAGCTCTCATATCAGAAGCACCCAACAGTAACCTCATAACCCTTCAAGGGCAGTAATTTATGTTTCTGTATACATCGTCATCAGTACATGTGTTTATGATATCTTTTATTTCAGATTGCATCCATTATGTAACAATGGTAAGTATTTTCCTGTGACTGACATTTTCTGGGTCCATATTAAGAACAAAGGTACAATGAGATGGAATTTTGTCCACCCAATCACTGGGAGCTGACCGTGGACTGTCACAAACAGTGGTACACGACTGAAAAAGATGAAAGGTTAGCTGCCCACTGGTTGTGGCAGCTGGGCAGATGCGGCGTGAATGTGGTAGCTATCCAAACAAGTGTTTTCTGGTTATGGGATTAAACACCTAGCAATATACAGTAGGACATACACATTACAGTGGCCAGCTAATTTAACCTGTTATACACTGTTCAACCGTAGACCTGCGTATTGAACAAGATTGGTCCTCGTTTGTCCATATTTTCACACATTTTTTCCCATCAATTGAATCCAAATGATTAAACACACCAACGTTTTGTTACAATGTTACTTTGTAACAACCCAGATTGGCTTGTCACTGTAACACTAGATTGATAATTGTGATACACTGTAAAAGTCATAGAATTACTAGACCTGTATTTTGCTGTAATTTAAGCTTTGAAATAGAATCATACTGAAGATTTAGTTGTAAATACTGTAAAAAATAAAAAAAATAATGAATCACTGCTCCTGGTTTTATGATTAATGCCTACCTTGGCCAGTTCCGTAAAACTTTCAATGTCCACTCATGGGACTGCATTTGGCAACAGCAGTACTTTTTTCTTGCCAAACCTAACCTAAACATCGTGATATTTGACAAATCAAAGTCACTTTCCACAAGGTGTTCGCTACATGGGGAGATCAGTTCCTGGGGCCTTGCCACTTGTCCCTGTAAATATTGACTGCACGGGTCCACACTCTGTTATTTCAGGTCTTTGGAGAAATGTAAACAAGCTGTAGAACTTGTATTGCTACAATTGACAGCAACACACCCATCCTGGGTGGAAACTGGGACGAAAATAAATAATTCTACATGCATTTTTAACCTTGTCGACGAAGTATGAATAAAATATATTTAAACCAAGTGACACTTGACAGCGATAGTCAGTCTTCCTTGTCAGCCAGCGGTGTAGTGTTTTTGACATCACTAACCCCCAATGGGGCGGAGTCTTAATAAGGACACACACAAGAAATTCTATCACTATAATTCATGCTCTTTATACCTGGACACTTTGCTGCCCAAAACACATCACCGCGAGTTGAGAGGTCTGCTCAACCTGAGCCTGCAAAGGGTTAAATAAAAGTAGGAACAGTGTTTGGGCAGAGAGGGGGATAAACATGCGAATAGTGTTGAGTTGAACTGGCAAAAGGAAAATGTGGGAATTGTGTTCACCTTGAATCTTCAAATCAACTTTCAGCCATATTCATACAATTATAACATTTCAGTTAAAATAGTTAAAAACACATTATATATCATAAGCAAACAAATAATACCATCTGTGTAAACTTTATTTTTTTATTTATTTATTCACATCAATATTTCATTGTGTCTCGTACAGTGTAGCAGTCCAGTGCTACATACCTCAAAATGCTATAACCAGATACAAATACCTGTCTGCATCATGCATGCAACTACTAAATATGGCTATCCATCCAACTGTCATTATGGCTTTCAATAAAGTCATCCCGTTTGATGAATTATTGATGAACCATCCACTAAAGGCTGCTTTGCTGCAGCGGTCCTCTAATCATTTCTATGGCAACCATTGTTCCAGATTACTTGTAAATAAACACTCAGCATGTGGGCCCTGTGCCCAGGCAATATGACCCGACCCGGACTTTAGGCCAGGGAGTATCACACCTAGTTACGGCGATCTCCTATGTGTCTGATGCTACTTTTATTGCCATTTTCAAAGATAAGAAGAAAAAAAAACAGGTTCATATTTTTTCTTCCAAGAGTGAGATTCCTTGGACAATGTTGTAAGTGGCCTTGTGGAGCTTGCAAGGTGGCCATGACTCCTACAAGTGTCAGCCAGAAGCAGTCTAGCATCTCCTTCAAGTGTCAGCCAGGCACTTTGCAGCGTCAGTCAGGCAGCATGTCTAGGTTGATTATGTGTCTCATTGTTGGCCTCCCATGAGGACAGTTCTGAAAAACCAAAAATTTCAAAACGTGTCTAAATTTCAAAATTTGTGTTTGCCATGTGACTAACTTCTGTTTTGAAATCAAACTTTTGATTGGCCACCCTATTGATGCCTCCACATGGCAGTTCCCCTCACTTTGATGGTACATGTGGTTTTTAAATTTTATGTATACTAATACATTAGCAACTTTTAAGAAATTTTAATTTAAAAAAGGAAATAGAGAACAAAACCAGCATCATTACCTGTTGAACAAAATTAAGAACCAGTAGTGCCCACAGGTGTTCTTTTGTGATTTTGAAGCAAATGGCCAAGTGTTTTTACACCACCAGTTTTTTTCATGGTCCCCCCTACCCCTAAAAAAATCATGAAAATTCAACAACTCACTAAAGCATCATCACCAACTGTAGTGCTGTAGTAGAAGCCTGCATAGCTGGTTTGCAGGCCTAAGCTTTTATGTTCAGCTGATTTTTCAGTCAGCTGAGCTTATAGAATGGTGAGTCACTTGCGTGTTCACATTTATAGTTCCTCTTCTCTGATCATACTGTTTGCCAGATCCACATCAAACTTTGTGGGGATCTACCATGGATGAGTCTCTACCAAATTTACTCAAATTGTCACCCTCTGGTGATTTTTTGATTTTTTTAATGATTGTTTTTGGTCTGTTTCTTGGGAAAATCTTAAATCTTCTCCAAAGTCACCTGGCCAATTGCTTCCAAATTGCACAGACACTTCTGGTGACCCCTTGACCTAAACTTGTGCAACAGGTGGTCCTGCAATTTTATTCTACTTTTTAATGTAGTGCTGTCTGTTTTTTCTATTTTCAACTTCTCCAAAAGTGTAATTCCTATTGTACTGAAACTTGGTAGAAATGTACGTTGTGGAAGGGTCAAACAAATTTGTACACTAAAAAGTAATGCTCCAGGTCTCTGATTTTTTAAAACATTTTTCCCCATTTGGTTACTTTTGGTTATTGTATATATTCCTATTCATTACTAATTAAGTCTTTGGGGATTGGCATTGGTGGGGATGTAGCCCACTTACATATAAGTCTCTACTGAGTTAGTTCAAATGGTCATGCCTCAATGACCTTTTGATTTTTTCAATGACTTTGTTTCTTCATTTATTGCCAAAGGCAGAAAATCAGGGCTTCAGAGCAGCACCATCTAGTCAGCAACTTTTTTGACTCTTCCACATTTGAGCATAACCTGAGTGATGGCTATAGTCAAGCAGTAAAAAAAATTGAAAACATCCAAAAATTCACAAATAAGTAGACAAAAAAAAATGCACCACAAAACTGTTCTCCCAGTGCATTGCTGATTTTTAACCAATTGTTCATTTTGGGTACCTGTCATAAAACTCTTTCATACATTAATATTGAGTACTACGTCAGTCAGATGGCTTTCTGGTACTAATTTCCTTTTTTTTTTCCTTGTCAAAATTCACCTGCTATGCCTTAAACTTGGCACTGCCCAGATCAATGAAGACTTCCTGTTGGCAAGAAAATGTAGGTCAGCTGTTGATACAGCCTTCAAGTGTACACTGGCCTTAAGGTCTGCCTGTTTTCACACAACTTTCAACACTGTTCTCATTTTCTTCTCACCAATCAGACAAATCCCACTGTTAGTTTGTAAATAGTGTCTGATGACTATACATGAGACCCACAGTCAGTAGTATGTTTGCCCCTTGTAGAACACATCCTCCCTGCCACACTGTGCTGCCCACCGGGTGAAATGTATCTTGCCCACAGCAAGATGACTTGCCTGTAAAGCAGACCAAGTTCCATGCTGTCTCTACTGCACTTGGGCTGCCCTTCTTTGACAGCTTTTTATTTATAGTACAAGATCACAGATTGCCAAGAACCCTTTGTCTACCAATTACCAACTTGGACTCTCACTTTGACTTATATTGGTTTCACCCTAGAAGTTTTCCAGGTATGTGAATATTATATGTTATGTGTAAGATGCTATCATGTAAATGCTACATTGCATTTGGAAATCAAAAATGAAATAGTTTCATTTACATCATAGTGTTCACAACAGTATATTTACATTCGTAGTTTTTGTTAATATTGAAAGAATGGGGACAAATTTTGTTTTCATCAGTGGATGGTAACATCATGTACAGCACGGCACATGCCAGTGCCTACTTTGCTACGTAACAAGCGGCTGGCCACACCCATAGCTCCTCCCACTGATAAACAAAAGGTCCTTCTCAGTGCCTATCAAAACTTTTCCGCACAAATATTCATGACAAATTTAACTCTAGTCTAGTATTAATGTTAATATGAATATAAATATTAAAAATGAAGTCTGTCTCTGTTGTTGTCATTGGCATGTAACAGCGCGGTTGTGGGTAGGCATTTTCTTCATGACGTCATGATAGCAACGTCATGAAAAATGCCTACCCACAAGCGCGCTGTTACATGCCAATGACAACAACAGAGACAGACTTCATTTTTATAATAAAGCACACCTTGAATATGTCCAAGCAGTTCCCAACATAGAATTAAAGTCATAATGACAATGCATATTTAGCACAAGTAATAAGCGGAAAGAATGAATGAGGTATCAGTCGGCAGCAAACAGTCAAGTCAACACATTGAACATGCAGGCCGAGTATCTAAACAATGACTTCCCCCTAGACTGAGACACCTATCAGGAAGTTATCACCGTGATCAGTAGCAGCCTCTGGTCCCTAGTGTACTGCAGACTATTACCATGGCAACTATACTCAGCCAATCAGAAACTGAGTCACTTTTCTGAAGCTAAAACAAAAAGAGTGACCTGGTTAAACAAGGGCACACCCAAGTCAGGAAACATGCCATGGAGCTTGGGCCTCCTTTGGAGACAAGAAGATGCCAACGGCACTTAATTCCAGCCAATGACAGGCATTTTTCCAGCTTTGACTGACCAAAAGCGTACCTGGGCATTACACATGGCTGCACACTAACTACAGGGAATTATGGTAATTATTTCATGCAGGAGCCTAATTAGCAAACGGAAACAATACAGTTGTACAGTGGTACCTCTTTTGAGAGACCGCCCCTACGGCTGGTCAAAATGCGGTCTCTCAAAACAGGTGGTCTTTCATTAGAGGTACAACAACATGGAAAAGATAGCGCAGTGTTCTGAGAGAGCGGTCTTAAAAAGATATGCGGTCTCTCATTAGAGGGGTCTCTCAAGAGAGGTACCACTGTACCAATAAAGGAGGCTTTTTTTATTCCTCAGTGTCTCCACCTACAACAGGTGAACACCAGGGGAAAGTTAACTGTAGTACCATCTACAGGTGATATGCTCCATTAATAAGGGAAACATACTAGTTTTTAAAAATAATTGGCAAAACAGAAGATGCACAAGGCACTTGCATGTATATTAGGTACAAATGAAAGATAATGGGTTCAGCTGTAGGTTTGATGCTATTGATGTCCTCTGAAGAAGCAAGCCACACTGGCAAAAGATCTAACAACTTATGAGCAGAGCTTAGCATCAGGCTGACAGCTGAACCCTTCACCTTTTATTTATGTCCACAGGCTTTCATTTATGTCTCCAGGCCAGATGCAGCAGGGAAACAGGTTGAAGCTGCCTCTAGCACTCACAGCTTATCTACAGACATTGAGAAAACCCTAAACCATTACCAAGCTAATGTCAACACTGCTAAATCCTTGGACAGCCGACAATAACTCATTCCATACTATGCAGACAGGCCTTGGTCAGTGCCAGAACCGCTGACCAAGGCCTGTCACCATAGTATGC